>SJYX01010476.1:361691-404074 GCA_006410675.1 Oreotragus oreotragus | reverse complement strand
AACTCCGGGAGATGTGATGAACAGGGAGGCCTGGTGTACTGCGATTCACGGGGTCGCAGAGTCGGACACGACTGAGCGACTGAACTGAACTGAACTGTGGTGCTGGGGGTGAGGGAGCCATCCCGAGGTCTGGAGGGCCGTGAAGCTGAGTTGCAGGACAGGTGTAGACGGGGCAGAGCGGGCCTGGCTAAAGACAGACCCCAGTCTAAGCTGGAAAGGAGTGAGTTTAAGAAACTGTCCTGGTTGGGGGTTGGTCTGCATGGTGCCAGGGGCCACATCACTGGAGTAGGAGGTGGCAAAGGGCAGGTCCTGCAGGACCCCGGCTCCAGGGATGCTGAAGAGGAGGCGGCATTAGACTTGACGATGAGTGTATCTTTGGGTGCTTCTGAGAGTCTCTTTGCTGAAGGTGGGGGGGAAGATGAACCACGATCCCCCGCCTTTCGGTTCAGTTCAGTTCAGTCGCTCGGTTGTGTCTGAGTCTTCGTGACCCCATGGACCACAGCACGCCAGGCCTCCCTGTCCATCACCAACTCCCAGAGTTCACCCAAACTCATGTCCATTGAGTTGGTGATGCCGTCCAACCATCTCATCCTCTGTTGTCCCCTTCTCCTGCCTTCAGTCCCTTTAGGGGCATCTGGACCCACTTGGGTGACCTGCTTCTGCTCCGGAGGCCTCTGAGGCCATCCAGGCTCCAAGGCTTCCTGAGGGCTCAGCTCCTGGGGAAATGGCATCCAGTTCAAAGTCACTGTCTGCCCAATCTCATTCTCTGGCTTTCTCTCAGTCGTGTCCCCAGGAGTCCTTCCCATTGACACTGGGCTGTCCATCTCTGTGCACAGCCTGTTTCCCAGAAATCCATCCTGAGACAGAGGGTCAGTGAGAAGAAAAAGTGGGGCTGGGCAAGGGAGAGGCTGTGGACCCCCAGCACTGCACTTGGGGTGAAGGCTGAGCCTGTGGTGGGAGAGAGGACAGAGCAGATGGAATATGAGGGCCTCTCCCTGACCTTCCATGATCTCTGAGGAGGACCTTGACCTCTGGGGAGTACCTTGATCTCTGGGGAGGACATTGACCTCTGGGGAGCACCCTAACTTCTAACGAAGTGACATAGATGTGCCAGAGAAGGTAACGGTAAAGAAAAAGCCCTGAGAAATGGGTGGGAGGAGATGTAGAAGGTAGTTTCAAAACGGTGGAGGAGAGAAGAGGGAGGAGGCTTGAGGGGAGAAGAGGCTGTGGGGGTGAGGAGCAGGAGACGTGCGTGCTCATGGAAGTTAGTGTTGCTGAAACAGTAATTGGAAAAGAGAGGGCTGGAAAATGTTCCAGAGGGACTTTTAGCAATATGAGAGGGCCAGTGACAAACGAACCTCTGGGCCAGGCTGTCTGCTTTTCAGCACTGTCCCTGGCAACATTAACATCGAGAGTAGTGAACCCATGGAAATGTGTTACGTAATTTTAAATTTCCCAGTAGCCTCATTAAAAAAAAAAGTAAAACAAGAAACAGGTGAAATGAGTTTTCATAATACACCTTATTTAACACAGTATATCTAGAATGTGATGGCTTCAGGACGCATCAATATAAAAAGTTATTAGAGAGGTATTTTAGATTTTCTTCCTACTGAGTTTTCCAACCTTGTTGTGTGTTGTACACTCATAGCACCTCTGAGTTCAGATGCTCCCTTTACATTGGAAATGTCTGCTCTGCATTCAGATTTCATAAAATTTAAGATTGAGAAAGTAGATTTATAAACCTAAGTTGCTCGACACATACTTACGCTTTCCAAAAACCAAATCGAATGACCAATTTTTTACTTTTACTGATTTATTTTTTGGTCACACTGCGTGGCATGTGGGATGTTAGTTCCCATACCAGGGATCGAACCTGCGTCCCTACAGAGGAATTGCAGTCTTAACCACTGGACTGCCTGGGAAGTCCCTCAAATGGTCAGTTTTTTACATTTATTTAAGTTAATTAAATTAACTGAAATAAAACATTTAGTGCTTTAGTTGCACTCAACACATTTCAAATGTTCAGGAACCACACATGGCCTGTGTTCCCATGTCAGGCTCATGGCCATGAGATCCTAGACTTTGGTCTTTGCTTTGTCCTCACCTTCTTTGAATGGAGAAGGCGATGGCACCCCACTCCAGTGCTCTTTCCTGGAAAATCCCATGGAAGGAGGACCCTGATGGGCTGCAGTCCGTGGGGTCGCTAAGAGTCAGACACGACTGAATGACTTCACCTTCACTTTTCACTTTCATGCGTTGGAGAAGGCAATGGCAACCCACTCCAGTGTTCTTGCCTGGAGAATCCCAGGGATAGCAGAGCCTGGTGGGCTGCTGTCTTTGGGGTCGCACAGAGTCAGACATGACTGAAGCGACTTAGCGGCAGCAGCAGCAGCAGCAGCACCTTCTTTGAAAAAATGGATCCCCGGCCCCCTCCAGGTGCTGCTCCACCAACAAGAGCCTGATCCGTTCCATTCTGCTTCACAGGACACACTTGGAGAAGATGACAGAGTGGCTGAGGATCCAGCCCCTGTGGGAAAGGGAACTGGGGGTCGACTTGGACCACCTTGGTGAGGAGAGGTAAGTGAGATGTGAGCTGGACGTATTCCATTCCCATCATCCTCCCATGTTCACGTGAAGAAGGCCAGGGTTTCCTGTCAAGCTTGCTCCTCCAAAGGCTCTCCTTCTGCGGCCAGGACCCCCTTCTGTAGCTCCCCACACTGGCCCCCCGCGCTCTGAGCGCTGAGTCACAGACGCTTGGGCTTGGCTGCTGGGTCCCGGCCTTGGCTCCTGCCTCTGAAAAATGGGAAGAGTAGCCCTTCATCTGAGCTTCCCTGGTGGCTCAGTGGTACAGAGCCTGCCTACCAGTGCATGAGGCCTGGGTTTGGTCCCTGGGTCAGGAAGATCCCACGAAGAAGGGAATGGCTGCTCACTCTAATATTTTTGCCTGGGAAATCCCATGGACAGAAGAGCTTGGTGGGTTACGGTCCACAAGGTTGCGTAGAGTCAGACACAAATGAGCAACTAAACTATAACAACAAAGTCCTTCATTTGAGGAAAAACCAGGAGGGGCTGGTGAAACCCCCAGTAGGAAGCTACAGTGAAGGAGGAGTTTCAGTCCCCGATTGGAGATCTGTGCTCCTCATCCTGGGCTTCCCTGGTGGCACTAGTGGTAAAGAATCCGCCTGCCAACTCAGGAGACACAAGAGACACGGGTTGACCCCTGGGTCAGGAAGATCTCCTGGAGGAGGTCATGGCCATCCACTCCAGTACTCTTGCCTGGCGAGTCCCATGGACAGAGTAGCCTGACAAGCTACAGTCTGCGGGGTTGCAAAGAGTCGGACACGATTGAAGCATGCACGTACCTCGTCCAGGCCTGCAGTGCACTCTCTGCCCCTGGCTGGAGACTGGCAGCTTCTACTTCCAGTCTGCACTCAGCACTGTTTGCTGCCTTAGGTCTGGGCGAGACCCATCACAGAGTGCTGGGGGGTGGGAGTCATTGAGACTCCTTTAGATACGTAAAAATAATAATGCCATTTAGACCTCTTTCCTTAGGTCTAAAATGGCCATCACCTGTTGCTTGGAGGTACAGAGTAGGTCTTGTGGGGTCCCCTTCATGCCAGCATGGGGCTTGATGTCCTTGCCTCCTGGCAATGGCATCTATGTCCACTCCTAGAGATGAAGTCACAGAAAATACCTTATTATTTGGGTACACACACACACACACACACACACACACACACACACACACACCCTAACAGCATGATCTGATGTTGTTGGCATTCCTGCCCCCAGGACATTTGGTGTATCAGCCTAGCGTTCAGGCTGAACCCTGAGCTATCACAGGTCCGAAATGTAAAACCTGGCTTTCTCCATCCTCCAGGACAAGCCTGTCTTCCCAAACAATTTGCAGTCAGCACCCAGGAGGGTTGCAAGGAAATGAAGTTTCCCTTGACAACCTCTCCTCCTGCTCCCTGACATACCAGCTTGTTAAACCGCCGTCCTGATATGGTCCCGATAAGAACTCTTTGTGGACTCTGCGAGCCCTTTTCAGGAAAAATGGCCATGTTCCTGCAGGTGGACTCAACCAGGTAGAAAGCACTCCCTTCATGTGTACAGCCTTTAGCTTGTGTGACAGCCCGGCCCCTCATCTTTATTTAAAATCAGGAGAAACTCTTCCTAAGACTCTTTCTGCCCCCAGGGTGCAGGAACTGCTCTTGGTTTCTTCACGTGACAAATAGCATTAAGTAGCCTCTGGTGAGCCTCTTCCAAAGGGACAGGGGAATGACAAGATATTAAATATTGATCGGCTGACTTCAGCCTATGTTTAACTGACTGTGAGCTTAATGACCAAGCTACTCTTTTTTGCAACAACTCTTGGTGCTTAATAGGCGGTAGTAACAAAATGATTGTGGCGCCAAAACTCACGATCTCAGGGATAATTCCCAGGACAGAAATGTTCCACCAGGAGTAGGAGTTTCTCAGCGGTTGCGAGGCACACTTCCAGTGACGCCAAGAGCATTAATTGCACTAATGAGTACTTGAAATAATTATTGATTTTCATTAACAGTGTCAGAAGCATTGCTTAGACTGCTTGCCATGCTCTTGGCATTCTTCACGAAGGGCTTTACTGCCTGCTTCTTTTCCAGAAGAATATTATTTAAGGCAAAACACAGAAAAACGTGTCTAGGGTTCAGAAAACATAAAGACTGACAGCCGAGCAAATAACACCAGTGACACATGAAGTGACACAGACTATTTGCAGCTGGATGTTTTTAGTATACATAGCACATGATGCTAACCCTCTTTCCTCCTTATTCAGAAGTTCTCCCGAGTTGGCTTTTAAAATGGAGACATAGGATCTCCCAGCGTCAAAGGCCATATGCCAGGGAGGAGGAGAAACCTTTGGACAAGCATGACAAATATTCCTGGAGCATTTATGTCATTTAAGATTAATCTTTTCAGAAAAGATTTTAAAAATATTTTTAAAATTATAAGATCTGTGTATGCTGATTGTAAGAATTCAATTAATATAAGATACTAAAGAAAGAGAAATCACTTGAAGTCTTAGCCATCAGAGGGAATCCCTGGATTATGATGTCAATACCCTTTCCCGTGTGTGTGTGTGTGTGTGCATGTGCACGTGTGCACACATGTGTGTGATTGTAATCTGATTATTTCTCTTTCTTCTTCTTTTTAAAAAAATTTTTATTATGTATGTGGCTCTGCCGGGTCTTAGTTGCAGCCTGTGGGATCTAGTTCTCTGACCAGGGATCAAACCTGGGCTCCCTGCACTGGGAGCATAGAGGCTTAGCCACTGGACCACCAGGGAAATCCTTATTTCTTTTAAAAATATATCCTAGTCACTGTTTTATGTCAATGAAATTAAGAATATATTATATCACCTTTGATGTAATATATGAATATACCATAATTTACTTAACCAGTCTTCTATTGATGAAGATTTAGAATGTTTTTAATTAAAAATTTCACAGTGTGGTTGTGAAACATTTTTTCACATATATTTTGGCTTGCTGCTGCTACTGCTAAGTTGCTTCAGTCGTGTCTGACTCTGTGTGACCCCATAGACGGCAGCCCCCCAGGCTCCTCTGTCCCTGGGATTCTCCAGGCAAGAACACTGGAGTGGGTTGCCATTTCTGTCTCCAATATTTTGGCCCACTTATTAAATTATTTCTTCATAACAGATTTCTAGAAATGGAATTGAAGAAAATACCAGTTTTCGTGAATATACGTGTAGTGAACGTGGGGCTTCCCAGGTATCGCTAGTGGTAAAGAATCAGCTGGTCAATGCAGGAGATGCAAGAGATATGGGCTCAATCCCTGGGTCGGGGAGATCCCCTGGAGTAGGAAGTGGCAACCGGCTCCAGTATTCTTGCCTGGGAAATCCCATGAACAGAGAAACCTGGCAGGCTACAGTTCACGGGGTCACAAAGAGTGGACACGACTGAGTGACTGAGCACACAGGTACTGAATGCTTATATAATATATATAATATAATCCATGGAAAATGTTAGAAGGATATCTCTAAACTTAATATAGTCACTACTTTTTGAGAAGGGACTGGCATTGAGGATGTAATCAAACAGGAACTGACCAAATCCATAATGTTTTTATTTTTCACAAGAAGAAAATATCTGTGCAACTCAACATTGCTGAAAATTAAAAACCACAACAAACAGGGCAAGATAAAGTAGTTATCACCTGAAAATCTCACATCACTGGAAATAAAACTGTTCATTTTCTTCTACTGAAAAAAATTCAAGGTTTAAAAAAAGAAGAATAGAAATGGAATATATAAATTCAGTTCAGTTCAGTCGCTCAGTCGTGTCCGACTCTTTGCGACCCCATGAAACTGTTAAAAGAGAGAAGGGAAACACAACAACTAAAACGTGATTAATACAACAAAAGTAAGCAACGAAAAAAAGAAAAGAANAGAAATGGAATATATAAATTCAGTTCAGTTCAGTCGCTCAGTCGTGTCCGACTCTTTGCGACCCCATGAAACTGTTAAAAGAGAGAAGGGAAACACAACAACTAAAACGTGATTAATACAACAAAAGTAAGCAACGAAAAAAAGAAAAGAAACAGTAGGAAAGCACCGTGAACAGAAAATACAAGCTTGTGGACAAAATGCATCCTTGCATTCCAGGGCTCACAACCTGTGTGCTTTGGTTAAAGTGTCCATCAGAAGGTTGTGCCTCTCATATTGGATAACAAGACAAAATCCAGGTATATTTTGTTTAAATGCGGATGCAAGAGTATAAGACAGAAAGTTGCAAAGTGAAGAAATGGAAACTCTAGCCATGGGAAACAGGTGTGCCATTATTAACGTAAGATAGAATGGGATTTGAAGTCAGAAGAATTAATGGTCCGAGAAGAAGGTTTTGTTCTGCCTTGGTCTTAGGTACTCATAAATCTTTGTGCACAGTTTCAAAATGTGTAAGGTAAAAATGACATAAAGGGAGCATTTTGACTTAAGAGATTTTACATTCTTTTTTTTAAATTAAAAAATGTAAATTGAAGTGTAGTTGATGCATATTATATAAGTTACAGGTATAATACAGTGATTCACAATGTTTAAAGGTTACACCCCATTTATACTTATTATAAAATATTGGCTATATGCCCCATGTCATGCAGTATTTCCTTGTCGCTTATTTTCTACATAGTAGTTTGTGCCTCTTAACCCCCTACCCCTCTGTTGCCCCTCCCCTTCCCCTCCCCCCTGGTAACCACTAGTTTGTTCTCTATATCTGTGAGTCTGCCTTTTTTGTGTGTTATATTCACTAATTTCTTGTAGTTTTTAAATTCCACATCAGTAACATTGTACAGTATTTGTCTTTTTCCTTCTGCTTTATTTCACTTAGCATAACGCCCTCCAAGCCCATCCATGATGCTGACTTGGAGACAAATTTCCATTCTTTTTTTTATGTCTGAATAGTATTCCGTTATATATAAGACTTGACCCTCGGTGCCAAATGGGGTTGGGGACTGCTGACTAGGTATGATCATCTCTGTGGCTGCTGCTAAGTTGATTCAGTCGTGTCTGACTATGTGCGACCCCAGAGACGGCAGCCCACCAGGCTCTCCCGTCCCTGGGATTCTCCAGGCAAGAACACTGGAGCGGGTTGCCATTTCCTTCTCTAATGTATGAAAGTGAAAAGTGAAAGTGAAGTTGCTCAGTCGTGTCCAACTCTTAGCGACCCCATGGACTGCAGCCCACCAGGCTCCTCCATCCATGGGATTTTCCAGGCAAGAGTCATCTCTAGGTCCATGCAATTTTCTGAAAATGGCATTAATCTTGTACTCTTAATTACCTCGTGCCCATTGGAAAATATATTAATCCCTTGCTTATCTGGCCCAGCACTTAGAAAGAGTCATGGATGATACAAAGAGGCTTGTCCTTCATTTAATGCTTTGCTGGTGCTGTCTTGAAATTCTCTGTAATTTTCTAACAGGAGGCCCCCATTTTCATTTTGCATCACTGATCCTGGACATGGGCTTCTGTTCGGCAGAGCCGGGCCCTGGGTATTTCTGCAAACTACTCATTTCCCACTCAAGTTAAAGATGCAGGCTTGTGGAATCTCACTGATCCCAAAGAAAGTGCCATCGTATGTCTTCAGACTAATCTTTTCTGCAGGGTTTGGGGCGGGACAGTGAATTGAGGGGAAATAAAAGGAACAGAGCCATGTCCTTGATTTTCTTTCATGAGCTGCTTTCCTTTGCCCTCCTTCCCCCTCCTTTCCTCATCCCCTCCCCACATCCAGCCACATCACAGCCTGCAGTCAGGATGTACACAAAGCTTGCTCTTTCCTCTCACATCTGCACAAGGCTCTCCCCATCCTGTCTGCTCAGGAAGCTCCTACTCGATCTTCAAAGTTGTTTGCATTCTCACCTCCTTCAGGAAGTCCTCCTTGACCTCTCCAGGTAGAACTGCGTGTCTTGTCTTTTTGATCTGAGGTCTCCAGTAAGAATTGAGTCAGGGAGCTAGAATTCTTCTCTTTGCACCTCTTTCCTGGTAGACTAAAGGTTTCCAACCTTTGTGTATGTGTGTGTTTCCTCATTGGTGTGTGTGTGGCACCCTGTGGCATTAAAATACTAAAAACACATTAAACAAGTCGAGAATAATTATAGCACAGTCACTGCTGCAGTGTAACTGGGTCCCACAGCGACTATAAAAGCTCCCACTCTATCTATCACTTAGTTCCCTTTAATATTGTTTGCTGCTCTGAATATGAGCTCTTGCGTATTTTAAGCATTATGGTTTCTTATGTTCCAATAAACACCATGCTGGTTTGAGTGTGCAGCTCTTACCTTCTCAGAGCTGGCTTACTCCTCCCTCCACTGTCACTGGACTTTTTGGGTCTGTTTTCCATTTGAAAGACGTCATTAACATGCGAATCCCACGGGAGCAGAAACATCTGCTAGACACTGACTGTAAGTTGTCAGCCCATCATGACCTTCCAGCTCAGAGGCAAGATTGCTTGCTGCATCAGGGTTCTCAGATGAAGGGACAGAGTGGGACCAGTGGCCGGCCCTATCTGTCCGCCAGACTACATTGGCATAGAGGGGCTCTATGGGTCCTTCTCCCTAGTTTGTGTAAAAGGTGCCATTTGGACTAATGGGTGCTCAATGGCATCCCACTCCGGTCCTCTTGCCTGGAGAATCCCATGGACGGAGGAGCCTGGTGGGCTGCAGTCCATGGAGTCGAGAAGAGTCAGACACGACTGAGCAACTTCACTTTCATGCATTGAAGAAGGAAATGGCAACCTACTCCCGTGTTCTTGCCTGGAGAATCCCAGGGATGGGGGAAGCCTGGTGAGCTGTCGTCCGTCTATGTGGTCGCACAGAATCGGACACGACTGAAGTGACTTAGCAGCAACAGCAGCTCAGGACATCCCAGGATGCTACAGTCGGTCAGCTGGAAATTGCTGGAGAGTGAGGTCTGGGTTCCATTCATCTTTATTTCTCTAGCTCTGAGCACAGCCGGACAGTAATAGACCTCGATACCTGTGGGATAAATTATGAAACCAGCCGGAGGCTCTGCTGACAGCATAGATCATGATTTGGGCCCAATCTAAAATGTGGTTAATGTAAATTTCCCAGATCCGGTCTGCTGGGGGCAGTGGCTCTTAAGCCTGTTGGATACACTCAGGTGATGTGGTAAGTTTCAGACAGCCCTGGGCAGACTTGGCAAAGACGTCTTTGGGGAGTCTGTGCCTGGGGTCTGGTCCTGCCAGAGGCTGGGGGGCCCGGCAGGGGTTAGGGCTCTTCTATGATGCTCTCTGCTGCTCTGCTCCCTGGCTGGCCTGGGAGTCTGTCTGCCAGTCTGCTGTGGGGCCGCCAAGGCCGTCTGTGCAGCAGAGCCAATTCTGGGGGTTCATGTGGGGACCCCAGGGGCTGTGTGCTTCCTCGCACACACCTGGTGGACTCGTGGCTGGGATTCCTGGTTTTCATCTATGCTTACCCAGGTCCAATTCCTGGACAAGAAGCTAA
The DNA here is from genome assembly GCA_006410675.1 of Oreotragus oreotragus. Lineage (NCBI taxonomy): Eukaryota > Metazoa > Chordata > Mammalia > Artiodactyla > Bovidae > Oreotragus > Oreotragus oreotragus. The sequence goes on along the minus strand of SJYX01010476.1, from coordinate 394,060 downwards.
GCTCTTTCTTCAAGACTGCTCACTGCTGTCCTTCCGAGAACACTTTGATATGTGGTGCTGGTTCTGAGGATTATCTGCTTGCTTCAGGGTCCCAGAGCTTGGAGGGCTTGGGGTGGGCAGGGAGGATAATGGGGGTAAGAGAGTGAATTCCTGGGCAAATGTTTGCTTGAAGAGAGAGGGAGGAGAATGAGGCGGGAGAGCCATGGAAAAGTGTCATAGCCGTGATGGCCCTTGGTCATCATAAAGGCACCAGGGATCCGTTCTCTGACCCTTACAACCTAAAGGAGTCTCCCCCATCTAATCTCTTCTCTGTCCTTTGCTTTTCTAGTCCTTATTACAAGTTATAACGGTCTATGTATTTGTGTGTGTTTCCCTTGTTTAGTGTCTGTGGAGACCATTAGACGCCAAGGTCCATGAAAGCAGGGGACATACAGGTTGTTTGTTTGCTCCAAGACCCAGCAGTGTCTGGCTACGTACAGCAGACTCTCAACACATGTTTGATGAGAGAATGAATAAGAATTTATGTTTGTTTTAAATATTCATGAGTCAGGTTTGGACAGTAATATGAACTGAGATGCCATTGCCCGTGGAAGAGCTGCAGCTTGTCTCTGTGAGTACTGATCGTCCCATGCATGCTGATTTTGTTAAGTTTTTTTTTATGTGGCTCAGTTTAAAAATCTTTATTGAATTTGTTACAACGTTCCTTTTTTTATGTTTTGAATTTTTGGCCTGGAGGCCAAGTGTGAAATCTTAGCTCCCCAACCAGGGATGGAGCCTGCACCCACGGCACTGGAAGGCGGAGTTTCAACCACTGGACCGCCAGGGAAGTCCCTGGTGCATGTTTAAATCAATTACAATTATAAATCCATTTTGGGGGGCTCATCATCCGTGATTCTTTTTTTTAAGTGCTGGGCCAGATAACCAAGGGATTAATGTATTTTCCAGTGGATGTGAATTCATTAAACGTACAAGATTATTTTAGATTTTATGGTTCCTCCTGTTTACATCATTGTATAGTTAAGGATCCCGTCTTAGACACAGTGATTTGTAGTGTGTCTCACTTTCATGTAGAAAAATGGTACTAAAGGGGTTTTCATTTTGCTCCTTTGACATGACTACGTCAGGCTGGTAAGAGTCTTTCAGAATCACAAAGGATTGAAGCAATTGGGATATGTAGATTAAGTGGTGAGCATCCCGGGGTTGGCCAGTGCACAGCCCGCACAGCTGTGCAGTGCCGTGTTGTGAAAACTCCAGGCTCACAGTTTAATGAGGACATGACCTGAGGACTGCTGGCCCTGCTTGAGGACTCAGCTGCCTCTTGGTGCTCTTGGCCCTCCTCTGCTCTTTCCCCAGCATCCGGAACAATCTTTCTATAGCTGAAGTGAGAGCCCAGGCTCAGGTGCCAACCTTGCAGCGACTTCTCATTGCATGGAGAACAAAAGCCAAGCCCCTCTCCCTGCCCCTGGGCTATACGGGACCTGCCCTCGCTGCCTCTTCCACCTGTCACTTTCTTCTCTTCCAGAATCAAGCCCCAGTGGCCTCTCTTCTTTGCTAGGGTAGCCAAGCCCTCTCCCTGTCAAGGCCTTCTGTCCTCTGCCTAGACCGTTCTTCCTCCAGGCCTTCACCTGCTGCTTCTTTATCATCCTTCCCCGTGTAAGTGTCACCTCCTACAAGAGTGCTTCCCTGACCCCGGTTCTAAAGTGCTGCTCCAGGCCCTTTACACAAGCTTCCTGTCTGCCATACAAGAATATAAGCTGCACGAGTACCTAGTCATTACCTCTTGTTTGTTGTCCCGTTTCCAGAACAATGCTGGGCCTGTGGTCCTCTATCTGGAAATATTTTTGTGCAACTGACGAATGGAAATCCACAAGGTAACTATGGTGGGGGCATCTTCTTGGCCTGGCCCCCTGAGTGATTGTCGTTGGAGAGCTTGAAGATCATGCTGGAAACTGCAAGTGGCCTAGAAGCTGTGGTCTGAGCCCTGGCTCCATTTCTTCCTGTTGCCATTCAGGGCCTCCATGTCTTCACCTGTCTCGGGAGGGAACCAGATTGGCTGGTCTTGTGCCGGCCACCTCTGTGACTCCAGAGCACAGCCCGCCCACCACAGGCAGAAGAGCGGAGGTCTTGGGGTCCTAAGGCCCCCTGTAGTTGCAGTACCTACTCTTTCCATGGCCTCCTGATGTGTTTTTTTCTGTCCTAAACAGAGAGGTAAACAGCAGCAACACGGGGGAGGCACTGAGTCGTGCCGTGGAGGGAACGGGCTGCAGGCAGCCTGGGTTTGCATCTCAGCTCCTTGCTTCCCAGCTGGTGACCCTGAACACGTCCCTAACTTCTCTGAGCCATACTTTTGGCAAATAGGAATGCTTATACCCTGCGTGTAGGTTCGCAGGGAGATTGCATGAGTTACTCTATGAGAAGCCAAAAGTAAGTGAAACTGTTAGTCGATCAGTCGTATCCGACTCTTTGAGACCCCATGGACTATAGCCCACCGGGCTCCCTTGTCCATGGAATTCTCCAGGCAAGCATACTGGAGTGGATTTCCATTCCCTTCTCCAGGGGATCTCCCGAGCCAGGGATTGAAATATCACTGGCATTGCAGGCAGATTCTTTACCATCTAAGCCACCAGGGAAGCCCTATGAAGGGCTGAAGAGAGATCAGCTCCTTTCCAGTTGCCTGAGAAAGCTGGGCACATCCATGGGATGGCCAGATGCCCAGGATGCCTGGCTCGTTCCCGCTGAGGCTGGAAGGGGCTGCAGGGCTGAGAGTGCCTAAGAGCGGGAGCAGGAGATGGGCTGCGCTTGCTGGAGGAAAACCAAAGAAACCATTTGTGAGCAAAGCACAACAGTGTGTTTATTTATTTTGCACCAGAAAATAAATAGGTGTATACCCTTGTGGAGACAGTTTTGCAGAATCTTGTATGTCTCGCTCTTCCCTGGGCAAAGCTTATTTGCATTCCTGGAGCGTGCTGGTTGCCACGTTCCAAGAAGTGAGGTTGTTTAGTGTGCTGGCTTCCTCACCCCAGCACAGAAGTCATGCCTTTTTGTTTGCGTGTAAAGGTAAAGAGCTGCTGCTTGGGCAGCTTCTACTATTATCCACGGCAGAGACTGGGCTTGCTATTATACTATGTTTTCAAATTAAATTTTTTTTAGAGAATAGTTACTGGATGAAGCACAAGCTGGAATCAAGATTGCAGGGAGAAATATCAATAACCTTAGACATGCAGATGACAGCACCCTTATGGCAGAAAGCGAAGAGGAACTAAAGAGCCTCTTGATGAAAGTGAAAGAGGAGAGTGAAAANTCAAAAATGCATATTGTGGGAGAGGGGCCTGGTGAAACTCCCTCAGCCTTGAGGTGTCTCTCTTATCTGATTAATAGCTTACTAACTGACATAAAACATCTGGCTAAAGACTAGCAGGAGGGCACTCTTTCTGCTCCCTTCTAATGTCCATGTCAGAAACTTACTCTCTTTTATACACTAATAAAACTTTATTACACAAAAGCTCTGAGTGATCAAGACTTGTCACTGGCCCTGGATTGAATTTCTCTCCTCCAAGAGGCCAAGAATCCCAGCGTCTTTAACAGCTCAGCAACAACCTTTCAATATGAATTTTGGTGGTGCTTAAGTCTTTCATTCATGTCAACTCTTTTGCGACCCCATTGACTACAGCCCATCAGGCTACTCTGTCCATGGGATTTTCCAAGTAAGAATACTGGAGTGGGTTTCCATTTCCTTCTCCAGGGGATCTTCCTGACCCAGGGATTGAACCCACATCTCCATGTCTCCTGTGTTGCAAGTGGATTCTTTATCACTGAGTCACCAGGGAAGCCTTATATTTTAAAATTAAGACTTTAATTTTAAAAGGACACTTTTCAACCTAAAATACTGTTGAATCTAGGAAAACATCTCTCATGTTTCTTTCATTTATGACCATAAAGATTTCAGTTCATCAAAAATTTGCCTGTACAGTGATTGATTGTAAATACTCTGAATTGGTGACACATGAATAAGTCTGATGTCCACCTCCTCATTATATTTAGTGTATATCTTTGTAGATGTCAAATCAGCAAAAACAAAATCTAAAACATTCTCCAATAATTCACCTTCCTTTATTATTTAGATTTTTCAAGTAATCTAAACACTTACTAGCTACTTGTATTTGAAATTTATCACTTTCTCTCTTTTTTTTTTTTTTTGTGGGTTGCCATTTCCTTCTCCAATGCGTGAAAGTGAAAAGTGAAAGTGAAGTCGCTCAGTCGTGTCCGCTCTCAGCGACCCCATGGACTGCAGCCCCCCAGGCTCCCCCATCCAAGGGATTCTCCAGGCGAGAGCACTGGGGTGGGGGGCCATTGCCTTCCCCGTCCTGGCTATAGTGCGGCTCTATTTACAGTAGCCAGGACACGGGATTGTTATTTTACCTCCTGGAGCAGACACGACACGTTGGCTCACTCAGAACCTGGGAAATTAAAGCTCACCTTCTCAGCACCTAACAGATGGCCACGCGACCCAGTTCTGGTCAATAATATAAAAGTGGACATTTATTGGAAGGAGCATTTCTTCCTAACTAAAAAGACAAAGTTTCCAGAAGAAAAAACCTTGAATTTCCTCCCTATGTCTCTTTTCCTGCCATCTGCGATCTGGATGTGATGGGCGACGGTGCAGCAGCCACCCTGCCACCATGAGGCAAGGCAGGATGACGAATGCCCCCAAGGTAAGAGTGTAGCTCCTGAGAACACATCGTCTTTCACTGAAACACAGTCCGTATTTTAAGACACACCTTCACTTAAGTATCGGTAGGAAAGAGGTGTGCTTGCTGCTAAGGAAACCCTGGTTTGCTGGTAAAGCACAGTCGGATTCCCAAGCTGTTAAAATGTGTAAAAGAGAGAAGTGGGTCTTAGGGTCGATGGAAACGGAATAAGCGTCTGAGCCCTGGAATATCTACCTCTAGATTCATGTGACAAGGAAGAGCTCCCAAATCTTTGGGGCCTGGTTGTCAGGCTTTCTGTTATGGCGCCTCCTGTTGCTGTGGCTCAGTGGCTCAGTGGTGTCGGACTCTTTGCAACCACGTGGACTGCCGCATGCCAGGCTCCCCTGTCCTCCACTGTCTCGTGGAGTTTGCTCACATTCCTGTCCTTTGAGTCGGTGATGTTCTCTAACCATCTCATCCTCTGCTGCCCTCTCCTTTTGCCTTCAGTCTTTTCCAACATCAGGGTCATTTCCAGTGAGTCGGATCCTCTCATCAGGGGGCCAAAGTATTGGAGCTTCAGCTTCCGCATCAGTCCTTCCAATGAATATTCAGGGTTGATTTCCTTTAGGATGGACTGGTTTGATCTCCTTGCTGTCCAAAGTGAGAAGGGTGTTAACGTCCATGTCTGACTACGAGGACAGAGAGCTGCAGAGCACGCAGTCCACACACTGGAAGCCCACTGCACTTGCCCCGCCTGCTTGCCCTACTCCGTTGCTTTTCCAGCCTGGTAAGCAGCCTTCATGGTACCGCTGAGACAGAGGATCAGCAGCCCTGCAGATACACCCCGGGCTGCTTCCCTCTGTTTCTGAGGACCTTCCCCTGTAACCCATGGGGACATGCTGTTTCACCCTGGGAACGGGGAGCTGGGACCTCAGAGTCTGGGAACTGTCCCGCCCCCAGGTTTCTTAGTCATTTGGGCAGTTTTCCTTGTCCTTTCTCTCACCTTTCTCCTCTGTGCCCACCTCACCCACTACTAAACGAAAGCACAGGCCTTGAGAAAGCTCCGTGTTTGGACAGAGAACATTCACGGTCCCCCTGGCTGGCTGACATTTCTTTCCAGTATGTGGCCCCTGAGACTGCATATGATAAAGGACATTTGCAGAAGAGCCTCTGGAAAATTCATCAGCTGCTTTTCTTTGCCTTTGAGGGTAGTCCTGGAGACCCTGGATGGAGGGAGGGGGCTCAGGACTCTGACCTGAGGACCAGTGTGTGCTGATGGCTTAAGGAAGTGTTCTCACCTATTTATTTTTGAATTTTATGTCTTGATTTTTGGCTGTGCTGGGTCTTCACTGCTGTGTGAGGGCTTTCTCTAGTTGTAGCAAGCGGGGACTGCTCTCTAGTTGCGGGCAGAGGCTCCTCATTGCTGTGGCTCCTCTTGTTGCGGAGCACACGGGGCTTCAGGGCACACGGGCTTCGGTAGTTGCAGCGCCCGGGCGCAGGCGTAGTTGCCCAGCAGCCTGTGGGATCTTCCCGGCCCAGGGATCGAACGTGTGTCCCCTCCGTTGGCAGTACTCCTAACAACTGGACCACCAGGGAAGTCCTCACCGATTTATTTACTATTTTTGATCAGCTACATGGCTGTGGAATCTCAGTTCCCTGACCAGCGATTGAATCCAAGCCCACAGCAGTGAGAACTCAAGAGTCCCAACCCCTGGGCTGCCAGGGAATTCCCGAAAGTTTCCTCATCAGACTCTCGATTTCTGTTTCCTAAAGCAGACGGCGGGGGGAGGAGAAATTGTTGAAAGGATGTCAGTGTTAAGTAAGAAAGAATGAGCTTTTCCAGATCTCTGTGATCCCATCCGGAAAAGAAGTTGAGAACGGTAGGGGCAGGTGAAGTGAGAAATCGGTCACGCGAATACCTTAGAACATGATTTTTGAGAGTGTGGTTCGTGGAACCCCTTGAAATGCCCAAGAAGCACATTAGGACAAGAATGGCTCCTCTGGGAGTGACTCGTGCGAAACAGGCCTTGTGAGAGCCAGGGTGAGTGGGGGCGGCAGCCAGGCAGCGGGGAGGCCGTGGTTTTGCTTGATGTGTGTGGCTGGCCTGCCAGCTTTCCCTCCGGGCTGCAGACAGGGTGAGGGTAGACAGGACAGGGGCTCTGTGCCACCTCCCTGGTTCCCAGGAGAGGCCAGAATGGAGCAGTGGGTCAGTCCTAGAGGGATTTTCTTCTCTGACACGAGGGGAAAAAAGATAAATGATCTTCTGAGAAAAATGCCTGAGAGCAGGCCCCATCTGCACCCTGAGGCCCACAGTCTGGACTGCTGGCTGGAGAACTGCCCCTTAGACCCCGTGTTTATGCTCAGCCAGAAATTTAGTCCAACAGCTGGCTGGCCAGGCCTCCCAAACCACTGAGATGCCAGAAGACATGTGATGAAGGCCCGCGAACCTCACAGGAAGCCTCCGATTGCAAACACATGTTCCAGACTGCTGACTCTGTGCGAACGGATCGCATCTCCAAGTCCGTGTCGGGGAGGGGTGGGGCCTTGCTGTTTGAACGTGTGCCAGGCTGAATGGAGCGTCTGGCTTCAGAGGAGTTCGGGCTGAAAGAGGTCTCTTTGGTAAACCGGCCTGTGTGGTTTAATTTCCTTCCTTCCTTCTTCCTGCAAGGGGAATATCAGTGTGCGTGTGTCTTGACCCCTTGTGGGCTGTTGGCTTTTTCCCTCTTGTTCACCTGCAGGGCCTGTGGTCATCTTTCTTCAACACCCACCACAGGGCTCTGGGCTTCCTGGTGCAATGTTTAAAAATTAAACTTTCTATTTATGAGCTCATTCTCGACTCACAGGCAGTTGTAAGAAACATTCAGAGAGAGTCCAGGCCCCGTTTACTGGTTTCCCTCATGGGAGCATCTCGCAGAACTACAGCCAGTATCACAAGGAGGATGTGGAGGAGAAATACGCTGGTACTTTCAAGATGCAGGGTATCTTATCACAAGGGTCTCTGCCGTTATCCTTTTGTGGCCATGCCTTCCCTCATCCCTCCCCTCCTACTCTCTATACCCCTCAGTTGCCCATGGCAACTGCTAATCTGGTCTTCACTTCTATAATTGTGTCATTTCCAGAAAGCTACATAAATGGAATCATATGTTCTGTAACCTTCTGGGATTGGCTTGTTTTGTATCCTAGGCATAATTCTCTGGACAGTCATCCAAGCTGTTGCATATATCAATAGATCCTCCTTATTGCTGAGCAGTATTCCTGGTATAAATTTGTCCCCGTTCATTCATTGAAGGACACCTGTGTTGCTTGCAGTTTGGGGCTGTTTTGACGAAAGCTGCCAGAAACAGTTGTGTATGGGTTTCTTGTGTGAACACAAGTTTTCGTCTCTTCAGGATAAATACCCAGGGGTGCAATTGCTGGGTCATATGATAGCTGCATATTTAGTTCTTTTGAACAAAACGGCCAAACTGTTCTCCAGAGTGGCTGTTCCGTTGCACATGCCCGTGTGCGAGTCAGCGTTTCTTTGCGTCTCCACCGGTGTTTGATGTGGCCACAGCTTTTTCAATGCACCCATTCTGAGCGGGCTCTACAGCATCTTCACGTGACCTATGTTTGCATCTCCCTGGTCACCAGTGCCGTTCAGTGGCCTCTCGCCTTCTTACCTGCCATCTGCATAGCCTCCCTGTTGAAATGTTTCTTTGTATTTCTTGCCTATGTTTCAATAGGATCTGTTTGGTTTTTACTATCGAGTTTTAAGAGTTCTGACCTCTTCTGGACACCAGTGCTTTGTCAGATACGTGGTTGGCAAATATTTCCTCCCTGTTTGTAGACTGCTTTTTCATCCTCTTGACGGGGTCTTCTGCAGAGCCAAAGGAAGGAGGTTGCTTAAGAGCTGGTTCCCGAGTCAGCAGAATTTGCTGGTCTACTGTACTCCTTCCCCAGTAAAATAAGCTTTTTTGTCTCTTGCTTTCATTTATTCTGAGTGGGTTAGCAAGACAGTCTCCAAAAGTCTGGCAATTCTTCCTAGATTATGTCCACAGTGACCGTGTCTCCCTACCAGCTGGAGGGAATCTAGGGGAGGATGAATAAATTTACCCTAGTTTTGTATGACTGACAAGAGGTAAGAGATGAAGAGCGTGACTCAGCCATATTATCTTGCTGTTTCTAAAGGAAAAACTCCTCATTAAAGCAACAGTTTAACTATTAGGGTATGCCTTAATTACAACCCGGAGTTTACAGTTCTTAAGAAAAGATATGATTAGGACAAAATTAAAATATGGCAGTGAGTATAAGTTGTCTTCCTCAAGTATTGTTTTTAATTACTCCACATCTAAGCTCTGGCTTTCTTCATGCTTTTTTATTTTCTCAATGATTCTAGGCATTGTAAAGCTATTTTGGTTGTGCAAGGCTTCCAGGAGGCAAAACCAGCCACTGGAAGCTTTGGTGTAGACACATCCTTAAGGAAGCAATTCCTGGGGGCATTTCTACTTTGCCTGTATTGAGGGTTATTCATGACTTACCTCTCCATTCCTTTGTCTGCCTGTTCATCCATCCATCTATCCATCTCTTCCTGTATCCCTCCATCCCTCCATCTTTCCATTATCCGTTCATCCATCCATCCACTCAGCTATTCTTTAACTCAACTATGATTTGGTAAACACAAAGACCCTACCATATTTTACATGCCTTAACACTTAAGAAAGAATTCATATGGTTTGTCAGTTTTTTGATTATGAGATTGTTTTCCTTCAATAGGTTATAGATCCTTTGAGCAGGGACAAGAAAGGGTCTTGTTACTCCTTCTGTGCCAAGTGCCAGACACAGAGGAAGGTACTCACTCAACATCTGTAGAACTGGATTGTCCCTCCGACAGTGCCTGCCTTCTTGTCAAGCCTCCTGAGACAGGCAGTCATTTTCCCTTTTAAGTTTCCTGGGATGTTAAGAAAGCGCAGAGAGACACTAATTTCATCAGAGTCTGAAACAGGATGCAAAAAAAGAGGAAAATAAACCAGGACAGAGTTCATACAAATAATCAGAGTGTCACTGTCGTGACTGCAGAAATGTGGACTGACTTATCCCGGCCCCTGAGAAGAATTTGATTGCTCCATTATGTCTAATTACCATCCTCTCAGCATCTTATTTCTCATTGCTATTCCACATATGGATCTGATAACTGTTCTGGTTTATGGGTGGAAAAACCAAACCTCAGCCCAATGGCCTAGGGGCTGAGCCACCTCACAGGGAAAATCAGGAAATGAGATATAGCGATAGAATAGGCATTGTTAGGTTTTAGTAGTTTCCCAAGCCAAGATATAATCATCACCAGCATATCATATTTACTATTTATGGAGCTTTTCTTAAGTGCCAAGAACTTGATAAGCATTATCTTTTCTCCAAAAGCTTTATTTTGAAAAAATTCCAAACCTACAATTAGTATTAATATATAATGAAACATTGAATTTTACTAATTGCTTTATTTCTTACACCTAGTTTCTTAATACCTAGTTTCACATTTTTGCTTTACTTCTCTCTTTCTCTCTCTAGATATACATATATATTTGAATCATTTCAGAGTTACATGCAGACATCACGACATTTTCATCCTAAATATATCAGCATATAATTCCTCAGAACAAGGGCATTCTTCTACATAAATAGAATAGAACCATGACATGCAGGAAATTTAACATTAAACCAATTCCATTATGCATTTTGTGGTGGTTATTAAAAATTTCCCAATTTTCTTAATAACAATCCTTCCTTCCTGGATCTAATCAAGGCTTGTCAATTGCACTTATTTTTCATGCTTTGATAGTTTGCTTTAATGTAGAACAGTTTCTCAGCCCCCTTTTCTCCTTCCATTGTCAGGAGTCCAAGCTAGTTATTTTGCAAAATGTCCCTCAGTTTTAGATTTGTTTGATGTTCCCTCGTGGAAAGATTTCAGGGTAAATATTGTTTGGCAAGAATAATTGCACAAATGACGCTGTGTGCTTCTCAGTTCATCCCATTGGGGGGGCGATGTAAAATGTCAGTTTGTCCCGTCACTGATGATGTTAGGATCACTTGGCCGAGGCGGCCGTTGCCTGACTTCTATGTCTCAGAGATGCCATTTTCCCTTGTAATTAGTTTGAAAGCTGCAGGGTGCTACTGGGTGGTTGTGTGACTTTCCCTGGTGGTTTTTGCAATCATTGGCCATGATCATTCGTTATCTTTTTAAACTCGCATAATAACCCTGCGAGGAAGATACCATTTTCCCTATTTTACGGTGAACAGGCTGAGTCTTAGATAAAGAGGCTTGCTCAAGGCTGGTAAGGGACGGAGCTGGGCTTTCAGCCTAGGTCTGGCTGCCTCCCACCCTTCTATTACTGCTCCCCACATCATCTCTCTGGAGGTAGACATCACATCCCTTTTGCTCCAGGCAAGATAAAAAAAAGTGATTTTTAAGATCATATCAGACAAAATTCATTTCAACCCTGGAGTCTCTTCTTATTCCCTAAGCACATTTCCCACCCTGTTGAAGCCTCTTCCTTCTTAGTTCACCTTTCAGTATTACCTGACAGGTGGTGACTAACTATGCTTTTGTCCAGTGGCCCCCGGACTGTGCTGTTCTCCTTTGATATGCTGTCCTGGTGTCCAGGACTGACCGCTGGCCCGCACTGGACTATGGTTGATGCCCTCACACTTGGTATCGGTCCATCCAGGTGTGAGGAAGACCACTGCCTCAATCCCCAGTGATGACTTGGGGCTCCTTTCTGGGTCACGACATAGGTGGGGGAGATCAATTCAATCACCATAATATTCTGTGCTAAGTCCTTGAGTGATACTGTTCATCTGGGGTGCTCTTGGGACCCAGAGAGGTGGGTTTTAGGGGTCCTGGGAATGGGGGTGGCGATATACTTTTCTATTGGTGCCAGACTTGCCAGTCAAGAATTGAATTCGGCATTGCTAATACTAACAAGGGGGTACTCTTTCTGCCCCCTTCTGATGCCTATGTCAAAAGCTTTCTCTATCTCCTTTATACTTTAATAAAACTTTATTACACACACACACACAAAGAATTGAATTCGGGGGACTTCCCTGGAAGTCTGGTGATTAGGACTCTGTTCTTTCAGTGTAGGGCACGGACTTGGTCTCTGGCCAGGAAACTGAGCTTGCATATGCCACGGGGCAAGGCCAAAGAGAAAAAAGAACTGAATTAAAGCATGGTCATGTATTAAAATTACAAGAGTGAAGAGATCACCCGGCCCAACTCCATTCTTTTGTAGATGAGGAAGCTGAGCCCTAGAGCGGTGAGAGGACTGCTCAGGGTCACAGCTGGTGACCCACAGGTCTGGGCCCAGACTAGGGATTTCTTGCATGTGTGCATGCTCTGTCACTCAGTCATGTCTGACTCTTTGCAGCCCCCTGGACCTGTAGCCCACCAGGCTTCTCTGTCCATGGAATTCTCTAGGCAAGAATACTGGAGTGGGTGGCCATTTCCTACTCCAGGGGATCTTCCCGACCCAGGGATCCAACCCATGTCTCTTGCATCTCCTGCACTGGCAGGTGGGTTCTTTACCACTAGCGCCACAAAACCGCTAAGGTTATGCTCGGTCACACCCTTGCCCAGGGTCAGCCTCACTGACCAGCCTGCCCGCCCCCCCGGTCTCTCTGCTGCCCTCTCCCAGCCTTTCTCTTCTCAGATTTGTTGTTTGGAAGGTGCTGGGTCATGCTTCCCCCTTTGCTTCATTGGTTCATTCATTGCTAACCCACATTTATCATCCTTCTGCTGTGTGCCAGGTGCAGGGGTACAGAGAGATAAGAAGCACAGTGTCAGCCTCGAAGCAGGTCCTGTTTAGCTGGAGGAGGGAATTCACCCAGCAACCACCATAGCAAGTGTTCAGTGCCAGGGTAACACTTGCGTCTAGAGCCCCTGGGATGCAGAAAAGGAAGGATGCCTTCATGTTCTGTGGGCATGTGGGAGTGTGCTGGGATAGATACAACTCCCCCCAACCGCCCCCCCCCCCACACACAGACACACATGGAAGGGGAAGAAAGGATGGGAAGGAAAAGCAGAGTAGATCTGGTAGATGTGCGATGAGAGCGTTCAGAAGGGAGCCAGAAACACAGCCGATCAGGGCCTCGGGAGTAATTGGTGTGGCTGGTGTGGCCATTAGCAGCCTGGAGCTGGTTATCGGCTCGGTTCAAAGCTTTAAACGAGAGCTCGGTGTCTCCTGTGGCCGTCCAGCTCCAGAGCTGTTTGTGCTTGTGGGCGTGGGGGTGGGAGCTGGGGGCGAAGAGGGGAGGACATCGAGAAGAAGGGACACGACGGCCAGCTGCGGGGGCCCTGTGATCCCCCGGCTCAGGGCATGACGGACACTCGGTTATCGATCCACTCTAAGCCTGAATCTGATTCTGCATAGGGGAATGATCACATCACAAGCGGGAAGGGAGGAATTTGGTGCTGGTTAGACCAAGGCATAGACAGGCAGTGAAAAGTTTAGGCTGCACTGTTCTGTTCCTGCTGCTGACCAGTGGCACCGTCAGGCCAGTTAAGAAACATCAGCTCTTAGGGAGCTGATGAAATGATTTTATGCAGCTTGGCCATGGATCCTTGCCCTTGACAATAGTTGGCAACAACCATGACAGATTTGTGACATTTTATGATGCCAGACTGTTTTGTGGTATTTATATGGATGACCTATTTCATCCTTGCAGTAACCCAGATAAGATGAAGATATTACTAAGATTCCTATTTTGCATAGGAAGGAACTGAAGCTCGGGCTTCCCAGGTGGCGCTAGCGATAAAGAACCTGCCTGCCAATGCAGGAGAAATAAGAGATGTAGGTTCGATCCCTGGGTCGGGAAGATCCCCAGAGGAGAGTGTGGCAACCCACTTCAGTATTCTTGCCTGGAGAATCCCATGGACAGAGGAGCCTGGCAGGCTACGGTCCATTGGGTCAGAAAGAGTCGAACATGACTGAAGTGACTTAGTGTGCGTGCATGCATGAACTGAAGCTCAGAGAGGGTAAGTAAATTGCCCAAGGTCACACAGCTAATAGTGTGACCAGGACTGAATCAGGTGGTGTGCTTTCTGAGGTCACACTGCTGTCCACTAGGCTACACTGCCTCGTCTCAGAAGGATGTGCCTTGGGCAGGAGTTCTAGCACTTCTTCAGTTCAGTTCAGTTCATTTCAGTTGTTCAGTCATGTCCGACTCTTTGAAACCCCATGAATTGCAGCACGCCAGGCCTCCCTGTCCATCACCAACTCCCGGAGTTCATTCAGACTCAAGTCCATCCAGCCATCTCATCCTCGGTCGTCCCCTTCTCCTCCTGCCCCCAATCCCTCCCAGCATCAGAGTCTTTTCCAATGAGTCAACTCTTCACATGAGGTGGCCAAAGGACTGGAGTTTCAGCTTTAGCATCATTCCTTCCAAAGAAATTCCAGGGCTGATCTCCTTCAGAATGGACTGGTTGGATCTCCTTGCAGTCCAAGGGACTCTCAGAAGTCTCCAACACCACAGTTCAAATGCATCAGTTCTTCAGCACTCAGCCTTCTTCACGGTCCAATTCTCACATCCATACATGACTACTGGAAAAACCATAGCCTTGACTAGGCGGACCTTAGTCGGCAAAGTAATGTCTCTGCTTTTGAATATGCTATCTAGGTTGGTCATGACTTTTCTTCCAAGGAGTAAGCGTCTTTTAATTTCATGGCTGCAGTCACCATCTGCAGTGATTCTGGAGCCCAAAAATAAACACTGACACTGTTACGATGGGTAACTCTGCTGTTCATTTGCTTTGATGTTGTTCTTCGGATGATAATGTCCAGGAGGGCAGAGAACTGGTCATTTTGTTCACTACTGGGCCTCCACTGCTCAGTGCCATCCTTGGCACATTGTAGGTGCTTTTGATCCCTAGTTTGGGAAGATTCTCTGGAGAAAGAAATAGCTCCCTACTCCAGCATTCTTGCCTGGAAAATCCCATGGACAGAGGACCCTGGTGGACTACAGTCCGTGGGGTCACAAGAGTCAGACATGACTGAGCGACAGAACATACACATATATGCACACACACACACACAGATGTTTAATGCATCTTTTGGGCTGAATGAATAGCTGTGGGTCAGGCCAATAGGCTGTTTTATTTAGCTGATTATTCTAGCCTGAGAAGTCAATGAAGGCAGGCTGTGTGTGTGTTTTTCTCAGTGATCGGGCCTCTGGACTCTGGAAGGCGGCCTCTGGGGAGAAGGGCCAGGGCTCCTCCTATCTTTGGCACTGCTCTCATCTCCTGTAGTGGGCACTCATTCTCTGATTAACTTATCCAGCGATAGTTAAGTGCCCATTTCACAGGCATAATAGTACAGGCACCTCTTGCCTGCCAGATACCTTTCCAGGCAGAGATGAACAAAGATAAAAATTCCTCCTGTCTTCCCTGGCCCGTGCACCACCCTCTCAACCCCGCCACGCTCGTCTGGTCCTACCATGCCGAGCAGCAGGCTCACCGTCCCCAGGGTGATTGTGGCTTTGTTCCCCGGATCCCCTATCAGGACCTCCTCTCCTGTTCCCTCCACCTGCCACTCCGGGGCTCGTTCTCCCCTTCAGTGGGTAGAGGCTGTGCCTCTCGTCTGGGAAGAGCCCCCCGCCCCCGAGGCTCGGCGTTCTCCTTGTTGAGACTCTGGGGTAGGGCTGGCTTTGTCTGCATGCTGGCTTCCTCCTGGCCCACCAGTCAGTGTCTGGTGTGAGTGCTGTGAACACTTGTGGAGCAGGTGTGAGCTGTTGGAAAGAGCATGCTTGTGAGAGGCCGGGGCAGGTCTGGAAGGAACAGACTGGAAATGTGGATGAGCTGATGGCAGAGGGATAGGCAGCGCAGAGCTTCTTAGCAGAGCCCTTCAAAGACTTTCTGCCGGCTTCTCTTTTCTCCCTGATGCCAGTGTCGGTTTCAGAAAGACGTAAGGGGGCCCTGAGGCAGGAAGGGATGGTACTGAAAGAAGATGAATGATTTGTGCTGTTTGAGGTGAAGACAATTGAAAGAGGAAGCAATGGAATGGGGACTCGGGTCTGGAGAGACGGGGGACTGCCTGGAGGAGGTGGGGTCCCTGCGCTGGCAAACTTTCTTGGGTATGGAGTGGGCTGGTCTTACCACCTGCGCTAGTGGTAAAGATTCCTTCTGCCAATGGAGGAGAGATTAAAAGACGCGGGTTTGATCCCTGGGTCGGGAAGATCCCCTGGAGTAGGAAATGGCAACCCCGTCCAGTATTCTTGCCTGGAGAATTCCATGGGCAGAGGAGCCTGGTGGGCTATAGCCCATGTGGTTGCAAAGAGGCAGACACGCCTGAGTACTGAGCACGCACTTGAGGTAGCATCTAGACCTCAAAAGGGCTGATGCTCTGACCCCAGCTCAAAATCCCACCTGTACTCAGAAGCCCGGAGGCTGGAAACTTCTCCACCAGGCATTCATCCCACCTTGTCACCCCTTCCTTATTCAAGTGAGGCTTAGGGCAGTCCTCTTCCCATCTCTAAGGGGCTTTGAATGGCGCCTGGGGAGGAGAGGCGGGACGAGGAGTCAGAAACCCACCTTACTGGCTTCTCTGGCCATGGACGTAGACCGGGGTCTTCATTTTCAGAGGCCCTGGTGGAAGCCACCTGCCTGGCTGTAAAATGAAGATGCTGAGAGTATCCACTTCACAGGGCTCTCCTATTGCATGTACGGCACTCGGCGCGGCTTCTGACACCTATGCAGCGCTCAGTGCCGATCCTGTCCTCACTCGTCCTTGCTTTCCGGAGGCTGGCGGCTGCTGTTTGAGGGATGGAGGCTGGGTGCGGCCGTGAGTTCTCTCCGCTTCCCAACTGCAGACCCTTGGAATGCTCTTCAGCCCTTGTGATAGGAAGAATGAAACTGGGATGTGGGGTGAGCACTCAGAGGAGGGAAGGAAAAATCAGACAAACAGGTCACAGGAGAAGCAAAACCTGGGCTAAGTGTTTTCAAGAGAAGCTTCCTTGGAACAAAATCTCACACTTTGGATCTTGTCACTGGTTAATGAGTGGGTTGGGTTTCCCCAGTGGCTCAGTGGTAAAGAATTTGCCTGCAATGCAGGAGACCCGAGTTGGATTCCTGGGTTGGGAAGATCCACTGGAGGAGGAAATGGCAACCTACTCCAGTATTCTTGCCTAGAGAATTCCATGGACAGAGGAGCCTGGAGGGCTACAGTCCGTGGGGTCTCAAAAGAGCTGAACGTGACCTACTGACTAAACAGTGACAGTGAACAAGGGAATTGTTGAATCTCTGCTCTTCAGCTCCTTACACAGCTGATCCAACACAGCAAACAACAGCCTTGCTGGTCATTTTAGAAGCAACTTCTTGTTTTTTAATATATATATTTTTAATGTGGACCATTTTTAAAGTCTTTGTTGAATTTGTTACAATACTGGTTCTGATTTATATTTTGGTTTTTTGGCTGTGAGTATCTTAGCTCCCCAACCAGAGACTGAACTTGCACCCTGGCATTGGAAGCATAATCTTTTAACTGCCAGAGAAGTCCTTAGAAGCAATTTCTGCTTAAATAAAAAAGCAAGTAGTGGGAAGGATGGGAGGATGAGGCAAAAGTTTCTGACAAAGTGGTGCAAACCTTGATTTTGGTCCAAATGACAAAAAGGGTGGGCTGGGACTCCTGGTCGATTCAGCTCCACTGCTGATGATATCAGTGATCTAGCCAGTGACCAGAAGTCTGAAACTGACATGCTACAGAGACCTTCCCTGATCCCACAGCTTCCAGGGGACATGTGTGTGTGGGTCAGGTTTGAATCTAACTATGCTGTCCCTCCCTTCAATTGGGTCCTAACTCCTTGCCTCCCCTCCCCTTTGTGTGCTAAGTTCCTTCAGTCGTGTCCGACTCTGCGACCCTGTGGCACCCATGGTCTTTTTTAGATCTCTGCTGGTTTCTCTTTCAGGAGGGGGCTGGGCAGACCCAACGAGGCAGTGTGTCTGGTGGCTTTTGTCTTCTCTGGGGGGAAGGTGGGTGTGCTGGACTCCTGACTCGAAGAGGAAAAGGATGAGGATGTGCTGGGGGAAGAGGTGATGCCGAAATGGAGCCGTGGTGTGGAAGACGGAGGACTGAAATGTTAAGGGGTGGGTAGAAAATGTACCAAGATATTTTGAGGGCTAAATGTGTTCTAGAAGTTAAATGCATAGGATGCGATGAATCAGAACAAGAGCCACTTAAGATTTTTAAAGCCGTTGGGTTGCCCAGGCAATACACAGACGTTTTGTGGATGGTTTGGCATTAGTGGAAAACATTTTCATGGCATTCGCCTCCTCCAGTATTCATCCGTGAGTCTCTGGAGTGCTAGTGATGGCCAGGAGACCAAGACCCAAGAGGGCAAGCAGTTTCCTCAAGGTCACAAATCGGGTTTGTTGCAGAGCTGATGGGAGACCCCAGGTCCCCCTGCACCTTGCAGCTACCTGCAGGGGCTGTTTCTTGTCAGCTTACCTTTCGGTACCCTATGCAGGGGCACTGATGCCACCGTAGCCTTCAGACACGGGCGCCACCCACTGTGACCATCCAGGAGGCTGTATTTGACCTTTAAGCTTCCAGCTTCCTGCCTGGGTTCTCAGCTCCGCGCCTCCCAGCCCACTTTCACCTGCGATGCTAGAGAGCACCATGGACCACCCACTTGCCTGAGACACTGGAGTTTCCTTTTTGCCCACCCGCCGCTCCCGCCCCACTCCCGCCCCACTTCCGCCCCCAACGTGCATTTAATCCATCGCTGAGAACTTCCAATCCCATGTTTAAAAATTCCTGAATCCCTCCATTTCTCTCCATCTGGCTCCAAACACCTGTAGCCACATCAGCCTCCTGCATGGCCTCCTCGCACCCGATCATTTGCTTTAGTTTTTATTTTCACTACTTTACATTTTCTCATAAAAAACAGGTAGGTGCGGTGGAAAGTTAGAAGTGGCCGTGCCGGTACCAGTGGAGGCTGTCACTCATCAGGGTGTCCAGCCCAGACTCCCCTGCGCCCAGAGCTTGGATCCTGTCTCCCCTGCCTTCTAGAATTGTCTGGGAGTGGCACTGTCCCCTCCCAGTCAATTCCATTCATGCTCTTCAGTTGGCCAATCTGTTTCTGGGGATGGAACCAAGGGTCTTCTCAGTTTAGAACCCCACCCCCTGCATAGATGGTTGTGGTCAAGCAGGACATGTCAATGGAGCTGCTTCCATGAGACTGGAGTGTGGCTTTGTGGCAGTGGGTGGAGCCTGAAACACACATGCTTTAGAGGAAGCCGAAATCTTAGTGATCAGAATTGTATCAAATGTCAGGCATCCTTTGGGAGGCGGAGATATTGTGAAAATGCTCTATGAGCCCAAGGAGAATGTAAGACCTTTTCCTTGTCTCACCAATTGAGGGGCCTCTTGTTCATCGCTCAGTCGTGTCTGACTCTTTGAGACCCCATGGACTGCAGCACTCCAGGTTTCCCCGCCCTTCACCATCTCTTGGAGTTTGCTCAAATTCATGTCCATGGAGTTTGTGATGCTGTCCAACCATCTCATCTCCCACTCTTCCGCTGTGCCTTCAGTTTAGCTTAAAAACGTATTTGTTCAGAAAAAAAAAAAAAAAAAAATGGAGAGCAGTGCAGACCCACCTCCATAGACTGTGAGCACCCAGAAGGCAGGGATTTATTTCTGCTCGGAATCTAGTGGGTTTGGGTTCAGTGCAGCAGCCTCGGGGGTCACTTTTCTGTAGCTGAGGGCAGGCTGGAAAGATAGCCCTATAGGCCGTGGACCGGGTCTCCCCCAGCATGGAGCCTGAGAAGCTGCCCACCAAGGATCAGGCTTCACCTGGGGGATCAGTCCCCCGTGAAGCTGATGTCAGCTCTCCCCACACCGGGGAGCATTCTAAGCTCCCTCTGTTCAGCCCTTTGGTCCCTGAAACCCGGGCTGCTGTCTCCTCCACTTTGGACAGGAGTCTCACAAAAGCCTGACTCCTGCCCCCTGGGGAACACAAAGGACACGCCTTCAAGCCCCACCCCTGGAACTCATAACTGCCACCTCAGGGAAAGAGGCCCTTTGAAGGCACAGAACTTAATCACAGTGTTTCTAATTTATTTCCATTTTGAAAGAGCGAGTAGCCAGTCTGACAAATGTGAAGGCAGAGCCATTAACCTCTTGGAGGAGGAAGGGCCATAACCCAGGGGCCCAGGCCAAGGCTGCCACTGAGGGACTGGCCCGGGTCTCTGCATCTGCCGGGGTCAGGGCACTGCTGGCCTCCCCCCAGGGTGGTGCTCGCCTGGGGTGGCAGAGCTGTGTCCTCAGCGCTTCCTCAAAGTCTGCGTGGAGCCTGTGGGTCCTCTGGGGGCAGAGGATTGGGGAGGCTGTGGGGACGTGGGGTCTGACCTGGGGTGCTGGAGGCAGGCATGGCAGCTCAGAAGCAGCTCTCCCTTTAGCTCTGTGGGCCTCAGTTTCCTCATATGTGAAATGGGGCATGGGGTAAGATGCAAAGATGGCCAAGATTTTCTTTGACCAGTCTGTATTTCCCATGAGCCTTTGAGGTGTCAGGCTGCCAGACGGTGGTTCTGGGGTTTGGACAGTCTCTCCATTATCAACAATTAGAAAGGACCAAAGGTGCTTTCTGCACCCCCTTACACTAGACAGAGGCCTCTCTCCTGGAATTGCCTGGGCTTGCCTGGGCTTACCTGGNCTTCCTGACCTTCAGCGTGGGATGGCTCCTCTAGGCCCTCCTGCGCCTGCATGGTAAAGAAACCACCTGCCAGTGCAAGAGATATAAGAGAAGCAGGTTTGATCCCTGGGTCAGGAAGATCCCCTGGAGCAGGGCATGGCAACCCACTCCAGTATTCTTGCCTGGAGAACCCTATGGACAGAGGAGCCTGGCGGGCTACAGCCGATAGGGTCATAAAGAGTCAGATATGACTGAAGTGACTTAACAGACAACACGCACATCTTGGTGATAGACAAAGAAAGCTGGAGAAGCATGTCCTTGAGTCCTACTTGGAAATGAACTTCATCTGCTTTGAGCTAAGATCAGATGGATGAGAGGGGCTGGCGGAGTTGGGCTGTCTGTTATCCCAGACATCAGACTGTCGGAGGGTGAGATAGCCAACGAGGCCAGTTGTGTGGCTTAAAAAAAAGAAGTCAGTGGGAGCAGAAACAGAAACCCTAGGAGCTATTCCAATGTTCCGTTTTTAACCAAGTAAGTTTATTTTGTTACATGCAGAGTACCACTGAATTTAAAGGAAGTTAATATGAAAGTTTGTATGTCTTCTTTTAAGCAAAAGGCAGACAACATAGAATGCATCATTAGAGCCGAATGATGAGGCGTGAGGATGTCATGACCATATTTGCCTGTGAGCTGGTGGTTCACCTGCATTAAACTCCATCCTTACTGCCTCTGTGAAGTGTAGGAGAGGCTAAACAGATGGCGTTGTTCTCCGACCCCTTCAACACCTGAGGAGTGGATCAGAGCCACCGGCTGGTCAGCCAGGGCATTCCCTTTAGTCCTCACCTCAATTGACCCTGGTGCCCATGGTCGCCCATCCCCGCTGAGGGGCTCTGAGCTGGTGTCTGTTGCCCTCCACTTCTGTCCCCTTTCATCCTGGCCAGAGAGCATGTCCGTGTACAGAGCAGGAATCCAACTCCTGTCACCTCCCTCTGAAGGTCACAGAAAACCTCTCTTTGCAGGGACATCTGCATCCAGTTGCCCCAGAAGCCACGCCCACTCTCCCCTCTCTCCTCCGGGTGTCCAGCTGGACGCCACGCTGTGTGGTGCTCCTTTTAGCAGCCTGAAAGCCACGTCCGGCTCTGAATTCCCATCGCTCCTCTCCTGGCTCACGTTGCTGGCATCCGTCACCAGGACCCTCACAGCAGTCTTGTCCCTGGTCTCCAGCTTCCCCCCTCCCTATTCCAACCTTCACTGTTGTCTGGATGGATCTTGGGCAAAATGCAGTGGACAGAACATGGGTTTTGAGATGAGACACAGACCTGTGTTTCAATCTGGTGTTCCCACTTATCTGTGCAGCCTCAGCCCAGCTGACGTTTCTGTGCCTTCATTC
Organism: Oreotragus oreotragus; assembly: GCA_006410675.1. Classification (NCBI taxonomy): domain Eukaryota; kingdom Metazoa; phylum Chordata; class Mammalia; order Artiodactyla; family Bovidae; genus Oreotragus; species Oreotragus oreotragus. Next base: position 372,331 of record SJYX01010476.1, on the reverse strand, counting down.
TGGATCTGTACAATGAGCACAACATTGATGTCAGGTTATTCTTACAGAGACTGAATGTGATCACATTTTTAAGAAATGCCGACTAAGAAGGCATAAGCAGCGGCCCTTTCTGTTACTCTATTCCCCACCCTGTTTAAAATCTTTCAGTGACATGGTTTCAGGTCCCTTCATTGCACTGGTTGACTTCATCTAGGCCTGTCCAGTCTGGCACCAAGAACTCACCATATTATAATATATTTAAGGCAGGGTTTGCCCCATAGAGAGTGGAACATTCTGGCATATCTGTCCACCCACCCAATGGAGCGATGCTGTGATATGCCCTGGAAAACACGGAAGCACAAGATGAGGTCTTTGTAGCCTAGTGGGGAGACAGTCCACTGGCGTCAGGAAGACCATATACGGCAGGAGCTCAGGGAAGAGCGCTGGCCGGGAGCAGGGAGCAGGTGCAGGGAAGGTGCCCTGGGTGAGCTGCTGACCCCTGAGTGGGGAGGTGAGTCAGACAGACTCAGGACCTTGGAGACCAGGCTGTCCACACCCGGCAGGGCGCTGCACCATGCTGAAGAATTTAGACTTGGCTTTGAAGCCCATGCGCATGTGTGCTAAGTCGATTTAGTTGTGTACAACTCTTTGGGACCCCATGGACTGTAGCCTGCCAGACTCCTCTGTCCATGGGATTCTCCAGGCAAGAATACTGGAGTGGGTTGCCATGCCCTGATCCAGGGGATCTTCCCGACCCCGGGATCGAATCTACATCTCCTACATCTCCTACTCTGGCAGGTGGATTCTTTACCACTAGNTGTAGCCTGCCAGACTCCTCTGTCCATGGGATTCTCCAGGCAAGAATACTGGAGTGGGTTGCCATGCCCTGATCCAGGGGATCTTCCCGACCCCGGGATCGAATCTACATCTCCTACATCTCCTACTCTGGCAGGTGGATTCTTTACCACTAGGGCCACCCAGGGAGCCCCTTTGAAGCCCATGGGTAGCCTTAAACAGAAGACTGACATGGGTTTCTGTTCTAGAAACATCCCTTTGCCTGCAGTTCAGAGAATGAGTTGGGTAAAAGTCAGACCAGAGGCATCGAAGCCAGTTGAGACATTCAGCTTGAAAAGAGTGGAGCCCTGGTCAGAGCAGCACCTCATGGACATGGAGGGAGGGACCAGCTTCAGGGAGGGGGTGGTGGTGGAATCACTGGCTCTGATGACCCTTTGAGGTGGGGCTTAAGGCAAGACTTCCAGGAGGCAGAGGCTTCTGAATCAGGTGACATCCCCTGAGTCAGGTGATACCATTCACCATGGGGGTGGAGGGGTGGTGGTGATGCTGGTGGTGAAGGTGGGAAAGGGAAAGTGCGGAGGTCAGGCTCAGAGGATCAGAGAGGGCAGGGCCAAGTTTGGGCCATTGGTGGGGGGATACTGCAATACAAAGGTTGGCCAAGATGAGCAAAGCCCAGAGGACAAAACCACTAGGAAATGGAGTCCCAGAGAGCAAGGAAAACGACCAGGCTTCAGGAAGGAAGGATGCATGGTAGCCAAGGCTGCAGTCAAGCAAGGCCAGGGCTGCAAGATGTTAGTTACAAGAGCAAAGTCAAGGTCACTGGTCAAGATACCAGCAGGAACCGTTTCCTTAGGGAGTCTGAGCCATGGGTCATGGAGTGATGGGGATGAGCAAGCAGGGAATTTGCAGTCTGCACTTTCAAGAAGCTTTTCTCCCAAGAGAAAGGGCACTCGAGGGGAGGGGGGCTGGGTGAGGGCAGGGGGCTTGAGCATTTTGATATACTTGGGAGATCACCCGGGAGACATGAGGGTGAGCAGTGGGTGCTGCTGCTTAGGATGGAGAGACTGTGCTCCCAGCAGGGAGATGGGGCACCAGAGGAGCAGGGTTTTCCCATGAGGAGGAGGAATTGGGAACAAGTCATGGAGTTTAAGGAAAGGCGAAGCTTCCATCACAGCCTGTGGGGTGAACAAGGAGACAGACAAGAGAGGAAAAATGAGGGGCTTTGCACTTGAGCATGGCCATCGTCTGTCCTGACCTGGAGCACGATGCGCTCTGTGAGCCAGAGGTCCAGACAGTAGAAAGGAAACCACCGCCATTCAGACCCATTCAGGACAGTTGTGGAGCCAAGGACAGTGTAGCCTAGGGAGGAGAAGGCTGACCCGAGGTGCCCCGAGAGGCCCCATGTTGACCCTGCAAACCGAGGGCTACTCGGCACCAACAGGTGAAGGCTTCAGGGAAACGATTTTTGTCAAGGGCCAGTCACTCCCTAGTTTATCTCGAGCACGGAATGAAAAGCAGACCCACACTCTCCTTGCTGTCTCCTGAGTATACTGATTTTCACATAACTCTGAGCAAAAGCCCCCCCCACACACACACAAAGTGGCACTGTGTCCAGATTTGCGACAATTTCATGGGTGCTCTCCCCTCTCACCGCTGGTGTATCAGGTTGCAGAAGGTGCTTCCAGGAAAACTCAGTGGGAGGAGTTTCCAGACCCTGATGCATAGAAGCAAGTGTTCAGGTATGATACGGCAGTATGTTGTATGTGTGAGTGCGTGCATGTGTTGGCAGGGGGATGGTGAACATGGCTGAACCTCCATCTTTTTTTGTGTAATAACTCACTATCCAGCTGCGATCTCTGAAGGGTCTGGGGGTTTACATGAGCTGTGATTAAAGGGCAGTGCTGACTGGGAGGGGTGAGGCCCTGGGGAAGCCCCAGGCCCGGGCTGGACTGTTATGGCTGGCGGGATCCCTCTCTCTGTGCCAGGGCCAAGGTGTGCAGGAAGAGGTGTCTCTGGAGAGGTGCTGCTTGCTCTTTGCTCTATAAGGTGTGCAGAAGGCACCTGGGCGGGAAGGCAGCACAGTCCCTGGTCTCGGCTCTGCCCGCCCGCTCCCACTGTGTCAGTTTCCTTCTGTATTAAACAGGTCAGTCGGCCAGTCCTGCCAGCCCTCAGGGGCGAGGCGTGTTACACGAGGCTCCTGAGAGTCGCCTGCAAAATGCTTTCAAAACCACGAAGCGTTGCATGGCTGTAGAGGATGCTATTTCCTTCTTGTGATAACGTCATGTGTTTTCATTTGAACCATCTCAGGACCTCACAGACTCACAGGCCTTTTCTGTGTCCTGGCAGGGGGAGTTTCACCTGTTACATGTCAACTGTAGGGAACCAGGGTTTGGTCCCAGACACCACTCCATGTTAGAATGGCAACTGAGCCCAGATCCCATTTAATCCTTTATTTGTATATTTTGGCCACACCTCACAGTATTTGGGATCTGAGTTCCCCGACCAGGGATGGACCCCATTCCCCCTGCGGTGGAAGCACTGGGTCTTGACCACTGGAGTCTTAACCAGTGGGAAGTCCCACCACTGATTCCTCCTTAGGAAGGAGTGATGGAGGTTGGGAGGAGGGGCAGGGATGGGATAGGTCCAGGATCAGAGCCCATGCCGTGCTGAGGTTGGTCCGAGGTGAGGCGGTCGCTGCCCTGTGACTTGGAGTCAAGGTTACGGGGCTCCTTGGGTCCTCTTCACTCACCTGAATAGAAATCATGGCCTGGTGAGGATCGGCAGGATCCAGTCGTGCACTGAGTTCACCCAAAGTGCTGAGAGATCCTTGGCTTTTCTTGCCTCACGACTCCATCACATTTGTCTTTGACACTCAACTTGCTTTTAAAACACCTTAGTACGGTTTCCACAGGAATGCTAGGTAACTTTCAAGTTCACGCCTTTGAAAGGCAAAAAGCTCTCCATCTTTTCAATGATGGCAGCCCCAGGTAAGCTGGAGGCTGAGCCACGGTGGAAAAATTCTGGTCTCACCCCTCAGAACCCGGGTATCAGCGTTCTCTTTTCATGTGCTGCTATTGTAGAGTGCAGGAGATCTCTATTAATAGACTAGAGAGTTCATGCTTCTGGTGGCTTTTCTAAGAGGAGGCACCGATGCAGCTGGCCGCTTGGCTGCCCACTTTTGCATGAGGTTTCGGCTGGGTGCGTGGCCGTAATTGGGTTATGGAGCTGCTAATGTGATCGTGCTGCCTGGAAATGCAAAAGTCATGAGTCAGTTAAACATCAAGGTGAAGTTATTTCCTGCTGATCGCTGGCAGCATTGAGGCCTGGGTGATGGAGAGCAGATTCGGCAGGCTAAGCTGCCCATGCCGTCCCCCGGCTCCCTGACTTCTGTCTCTGGGAGCACAGACTCCCTGTTCCTGCTCTGGGCAGCCTGCTTCACTGGTGGGGGGTCCAGTGGACCGGAGGGTTCAATTGGTTCAATTTGATTCTTTTAGCAAACATTCGCTCAGCTCCTACTGTGTGTCCAGAGTACACAAAAGCAAGTCTTGTGATTTAAAATTATGGATTTGAAATATTCTTGTTCTAACAATTCTAATGACAAGCTCGATGATCATCTTCTTCCCCTTCAACTCCCAGCTCTGTGAGGTGTCCAAGGTGCCTTTGCACCATAGGCTTCCGTAGGTTTTTTATGCCACTGCAAACGTTCACAAGTACAGGAATTTACAAGTATATGCATGATACAATGTATTTTCTGCAACTTTCTTTGTGCCCCCTCCACCCCTGCTCCTAACCATAAAACAGGGTTTCTAGGTTGATACATATAAATCCAGCTCATTTCTGTTCAATAGCTGCATAGAATCACATGCTATTGTTACCAAACCAAACTCGGGTCTGCTCACAGTGTTTATTGGAGGTGCCAAGCAGGGAGTCCAGGCAGCTAACTGCTTAAAAGACTAAAACTCTCCAAAGACTTTCAGGGAAAGGTTGTTAAAGACAGGGTGAGAGAGAAGGTTTGTGGGGTGTGTCATCAGCTCATGGGCCTTCTTCTGATTGGTTGGTGGTGAGGTCATTGGGAGTTTACCTTGTGGTTCCCCCTTGTGTTTCCAATTGGTCTGGGGTCTTTGGGCTTGTGGACAGCGGGCAATTAACTTCTTCCACCTGGTGGAGATTTCAATATCTGTAAAACAGCTCAAAAGACACACCTCAGAATATTATCTGTAGCCCTTGAAGAGGAATTAGAGGCCCTAGACTCTGTTTAATGAACTAAACTATTATCTTGTCTCACTTGACTGTTTTTCTTTCTGCATTTTCTCACTTCCCTGATTTACTCTTTGGAACTTGGGGAAGAGCTAGGAGACTAAAGGTTTTCTACAGACAAGAGGTGGATGGAGGACAGGGGAGTCGGGTGGGCAGTAATCTGTCAGATAAAGCCTCAGAGGGTCCTGCTTGGTTACATTATGGGGCTGCGTGGTTCCTTTAATCATTCTCCTTCCCATGTGTTTTCAGTATGTTTCTAGGTTTTGCTCCCAGAAACCTCCTTCTGGAAATATCTGTGCCTAACACAGGGGCTTTGGGAGTAAAGAGACCTGAGTGTGAATCTCACCTTTGCCATTTATCGTGTGAGCTTTCATGTAGTCTCTGAGCTCTTCTAACTTCAGCATCATCAGCTGCAAAATGGGGACTGAAGTCACGTGGTGAGGCTGGCAGGGGATGGTCCACATCAAGTGTCTGGGAGAAGGGCCTGATATGTGTGGGTGCTCAAAAGACATCAGGGGTACCTGCAGGTTTGGAAGGCTCTGCCTGTCTTGGCAGGTTTCTCACTGCTGTAAACTGGAGGCTTGGACTCTCCAGGGTTTGGGGAATGCAGATCCCGCCATGCCAACACTTCAATCCCTGCAGTCATGTACGGATATGACAGCTGGTCCATAAAGAAGGCTGAATGCTGAAGAACTGATGCTTTCGACTGTGTTGNGGCAGGTTTCTCACTGCTGTAAACTGGAGGCTTGGACTCTCCAGGGTTTGGGGAATGCAGATCCCGCCATGCCAACACTTCAATCCCTGCAGTCATGTACGGATATGACAGCTGGTCCATAAAGAAGGCTGAATGCTGAAGAACTGATGCTTTCGACTGTGTTGCTGGAGAATAGTCTTCAGAGTCTCTTGGACAGCAAGGAGAGCAAACTGGTCAATTCTAAAGGATATCAACCCTTAATAGTCATTGGAAAGACTGATGCTGAAACTGAAACACCAGTACTTTGGCCACCTGATGTGAAGAGCCAACTCACTAGAAAAGACCCTGATGCTGGGAAAGATTGAAGGCAGGAGAAGAGGGACGACAAAGGATGAGTTGGTTGGATGGCATCACTGACTCAAGGGACATGAGTTTGAGCCAGCTCCAGGAGACGGTGAAAAGGAAGCCTGGCATGGTGCAGTCCTTGGGGCCGCAAAGAGTTGAAAACGACAGAGAGACTGAACAACAGCAAAGATGCAGCCTCCTCTGGGCCGGGTTGGGGGTGGGGGCAGGGCCCTGGGAAGCCCCAGGAAGGACCTGGGCCTCTTGCCTCTGCTCTGTAAGAAGAGCCCCTCTGAGGCTCCCCATCCTCCAGTTCAGTCTCTGTGCCAGGCACCCATGCCACATAGCTGGTCTTGAACTGTCAGCCTCCTGTGATGAAAAACTGACAACACACGGGGTCGGGTGTCAGCCCCATGCTTTCTGCAAACAGGCGGAACATTCACCGCATGACATCTGCCTCCATGGGGCCGGCCCCCAACCTGCACGCCAACCAAGAGGTTGACCTGGTTTGCTCTGTAGATACTCTCCATTCTAGGGTCCAGGCGCCACTGGGGTCATCCCTGAGTCATTCTACTGTTTCCCTCTGGAGACTCCAAGGCCGTCAGACACGCCTACCCTGGTGGCCTCCTTAATAGCCCAGAAACCCCTGGGTGTCCATGTGGTTTGGGGCCCTCTATCAGTGTGCACAGGCTTGTCCGTGTACTCAGAATTTTCTAGGTCAGAGATGCCAGTAGTGGCCCCCACACTGGTTCCCATCATTGGTCCATGGTGAAATGAGAAAAATAAGAACAGAATGGTGAGTTTTCTTAATGCTGAGTATGATCAGTTTTGAGGACTGTTCTTAATCCTCTGTGGTGGAGAGATCGCCTTTTTGGCATTAACATGTCATTTTGAAAATGGTGGTCATTTCTTTTTTGACAATTGGAAGCATTTCCAATGATATTTTAATTTCTGTGATTTTTCTGCTCAAGGACTTGGCCCATATGTCCACTGGGTGTTAATGCTTTTCATGCTGACTTGTAAAATAGCCTAGATTTTACAAACATCAACCTCTCTAAGGAGAATATTTGCAAAGGGTTCCCAACTTGTCGTATGTCACTTGACTTTACGGATCACACTTTTTGGTATGTAGTTTGCATTTTTATGTACTCATATTCAATTCCTTTTGCAATTTAGATAAAGCCCTGAGAAATCTGTTTTATATTTCAAATTTGTATTATTTTTCCCCCTTAAACTTCAATATTTTATTAGTTTCTCCCCTGATTTTATGTCCATATTTGTACAGATCAGAAAATAGGCAATCCTTTGTGGAGTCCTAAACTTTAAAATTGTCCGTATCTGTTACATCCCAAATATATACAGTCCTGAATATTCATTGGGAGGACTGATGCTGAAGATGAAGCTCCAATACTTTGGCCACCTAATGCAAAGAACTGATTCGTTGGAAAAGACTCTGATGCTGGGAAAGATTGAAGGCAGGAGGAGAATGGGATGATAGAGGATGAAATGGTTGGATGGCATCACCGACTCAATGGACTTGAGTTTGAGTAAGATCCTAGAGTTGATGATTGACAGGGAAGCCTGGCATGCTGCAGTCCATTGGGTCACAAAGAGACATGACTGAGTGACTGAACTGTTACATCCTGAGGCCTGGCGACACTTCCAGGTGGCCTCTCCCGCTCCCTTGCCCTGGGTACCACTGGTTTCAATGGAACAGGCTCTTTAGCCCAGCATCACACCTTGTTTATGCTTTATGTTACCAACACAGCTGGAGGTGTTGTCATCTGAGATCGATTTAAAAAAAATCTGATATATTTTCTGATCATTTCCTTACTTCTCTAAAAGGCTGGATTTGCCTTTTCTCACCTTCCATCCCAGCGTCTTTCCTGATTGACTTGTTGGCCCAAAACTCTATTGGCTCATGGTTTCAGCCTCATTTTCTGAAACTGCTACTGCAGCTCACTCCTCTCAGTAGGCACCAGGTTCAATGTTTTCTGATTTCTCACTGACAACGGCTACTGTTACATCTCAGAGCAATCCGCGTGGGAAATAAAGATGGGGCGACTCTGCTCCCTTGCATTTATAGTCATAACAAGTAGTGTCTCCTGTGTCATCCACCCTCAACTGGCTATGACCCACGCATTTGCGCTCATGCATAAAATTGCTCCCTTAATTTTGGAGCAGTCATTGTTTTCTGTGGGAACTAGGGGTCTCAAACTGGGTCAGGAACCAGAGAGGGTGGAAGTAGCAGAAGCTTCAGGTACCCTGTGCTGCAGAGTGAGCCCTGGCCTGGGCATTTGGCATGGCCTGCTCTTCCTCTGGCTGTGATGTGAGACCTGGGGCAAGTTGCCACTTGCACGTGCCGAGTCTTTCTAAATCTGGAAAGCGAATAGGTAGGTGGCCTCTACCAGGATGCCTATGCAAGCCATCAAGGCACAGGATGAAGATATTAGACCTTGTATTCTTATTTTATCTTAAAAAATAATCCACCTGGATAGAGATTGATGTCTTTTGCCAGGCACTCAGGCTCCACCTACGGTTCATGAGTCTGGAACCCTGTGCCAGTCCCCCTGGATGACATGTCCCGTATGGTGCCAAAGGGAAGGAGGAGTTTCTTTATGCAAAGACGTTGGCTTTCAGCCCAATGCAGCATTTTTCCCTTTCCCCAGGCCCCACTAAAATGTATTATCTAGTTTGAACCAAACTAACCCTTAACAAGGATGAGTGACTAAGATTTCTTGAAGAAGTGCATGGATGAATGATAAGTGATTTTGCAAAGACAGAAAAACAGCAAGAAAAACAGTATAATTAACCTTTCTTTTGCGCCTGAAACAATCTGTCACTCTCATGATGAACGAAAAACAGTGAAAGACCTCATTGGATCACATAAGAACTTGACTTAAACTGCCCAGTTCTTTAGGCTTTAAAAATACAGACTTGCTTCCTCCTGTTAACAGTGTGCTTTGTGTTGTGTCTCTGCCCAAGCATTCACCAGCCCCAGCCCTGCTTGGCCTCTGAGATGAGACTTCTCAGAAGTCTCAGATGGCCTCTGAGGGGATGGTCACTGTGGCAGAGCCGAAAACCTTGTGGTGTGTCCATTGTGCCAGTGGGAGTGCAACTCTGATGAGCATCAAAGGCAAGCACGAACTGGCACTTCAAACGCTGGATATTTCAGATATTCACATGGGTGTATGTCAAAGCATACCACCAAACCTGTTTTAAAAATGGCGTGACTTCTACCACATTGTGCTCACTAAAAATATGGATAGCATTTTAAGGAGAACAGACATTTTGCGTAATTAATGAGTAAATTTAAATACATTGAGAACCTTTAAAATTTTTCATGGCATCCTTTCAAAAAGCATTTAACATTTGCTTTACAATAATATATATTTATACAGAGACACATACGTCATAATTTATATACAAAGGAGTACCTGCCTGGGGGGGTATGACCCACTATTTTTATTGATAAGAGATATCCCATCAAAGAAGGGTAAAGATGTGAATCCGGCAGTTATGGACGAATCTTCCAGCTGTGATGTTTTCCTTGGGGTCTCTTTCAGAAGCCAGTCATAATTTTAGGAAGAAACGTTTGTAGGGGGTATATCAGGATCTGGCATCTAACTTAAACTTTTAAAAGGTCGATCAAAATTTGTTAAGACCAACAAGTGGCTTCCACTTTTATTATCACTGTGGAACATTAACAGAAGGATGCAGTCTCTGCTATTTCAAATGTCCTTTATTGCTGCACTGCTCAGAGATCCTATATACTTTTGGGGAACAGACAAGTGAATCATTAAATGAAAATTTACTGCTTACATTTTCTAGAAAAGATAGTACAATGCATAATACAATACATATTACATCCACCCTGTAGATATCTGGATAACACAATGCATCTTCAATGACCTCTATTTTTTAAAACAGTCTTGAAATTCATAATACTATCAAATGCAAGTTGAGTAAAAGTACAATTCCATTTAGTAGTTCTTTAAACTAAAAATAAATGCGGAAAATTAAAAAAATATCTGGAGAAGCAGTGTCCTGAGGCCCTCTTGGTCTTTTGCAGTTTTGACGAGTACGGTCATGAAAGTCAGGGACCCTGGGAGGGAGCTCGCTCTGGTCTTGAGGGAGGGGGTCCAGGGACGACCTGGCCCTGAGGCAGAGAGAGCGCGGTGAACCGCAGAACCTGAGCAGCTCCTGGTGAGGGGGGGACCTCATGTCCTGCACTCCTTGTGAGTGTCCATGGAAATGTGGGATTTGGGGATAAACGGAGGAGCAGAAGAGGGGACGAGGAGGAACGGTAGCACCCACGAGGGGCTTCTGGAGGGAAGGAGCCAAGCTTCTACCTGTGCCCAGGGGCCGGAGCAGTGTTATCTGGCAGATGCTCCACCTGGGTTACCAGGTGCACGAGGGTCCACTTCCAGGAGCTCGACCTTAATCCGTTTCAGTGACTCTTCTCTGATCTGCAACCCCCTTGCGGAGATAAGGAGGCGTCTGTCAGCCTCCTGAGCTCCCAGTGGACCTTTGAGAGCTCTCAGCTCCCCAGACAGCATCAGGCTTTGGAGAA
>SJYX01010476.1:347789-359858 GCA_006410675.1 Oreotragus oreotragus | reverse complement strand
GCCCCCAGCCCCTGTAGATATCTGGAGCTTCATCTGCATGGCTCACCTCGTCTCTTACTTCGGGACAGTCCCCCCCTTTGCTCCAAGTCATCATCTGCTTTGACAGAATATTCCTAGAAGCTCCACTTCTTGACAAAGTTCAGTCACTTCAAGGACTAGCCTGAAAAATTTGGATCTGCACTGTCCACTGGGGCTTGCTCTCAGATCTCCATCTTCTTCTGCCCTGATGCACTTTTCTTTCCACCTTGGGCCCTCGGATGCTCCATTCCTTCCTCATATCAATCCTTCTCTCCTGGCCCCGGGGGCGGGAGCCTGGGGTCCAGCCAGTTTCCACCTCCTGACCCCACATTTTCACCTGTGTGTCTTCTCTCACAGAAGCTGCCGCTTCTTCCTCCGTCAATGGACATTCCTGCAGGGACTGGTCAGCCTTCTGCAGGTCCTAGAGGTCAGTATACAGGTCCTGAGTATTCCTTCAGTTGCCTGCAATGATTTTAAAGTGTTTTAGCTTCTTCCTCTTGTGTTCCACCGATGGGTTTGGCTTCTTTGTTCAGAATGTGGATCTTTGTTGAAGCGACAGACACTGATCCTCCTCTCGATCTGACCATCCAGGTTCTTCTCTTGCTGGCTGGTTTGCTAAAAAGCCTGCGATGGGCCAAACCTCAAGTTTGGTGTGTGTAGACCTCCGGGGATCCTAGGCATTGGTCTTTCTCCATCACAGGGTGAAACTCCCACTGTCCCCTGTACCGGGAAGGTCTTTGAACTCAGGACTGTGTGGTGAGCACGTGTCTATCCATAACCATCAGGCCTCACTCTGGTGTCCCTGGGCCCTGTGGAGGGCCTGGCATGCAGTGGGCGCTTGCGCTCCCCGTGTTTGTGGAATAAAAGCCCAAATAAGCGGAAAGCCATAGTTGGCAGTCTCTGAGGACTCACACACAAAGCTCTACTGTCTCAGTGGATGGTTCTCTCTCATGGGTTTTGAACTCCCCTGGGCATAAAGCATCTGTGTGAAATAATTGAAAACATTTAACAAATGTTCAACATTGGGTGACCACAAACCATTCATCAAAATTCACCCTTTGAATTACAAAGAAGAACTCAATGTTGTTTGAAAAATAAAATTTTCTGATGGTCATTTTCTGTAGTCACATTTCAGTAAATTTAAAAGCAAGTCACAAAAATAAAAAAGCAACTCTGGAAATCTCAAAACTCTTCTAAATAAACTTTGAATCAGGGGAAAGAAAAAAAAAAACACACCACAAGAGCCCCAACTGCACTATTATTTAGGATACTGACAGTGAGAGCACTGTATCGATACCTGAGAAAGAGAGCCAGTGTTACACAAAGAGGAAAATTCATAGTATTCTGGAAGATCAAAGTGTGGTGACGAACTGGACAACTGAGTATCTGGCTAGAAAAGTTAAAAGTGGGGAGAAAAAGAAACCCAAGGAAAGGAGAGCAGTTGAAATAACGTTGCAACAAACTCTTTCAGAACTCAGAAAATCTGGAGTCAATAAAGTAACTAAAGAGCGGATTGTAGGGTGGCTATTATTTCTTTTAAATAGAGAAGGCAGAAACACAACAGTGAAAATGGAAAAGCATGCAAAACCAAAGGCAAAGAGGAAAGTGAAGGCTCTGCTGGTGGGGGAAAAATGGGGAGCCGGTGGAGGTGGTGTTCAAGGCTCCTGGGCAACTGCCCACCCTGACCTGTTCCCTGCGCCACCCCACGAGCATGGCGCAGTCCCTCCTGGGGTGGGTGGGAGGTAGGACATTCCCATCTGGACCACCCTGTGGCTGGGATCCCGGGGTAGGCTGGGAGCAGCTGTGAGTCCCCTCAGATGCACCCTCTCCGGGGGGGGCTGATGGCCATGCTTGGGCCTTTTTGTACTTTCCCTTGCCTCCATCTGCTACAAAAGATCATCTTTAAAAAGTGAGATGACAGAGTCTGGATCCAAAGTCTTTTACAGTTTGGATTCTTATGAAGATCGTGGTAAGTGCAGACCTCCTCCCTGGAACCCATGTGTGTACTTGTGGGGCAGATGAATGAATGAGTGGCCCAAGGACAAAGCCATCATTTGATGACCTTAGCGATGACCTGTAACCCTGTGGGCTCTGTAGATGGTCCTCACATAGAGCTTAAAACCTCAGGGAAGAAGCCATAGGTCTGGGGAGGGTTTTGGGTCCTACGATGGCATTACATTTTACAAGCCATTAATTCTCAAATTCGACATGTCCAAAACCAGCCTTCTTTTTCATTTATTTATTTTTTTAATTTGAAACCAAGTTTTATTTCAGAATATATTCAAGGTGAAGATTTTTGAGTGATATGATTTTATAATTTGGAGAATACATACACACACACACACACACAAGCTCAGGCTCCCTTTGGGATGTTCTGGATTTTAATCTGGCAAATAACACTCCACTCTGATAGGCAAAGTTGTCCACTGTTTTGATCGACTCTGTTATAAAAGCAAGAGTTCTTAGCGACGACTCCCAAACCTGCTCCCCGCTCTCCCCAACTTCATCTAACTAAGTGGCCCGGCCATCCAGCTAGAGCTGCTCGAGGGAAACCCTCGGAATCCGTCTTCAGTTCCCTTCTCCCCCAACTCACGTGCAATCTACCGTAAAGTCTCGAGCCTCTAAGACGTTTCCCAAACTGGCACTGTGTCTGTCTCCCACTCCGATTTCCCACCCAGAGTGCCGAGGCCCACAGCCTCTCACGTGGTGTTCACGTGTCTGCTCCTTTCCTCTCTGGGTTTCTCCATGGACCACACGGAGTTATCTTTAACTGTGAATAGACTACATCACCTGCCACTTTGTAAGCGATGTTTATCTGGTTTGTGATAAAATCCAGACCCCTTTCCCTGGCCTTCAGCCTCCTGACTATACACACAGCCGGCCCCCTCCAGCCCTGTCAGCATCAGCCCTGACTTTTCCCCTGCACCCAGCCCGCCCTGGCCACAGTGGCCTTTGTCTCTTTTCTCCAAGTTTGTTCCTAACTTAGAGACTGGCCCAAAATGCATGCCCCCATATCTCATAACTGATCATTTTAACTCGCCTGGTTTCAGCTTAAACGTCTTCTCTCTGAACCCAACTCAAGGAGCCCCACCCCCCATTCCCTTGCTCACACCTCCCTGTGATATTTTTAATATGTTAGCTACAGGGTGATCGCAAAGTCCTCGTACTTTGCCACACATCTATGGCAGTGGCCAGGAATGAGAGGGCCATGGTCTTATTCCTCCTGAGTCTGGAACTCAGCCAGACAAGGATTTGGGTTAATTTCCTCTCTTATCAGACGTGCTATGAAGCTTTTCCCCTGTCACTCTAGGAGCGTGCTGTTCCCAGATGCTGGGGACGCTTTTCTCCTGCCTGAGGTGCCTTCCTGGCCTTCCTGGTGATCACAGTAACACCCTGCCCCCATCGGCATTTCTCCTCCTGGTGCTTTCACCTTGCCTCCTGGCGATCGAGACCCCCACCCCACTGGCATTTCTCCCCCTGGGGCTGTTGCCTTGCTTCTCATGCTGGTTTAGCCTGCTGATCCCGAAGGGGATTGTGGCCAGGAGGAGGACGCCTGCTCCAGACAAGAGCCTTGGGGCCGTGGTCTCTTGCAGTGCCCCCTGCCACAGGGCAAAGTCCCGGGGAGGGGGGCCCCTTTCCTCCAAAGTCGTCCACTTTTGGTCTTTGTGCAAAATCTGGTCTTTCTGGTTACGGTCTCAGTTCCCTCTAGGTATTTCTTGTGATCAGCAGGTGTTGAGTGGAAGCCGTGGTCAGAGGGAAAATTCAGAGATCAGCTCTCCCTCAGTGGCAAGGGGCCAGCATGCAGGTCAGGCCAATAGCACCATGTTGATGGAAGGAGCTAGGCTGCTATGATAGGGGCAGACTGTGGATGCTGCTCGAACTCCTGGGGCAAGAGTGACGTGGGGAGACACAGGAGGTGCGGCGGTCGGCTGGCCTGCTTCAAAGGTGAGGGTGAGGGGGCTCCACAGGGTGGCCAAAAGTGTACAGAAGCTGCCCACATAGGCTCCTTGAGGTGGTCCCGGCTACGTCCTGCCTCTGGCTGTGACCGTGGGGGAAAAAAGCCCAGGGAACATGGTCCTCAAGGGCACGGTCCTGGGGCTCCCCTGGCTCCCTTGAGGGGAGGTCAGGAGAAGAGGGAGGGGGCTTTTGTACCATATAAACTAATGATGATTGAATGAGGGACTTGGGGTAGAGCAGGGCAGGGATTTGGGGGACTGCAGGCTGGAGGGAACCTCCGGGCTGGGATAGACCTCCCAGTTCTGCTTTTGTAACCTCACAGGGAGAGGACTTGATAAATGAGAGCCACGTGCATCCACGTGGTGTCCGGTGTCCTCACCATCACCGTCGCTGAATCAAAGCTGGACAAGCACAGAAAGAAGGAAACCCTCTGCCTCTGGTGCCCGGGACCATCCAGACAGCATTAAACCTGGGGGGTGGGGGAGCCGTACCAAGGCCCTGCCACAACCTGCTTGCTTTCTTGTTAGTCACCAGAGGCAGGTACCTTTACTTTGTGGATTTAAGTTGCAGACACAACACTTTATCGACTCATGCCAATCAGCTGAGTTAATGTTTGTGAAGTGCTTAGAACAGTGCTTGGCACTGTTAGCTGTTCCAGCTATTGTTATCATTAGAGCAGCTATGGTATTTCGGCCACTAGTTTCTGACAACTCGAGTAAACCAGGTTTACTCACGGGTGGCAGAGCAGCACCCATGGTGCCCTTGGCTCATTGGATGAGCTTCACAGGCTGGGAGGAGGAAGGCACCCGAGCAGCTGGCCCACATGGCTGTTTGTTCAGACCTAACCTCTGGCTTTGGTTTTTTCAGTAGTCATGTATGGACGTGAGAGTTGGACTATAAAGAAAGCTGAGCACCAAAGAATTGTTGCTTTTGAACTGTGGTGCTGGAGAAGACTCTTGAGAGTCTCTTGCACTGCAAGGAGATCCAACCCCTCCATCCTAAAGGAAATCAGTCCTGAATATTCATTGGAAGGACTGATCCTGAAGCTGAAACTCCAGTACTTTGGCCACCTGATGTGAAGAACTGAGTCATCTGAAAAAGACCCTGATGCTGGGAAAGATTGAAGACAGGAGAAGGGCAGACAGAGGATGAGATGGTTGGATGGCATCACTGACTCCGTGGACATGCATTTGAGTAAGCTCCGGGAGTTGGTGATGGACAGGGAAGCCTGGCGTGCTGCAGTCTATGGGGTTGCAAACAGTTGGACACGACTGAGCGACTGAACTGAACTGGATCTTTGGCACTGGCACCTCGTGTGGGTGAAGTGCTGGCCAGCCCAGAAGCCCCCTTTAGCGACCGGCGTGTGCTATAGGGTGTGTGCAGGCCACCCATCCGCTGGTGGGACTTGTGATATGGGTGTTCCCTTCTGAGCCGTCTGCCTCCTGGCACCACCAAAGGGGGTACCCATACGATTCCACCTGAATTTAGAGGCTTGGCTGATACGCCTTCACTCTGGGCCTGTGCCCTGGCCTGGGACGCTGGGAGGGGCTGGGCCATCGTGGGATGCAGGGCACCCTCTTCCCTGCCCAGCTTGCCGACTCAGGCACACACACACAGCCCACTGGGCCCATAGATGTTCACAAAGTCCAGGAGCGGTTGTCTACCCCTGGACTACTGGCCAGAGGAGTGTGTGAGCAAGGCCTCTGGGGGTGAGACCCTCCTGGTTAAGTGGCTTGCTCCTGAGCAAGGACTCGCTCGTCATGCACCACTGCACGCTCGAGCCTTTGCTGTCTGCCCCCAGGCTGCCCTAAATGTCCCACCTCAGCTGCTCTGTGGCCTCTGCCCTTCCTGATCGTTTCCTTCTCCTGTCCCTAGAATCACCCACCAGCCCTCCTCCCCAGCACCTCATTCCCCATCCCGGGCCCCCCTTTCCCCGCACAGCCTCACTCTGGTAACTGCGTGGTCTCAGCTGTCCGCTGTTCTGGGAAAACATCCCTCTGAGGGATCCTGGGCTGAGATCCCAGGCTGGGGACCAGCTAGGCCTCTTTAATTCAAGGGAGACCAGTCAGACTTGTATTGGAAACAGAGTCACAGATGCGTGTCAGACAGACTGCTTGTGCAGCCAGCAGTGACTGTGGGGAACGGCAGGCTCTCCCCTGGGCCCGGGGCAAGCACAGATTGTGCTTCCCACCAGCTCAAGCCTCTGATGGAGGCTGTTGGTGAGCAGAGGTGGGCTCTTCTCCCCCCCATTCCTCTTTTATTTTACACGACTAGCAAAGCCTCCTCCCACCCAGGGTGCTTTGGTCCACTTTGCTGGATGCTGTTGACTTACTGCTTCGGAAATCAACACACAACCACCTCAATCATCTTCTTCGGTGGGAGAAGCAAGTGTGGGTGTCTTTGATCTAGTGAGCCATGGGAACCCTTTTCTGAACGATGGGGAGTCAGTCAGGTCCGGGGCATCTGTGCTAACGAGCTTCCCTTGCCCTTTCTTGGCAGGATCTGCTAACCCACAGTGAATGTTCTGGAAAGCCCTGGTAAACCCGAGAAGGAAAGAAGGTAAAGACAGAGAAGGGCATGGGGGGCTCGTGGGTGGAGGGTGGCGGTGAAGGAATCATGGAGCATCTTACCCTGTGTCTGGACAAGACAGCAAGGTCTCACTCGTGTTTTCCCAAACAGGTAGTTGATATCAGAACACCGGAATGTTGTTCTCTTCTAAAAACAGATATTGCATGTTATCAGAGCCATTCTTTCCTGTCTTACTATTTTGTTGGTTCTTTCTTGATTTGAAAATATGTTACTTTCATTGGTGGCATTGCACTTTGTTTGGAAGGGGCATATCTAGCAACGTATTTGTTTTCTCTACACCCTTTCATACCTTCTCCAAATCCCCCGGGCCTCTGAACCTTCACTTAACGCTGTTCCCTGTGCCTGGGACCCCGTCTCCTCCGTAGAGCTCCTCCCAAGCCCTGAGACCAAACTCCTACTCATCCTTCAAGACTCAACTGAGACAGCACTTTCTCTGAGGAGCTGTCTCTGTCTCCTTTATATCTTCGCTCCTCAACCCCACCCCTCGCCAGCCCCTCACCATGGACTCCTGCCCACTGATCTCATGAGCCCCATGCATGTATTTCCCTGCTTCCCATCCGTATGTTAATTACAGTCAAAGCTATCGTGTCTCTCTTCCCTTCTAGACAGTAAGCTTTTGGGGAACGGCGAGTGCGTGTCAGTCCTGGTTGTGTCCGCCTTGGTGACCACAGGCCAGGCGTGTTCTTCTGCTGATACTCTCACCCGACTCTGGCGCTCGCTCCCTCAGCTGGCCTCGGGAAGAAATGACATTCGCTTGCAGGCACATCTACTGCAAAGAAGGGCTCTTCTTTCTATGGTGGCCAGTGGGTAGACCTGCTCAGCAACTTCCCTTTCGTCATCTACACCCTTCTCCTGCCTGTCTGGGGAGTCCTCAGACGTTTTGGTCTCAGGACCCCTTTGTAATCTTGAAAGTCGCTAAGGACGCCAAAAAGCTTTTGTTTATGTGGATTATGTCTACTGATGGTTCCGGTGTTACAAAGGAAAGCTGAAATTAAATATATATATATATATATATGCTACCTGAAACATAACAATAATCTGTTACACACTCACGCGAGTATTTTTGAAACAAACCAAAAAAAAAAAAAAAACCTTGAGGAGAGGTTGTGTTATTTTATATCAGGGTGGCACTATTGAAATCTTGGGCCAGGTTATTCTTGGTGATGTGTGGGGAGGGGGACAAGGGGCGCTTTCCTGTGCCAACTTGTAGGACTTTGAGCAAAATCCCTGATGTTAATGCCCACTAGGTTTTAGGGGCACCTAGGGTCACCCAGCACCGCCTCTCAGCTATGACAACTAATGTCCCCTGGAGTGGGGCAGGGTCGGTCTCACCCTGGTTGAAGACCACTGTTTTACATCTGCAGATCTTTTTAATGTCTTCAGTTACAGAAGACAGCTGAATCCTTCCACCTGCTTTTGCATTTAGTGTGCTGTGGTTATGTTCTTTTGGTTGAAGTGTGTCTTGAACTTACAGCTGTCCACAGACACATGGTTGGAAAAGGGAGACACATTTTATTTAATAGCTTTCAACATAATTGTGTATAGTCTTCTTTGGTGCTACCCCAAAACCCAACGTGTGGCAGTTTCTTCAAGCTTAGTTGTAACGTGGAATCTGCTGTGTTCATGAACTTTTTATACCTTGTTACATCCAAATACATCCGTTTCTCTTAACCTTTGGATGGTTCCTTTCACATGATTTTTGAAACATCACACATAACTTTTTTGGAAAAGTTTTGCACAAGTCTTTTCAAGTTTGATGCATCTCACTGTAAAAGAAATTACATGTGTTCATATTCATCTTATTACAAAAGTTTTAAAATTCTGGGCAACTGTCAAGATCACAACAACAGATCCAAGTTATCAAAAAATCTGTTTCTGCCTGGAAAGATCCGATTTTGGCCAAAAAACACTATGAATTGTTCTCCTAGAAGTGACCGGCTCGCTGACGTTTGAAAAACATGGCTACTGAATACCAGCATTTACACAATTGGAGTACAGATGGTTCTTTCGAGTGAAGATACTGTTCTGTGTTTAAAGTGGCTGCTGCAGCCCCCGACTCAACCCCCTCCCCTGTGGGCTTCTTCCTGATACCCCACCTAGCCCGGATGAACAGCCCAAGTGCTTTCTGGGTACCTCCCTCAGCAGCCCAAAGAATATCGTAAAGAGTGTATCAGGAGTAGAGTGAAATTCACATTTACTGCTTCATCAAGGGCATTCCTAAGGGAAACTGGCTTTTCCCCACCTCCACTCCCCACCTCCCTTCCCAGTCCCCTGTGACAACCATGATGACCAGCCCTACTTTGTTTGACTAGCCCTGAGACCCGTCTGATGCATCCGCTGCACACTCAACACCATCAGTGCAAGTATCAACACAGCGGCAAAGGCACATGGCGCCTTCGATTAACGATGAAGCTAGTTTTGACCTTGCTGAGCCGCAAGGGGTTTGGGGACCCCAGTGGAGCCTTCTGGTCTCCACCAGCCTCGTCTCCCTCTGATGGTGAGGTAAGACTACTGCAAGTGTCTGTCTTGAGCAGACAGGAGCTGTTTACATGATGAGCTAGGGGAGTGCCAGGGAAGGGCCCCAGCCCCTTTGGACTGCGGACTGGCAGACTGAGACCCAGCTGGGGGGTAGACCCAGGGTCTCACAGCTGCTCATGGAGGAACTAGGCCTAGAACCCAGGTCTTCTGATTCCCAGTCCAGTGCTTTTCCTCCTAGCTCTCTCCCATTAGTCCTCGAGCAGACAGGAGCTGTTTACATGATGAGCTAGGGGAGTGCCAGGGAAGGGCCCCAGCCCCTTTGGACTGCGGACTGGCAGACTGAGACCTAGCTGGGGGGTAGACCCAGGGTCTCACAGCTGCTCATGGAGGAACTAGGCCTAGAACCCAGGTCTTCTGATTCCCAGTCCAGTGCTTTTCCTCCTAGCTCTCTCCCATTAGTCCTCGAGCGCTCGTGGGGCCTCTAACAGGCGTCCACCTGCAAGATGGTGCTTGAGGGCAGGTGGGGTGACTGTGCGTCACTACACTTACATGCAGACCGTGTGTCTGCAAGCTTCCTTTGGCCCAGCAGCTCTGGGGGGTTGGGGGAGGGGGCTGGCTGCTATTGTCTCCAGGTGCTGGGACCACCAGGTGGGCAGAGACGCCAGGTGGCCCCTGTGTGTTCTGACAGTCAGGCCCTCCTTCAAACTGATTAGCCAGGGAACTCTGTGGTTCTTTGGCTTCACTGGGTCACATCACAGTGTGATTACTTTATAAGGACTCCCCCCATTGCACAGAGTCCGAGCCTTGCAGAGGCAGCAGCAGCAACAAGGTAGCAGTAGCTGATGCGCAACTTGGCCCCATGAGATTTCATCCAGATCAACTCCAGGTACTTTTAGTATTTATCAAAGAAGATAACCAGTGTAAAGGATTCTGCAGGGCATGTGAAAAAGCAAGGTTTATGTGTACAGTTGCCAAGGAAGCTCAGACTGCCCTCGCCTGTTTCCTGGACAAACACCATGACATCATCATCATAGACCACAGAGATTCCCAACATCTGGATGCTGAGGCACTGTGCGGGTCTATCAGATCATCAAAACTCTCAGAAAACACAGTTATTATTGGTGGAGTATGCAGGGTGGGCAGAGAAGAGTCTGTCTCTTGGATAGAGCCATCACAGGTGACTGCGATAGCGCACAAGCGCGGGTGAAAGGAGCTACGTCATGTCTGAGGTCAGGGACGGCGGCCGGGAGGAGCTACCCCACGTCCGAACAAAGCCAGTGGAGATGATGGAATTCCAGTTGCGCTATTTCAAATCCTGAAAGATAATGCTGTGAAAGTGCTGCACTCAGTATGCCAGCAAATTTGGAAAACTCAGCAGTGGCCACAGGACTGGAAAAGGTCAATTTCCATTCCAATCCAAAACAAAGGCAATGCCAAAGAATGCTCAAACGACTGCACAATTGCACTCATCTCACACGCTAGTAAAGTAATGCTCAAAATTCTCCAAGCCAGGCTTCAGCAATACGTGAACCGTGAACTCCCTGATGTTCAAGCTGGTTTTAGAAAAGGCAGAGGAACCAGTGATCAAATTGCCAACATCCACTGGATCATGGAAAAAGCAAGAGAGTTCCAGAAAAATATCTATTTTTGCTTTATTGACTATGCCAAAGCCTTTGACTGTGTGGATTACAAGAAACTGTGGAAAATTCTGAAAGAGATGGGAATACCAGACCACTTGAGCTGTTTCTTGAGAAATCTGTATGCAGGTCAGGAAGCAACAGTTAGAACTGGACACGGAACAGCAGACTGGTTTCAGATAGGAAAAGGAGTACGTCAAGGCTGTATATTGTCACCCTGCTTATTTAACTTATATGTAGAGCACATCATGAGAAATGCTGGACTGGAGGAAGCACAAGCTGAAGTCAAGATTGCCAGGAGAAATATCAATAACCTCAGATATGCTGATGACACCACCCTTATGGCAGAAAGTGAAGAGGAACTAAAGTCTCTTGATGAAAGTGAAAGAGGAGAGTGAAAAAGTTGGCTTAAAGCTCAACATTCAGAAAACTAAGATCATGACATCTTGTCCCATCACTTCATGGGAAATACATGGNCAGAAATCTCAGTAACTTCAGATATGCAGATGACACCACCCTTATGGCAGAAAGTGAAGAGGAACTAAAGTCTCTTGATGAAAGTGAAAGAGGAGAGTGAAAAAGTTGGCTTAAAGCTCAACATTCAGAAAACTAAGATCATGACATCTTGTCCCATCACTTCATGGGAAATACATGGAGAAACAGTGGAAACATTGTCAGACTTTATTTTTTGGGGCTCCAAAAATCACTGAATATGGTGACTGCAGCCATGAAATTAAAAGACGCTTACTCCTTGGAAGGAAAGTTGTGACTAACCTATATAGTCTAGTCAAGGCTATGGTTTTTCCAGTGGTCATGTATGGATGTGAGAGTTGGACTGTGAAGAAAGCTGAGCGCTGAAGAATTGATGCTTTTGACCTGCGGTGTTGGAGAAGACTCTTGAGAGTCCCTTGGACTGCAAGGAGATCCAACCAGTCCATCCTAAAGGAGATCAGCCCTGGGTGTTCATTGGTAGGACTGATGTTGAAGCTGAAACTCCAATACTTTGGCCACCTTATAAGATCTGACTCATTGGAAAAGACCCTGATGCTGGGAAAGATTGAGGGCAAGAGAAGGGGATGACAGAGGGTGAGATGGCTGGATGGCATCCCCGACTCAATGGACATGGGTTTGGGTGGACTCCGGGAGTTGGTGATGGACAAGGAGGCTTGGCGTGCTGCAGTTCATGGGGTTGCAAAGAGTCGGACATAACTGAATGACTGAACTGAACTGAACTGACCTTGTACTTTGACAAACTTAAAAGAAGCTTCCGGAAGGTTTTCCAGGGAGCTACCTTGTCCTCAGCCATCACTATGACCTCCTGTGCCTCGCAATGGTGTTCCACAGGAAACCTGCAGCCACTTTTCTCTGTCCCGAGGGGGAGAGTTGGGGG
>SJYX01010476.1:299683-342789 GCA_006410675.1 Oreotragus oreotragus | reverse complement strand
AATAAAAATTCCTGGGTGTGACAAGAGTGTTTCAACTTACAAACTCCTCTGAAGTTTCTCTAGCCTGCCTGAGCAGGTTCGTCCAGCCACATGTTACTGTTTACAGCCTCCCAACCGTGAGAGGCACGAGATGCTTTAAAACTTTCTAAATATAGGCTCTTTTGAGAAGTTAGAAAACTATTAGTATAGTATAGTGGGTTGATTAGAAATTATATTGGTGAAGGGTTTTTCATTTGTTGAGCCAATATTTGCTGCTAAATCTCCATATTCCCTGCCCTTATAATGAATATAACTAGCATATGGGAGAAATAAGTATTAACCTTTGATATTAATCATGTTAAACCTTAGACTAAGTAAGTTCCTTTTCTTGATTATAACCCCCTGCACCCTCACCCTATAGGAATGCAACTTTATCTGGTACCTTTGGAGAGTGGCGCCTGGTTTAAGAAAAAAATCACCTCTGGAAAAAATAAGTTTTCTGGTTGACTGACCATTATCAGAAAGGGCCATAAAATGTCAGCAAGCCTTATGGCCAGAAGATGATGTAAAACCCCTAAGACCTTTGTATAATTTTATATGAAACACCTGATTTTGACAAGGGTCAGGTCTGCTGACCCCGCATGACTCTGTATTCTTCCCTATGTATAACAAAAAGTATATAAGCAAACCTGAAAATAAAGAAAACGGATCAGTTTCTGGAAAGAGTGATTCCCCCGTGTCGTTTCTTTCTTGTTCTCCGTTTTTCTGGCTGAATTCCCATCTGGAGTGTGGGTACTCACCAAGCCTGCTAATTTTGCCTGGGCTTCTAAGATCTGACTGGGGAGGCCTCAGTGCTTCCTCTCCTTTGGGAAAATGGAAAGACGCCTGTGGCCTACGTAGGTGGTGCAAATTCCTTGTCTTGGAGTTTTATTGATATTCCACCTAAACCAAGTTATTCAGCCTCTTTTTCTCCACTAGTTTTCCTACTACATTGGGCTTCTAAGATCTGACTGGGGAGGCCTCAGTGCTTCCTCTCCTTTGGGAAAATGGAAAGACGCCTGTGGCCTACGTAGGTGGTGCAAATTCCTTGTCTTGGAGTTTTATTGATATTCCACCTAAACCAAGTTATTCAGCCTCTTTTTCTCCACTAGTTTTCCTACTACACTATTCTTTTCTAACCTCTCTTTATATCTGTAATTAAATAAGTTTTTTCCTAGGACGCCGATTCCGTCTCCCCTTTGAATTACCCTGGATACACCAGGGCTGGACCCACCAGGGCTGGACCCCGGCAGCCTGGCCTGCTGACCATCCCCGTCATGAAAACACTAAGGCCGGAGAAGTAGCATCTTGGGGACCCAGGGACCTGGGGAGAGCACCAGGCACTCTCTGTCCATCTTGCAGAGGAGGTATCTCCTAAGGCCAAATACTCATTGCAGTTTCTGCTCCACCTGGATTCCGAGTGAGCTTTACAAGAGCCAGTGTCTGGATCCTGGACCTGCATGGCCACCCTCTCTGTGAGGGGAGCACAGACAGGCCCCTCTGGCTTAGATGGACCCCGGGGGACTCTGGTCAGCATGGGATGGGGGGTGCCAGACTCAGCAGCAGGCTCTGAATTCTCAACTCCTGGGTGGAACTGGGGGCAAAGGCAGGGGCAGCACCCCCCACCCTCAACTCCACAGCCACCTTGACCTTGAGTTCATCCTTGCTGCATCAACATTTCTTTTTTTCAAAAATATGATTTCAAAACCACAGCTAGTGGAAAAATTCGGAGAATGTAGAACCCCAGCATGGGAAAGAATAATATAGAAAACCGATCCAGAAAAGAAGAAAATAAAAATCACCTGTAATCCCACCGCCCATATCTGAGTGCTTGTTGACCTCTGATGAGATCATTCCAGCTGGCCTCACCCCACCCCAATTCAGCGGTATTGAAATCATGTATTATTCCCCCCACCTTCTGGGGCTGGGGCTCTGGACCTTAGTTTTCCTGTTTGGAAAACATAGCTTTGCTAACAAATTTCTCCAGCTACTTTCCCATGATTATCACGTCTGTTTGGCCAGGAGAGAGGCCTGCCTGTCCATTGTCGGCACTGAGGAAAAGACAGCTGGAGTGATGGGCATGGTCAAAGCTATGCGGGAGCCGAGGAGCTCGGGGCTCCTAACTCTTCACAAAAGTATGTGTCAAAGAAAAACTTCCCCGACTTGAGAGCAGGCACATCCTCCAGCTGGGGCCAGGCACCACAGGCTCCGGGATCTGTTCAGAGCTGTGCCCAGGCCTCTGTGCTACAAAGTCAGAACAGCAAGGTATCCCAAGACAGAGTTTATAATTTGCTTTATGAGCCACTCCAAAGTTGGGACCAGACTTCTTCTGGTGCACACCCTCTCTGTCCCACGGCCCTTCCACTTGGACCACCTGCCTGACCTTTCTTACTGCAGTGGGGCCCTCCCCTTGTTTGGTGAGTAATGACCTCCTTCTCTGCATTTGATGGCTTTGGTTGTCTTGGTGACTTTGCCCATTCTCTGGGTCTCACCCCACTCGCCCTTGTGGTTGGTGGCCAGTTACTCCCTCTTGGGGTGATCATCCGAACCCCCTCTCCTTGCGTGGGCAATCAACAATAGACTTTGCCAAGTCTCCTGGGAAAAGGTCAAGTTGCTTGCCAACTTGCTCGGAGGGTGTCCACTTGAAAATGATTGGCCGCATGGAGCTGCTCCTCACCCACTTTTCTAGTTGGTTTTTTTTTTCTTTCCCTCAGCTAGATGTGTGCAAAGATTGAAGGTGTGAGGTAGCAGGCGTTTGTCAGGGTGGCCCGAGAACCTGAAGGCCGGGGCCACTCCACGTTCACCTTGCAGGCAGAAACCTTTTACTCCCTCAGCTGTACTGGGGACATTTACTTCGGAAACCAGGGCCAGGTTTGACTGACTAGAAATCTAAGAACCTTGGGCAGCGTTACCAAGCGTTCAGTGCTTGGTGACCAGCTCTGGACGGGGACTCTTGGCTGCCCTCCGTCCCCCTCCTCATCTGCCCACATGTCTGGGCGAAACTTTTGTTTCTTCCCTAGTGGCATGACTTCAAGCCAGCGTTCAAAGAGAATGCCCCTTCCTGGGCCTGGTGTGGGGAGGGCAGGCGTGGGGAGTCCCGTGTGGGCCTCCTAGCCTCACACAGGGGCAGGCACACCCCACACCCCATGGAGAACCAGCTGTGCTCTCCCGAAAGCCTTCTTTGACTTCAGACGTGGTCACTGGGCATTTTCTTGTCTAAGTGGACTGACNTCATGAGGAAGGAGGCTCGGCATTACGCAAAGGCGGGATTGAGCCTCAGGAGATCCAAAACCAGAGTCTGCCTACTTTACTGTTCTATGCTCTCACCTATACTTCTGACTTTACGTGGGGCTGATCCCCCACCACCTCTCTTGGAGAAGGAGTTAACTTGCAGCTCCAGTCAATAAAAATTCCTGGGTGTGACAAGAGTGTTTCAACTTACAAACTCCTCTGAAGTTTCTCTAGCCTGCCTGAGCAGGTTCGTCCAGCCACATGTTACTGTTTACAGCCTCCCAACCGTGAGAGGCACGAGATGCTTTAAAACTTTCTAAATATAGGCTCTTTTGAGAAGTTAGAAAACTATTAGTATAGTATAGTGGGTTGATTAGAAATTATATTGGTGAAGGGTTTTTCATTTGTTGAGCCAATGTTTGCTGCTAAATCTCCATATTCCCTGCCCTTATAATGAATATAACTAGCATATGGGAGAAATAAGTATTAACCTTTGATATTAATCATGTTAAACCTTAGACTAAGTAAGTTCCTTTTCTTGATTATAACCCCCTGCACCCTCACCCTATAGGAATGCAACTTTATCTGGTACCTTTGGAGAGTGGCGCCTGGTTTAAGAAAAAAATCACCTCTGGAAAAAATAAGTTTTCTGGTTGACTGACCATTATCAGAAAGGGCCATAAAATGTCAGCAAGCCTTATGGCCAGAAGATGATGTAAAACCCCTAAGACCTTTGTATAATTTTATATGAAACACCTGATTTTGACAAGGGTCAGGTCTGCTGACCCCGCATGACTCTGTATTCTTCCCTATGTATAACAAAAAGTATATAAGCAAACCTGAAAATAAAGAAAACGGATCAGTTTCTGGAAAGAGTGATTCCCCCGTGTCGTTTCTTTCTTGTTCTCCGTTTTTCTGGCTGAATTCCCATCTGGAGTGTGGGTACTCACCAAGCCTGCTAATTTTGCCTGGGCTTCTAAGATCTGACTGGGGAGGCCTCAGTGCTTCCTCTCCTTTGGGAAAATGGAAAGACGCCTGTGGCCTACGTAGGTGGTGCAAATTCCTTGTCTTGGAGTTTTATTGATATTCCACCTAAACCAAGTTATTCAGCCTCTTTTTCTCCACTAGTTTTCCTACTACACTATTCTTTTCTAACCTCTCTTTATATCTGTAATTAAATAAGTTTTTTCCTAGGACGCCGATTCCGTCTCCCCTTTGAATTACCCTGGATACACCAGGGCTGGACCCACCAGGGCTGGACCCCGGCAGCCTGGCCTGCTGACCATCCCAGTCATGAAAACACTAAGGCCGGAGAAGTAGCATCCTGGGGACCCAGGGACCTGGGGAGAGCACCAGGCACTCTCTGTCCATCTTGCAGAGGAGGTATCTCCTAAGGCCAAATACTCATTGCAGTTTCTGCTCCACCTGGATTCCGAGTGAGCTTTACAAGAGCCAGTGTCTGGATCCTGGACCTGCATGGCCACCCTCTCTGTGAGGGGAGCACAGACAGGCCCCTCTGGCTTAGATGGACCCCGGGGGACTCTGGTCAGCATGGGATGGGGGGTGCCAGACTCAGCAGCAGGCTCTGAATTCTCAACTCCTGGGTGGAACTGGGGGCAAAGGCAGGGGCAGCACCCCCCACCCTCAACTCCACAGCCACCTTGACCTTGAGTTCATCCTTGCTGCATCAACATTTCTTTTTTTCAAAAATATGATTTCAAAACCACAGCTAGTGGAAGAATTCGGAGAATGTAGAACCCCAGCATGGGAAAGAATAATATAGAAAACCGATCCAGAAAAGAAGAAAATAAAAATCACCTGTAATCCCACCGCCCATATCTGAGTGCTTGTTGACCTCTGATGAGATCATTCCAGCTGGCCTCACCCCACCCCAATTCAGCGGTATTGAAATCATGTATTATTCCCCCCACCTTCCGGGGCTGGGGCTCTGGACCTTAGTTTTCCTGTTTGGAAAACATAGCTTTGCTAACAAATTTCTCCAGCTACTTTCCCATGATCATCACGTCTGTTTGGCCAGGAGAGAGGCCTGCCTGTCCATTGTCGGCACTGAGGAAAAGACAGCTGGAGTGATGGGCATGGTCAAAGCTATGCGGGAGCCGAGGAGCTCGGGGCTCCTAACTCTTCACAAAAGTATGTGTCAAAGAAAAACTTCCCCGACTTGAGAGCAGGCACATCCTCCAGCTGGGGCCAGGCACCACAGGCTCCGGGATCTGTTCAGAGCTGTGCCCAGGCCTCTGTGCTACAAAGTCAGAACAGCAAGGTATCCCAAGACAGAGTTTATAATTTGCTTTATGAGCCACTCCAAAGTTGGGACCAGACTTCTTCTGGTGCACACTCTCTCTGTCCCACGGCCCTTCCACTTGGACCACCTGCCTGACCTTTCTTACTGCAGTGGGGCCCTCCCCTTGTTTGGTGAGTAATGACCTCCTTCTCTGCATTTGATGGCTTTGGTTGTCTTGGTGACTTTGCCCATTCTCTGGGTCTCACCCCACTCGCCCTTGTGGTTGGTGGCCAGTTACTCCCTCTTGGGGTGATCATCCGAACCCCCTCTCCTTGCGTGGGCAATCAACAATAGACTTTGCCAAGTCTCCTGGGAAAAGGTCAAGTTGCTTGCCAACTTGCTCGGAGGGTGTCCACTTGAAAATGATTGGCCGCATGGAGCTGCTCCTCACCCACTTTTCTAGTTGGTTTTTTTTTTCTTTCCCTCAGCTAGATGTGTGCAAAGATTGAAGGTGTGAGGTAGCAGGCGTTTGTCAGGGTGGCCCGAGAACCTGAAGGCCGGGGCCACTCCACGTTCACCTTGCAGGCAGAAACCTTTTACTCCCTCAGCTGTACTGGGGACATTTACTTCGGAAACCCGGGCCAGGTTTGACTGACTAGAAATCTAAGAACCTTGGGCAGCGTTACCAAGCGTTCAGTGCTTGGTGACCAGCTCTGGACGGGGACTCTTGGCTGCCCTCCGTCCCCCTCCTCATCTGCCCACATGTCTGGGCGAAACTTTTGTTTCTTCCCTAGTGGCATGACTTCAAGCCAGCGTTCAAAGAGAATGCCCCTTCCTGGGCCTGGTGTGGGGAGGGCAGGCGTGGGGGGTCCCGTGTGGGCCTCCTAGCCTCACACAGGGGCAGGCACACCCCACACCCCATGGAGAACCAGCTGTGCTCTCCCGAAAGCCTTCTTTGACTTCAGACGTGGTCACTGGGCATTTTCTTGTCTAAGTGGACTGACCCGCGGTCTCCTGAACTCTGCCTGCAAATGTGTGCAAACAACATTGCGCATGTTTGTGACAAACATGGAAGAAGGAGGCGCTTTGGCATGTGGAGTGAGGCTACACCTGACACCTGGAGGGGCTCCATTGGGGGACAGGGGCACGGGATTGGGGGGGCCTTGGCTGGTGACCACAGCACGGTGGGAGACCTTGGGGTCTCCTCCTCTGCTGCAACTCGGGAAAAAAAGATGGCTAGTGATGGGGTGAACACAGCTGGGGGCTCCCTGTCACTTTCTCACTTAATGGGGGCATCTTCAGAGCAGAGGTGAAGATAGAATCTATAGGTGTCTCCTGGGAAATTCCAGGTGCCACATCTGGTGCTGAGAAAGAGTTTGAGGGTCCAAGTCCTCTGACCTCCAGCTTTGGTTAATTCTTATCCATCTCTAACTTCCCTAGTGGCTCAGACGGTAAAGCGTCTACCTGCAGTACAGGAGACCTGAGTTCAATCCCTGGGTTGGGAAGATCCCCTGGAGAAGGCAATGGCAACCCACTCCAGTACTCTTGCCTGGAAAATCCCATGGACAGAGGAGCCTGGTAGGCTATAGTCACTTATCACTTTCTAGTTAACGTCCAATGAGAACATTTCTACTGCTCCCCTGGATGGTTAAGCTTTGTGTATTTTACTTTTCTAGGATAATCTTTTGACTATCAGAGAACCTTCAAAAATGTTAAGCCTTAGAACATGCAGGTACTTCAGTGAATATGTGACACAGCCCCTTTTCCATTTTACCCATAAGGGTTCGGAGCTGAGACCCAAGTNAGTTTTCCTACTACACTATTCTTTTCTAACCTCTCTTTATATCTGTAATTAAATAAGTTTTTTCCTAGGACGCCGATTCCGTCTCCCCTTTGAATTACCCTGGATACACCAGGGCTGGACCCACCAGGGCTGGACCCCGGCAGCCTGGCCTGCTGACCATCCCAGTCATGAAAACACTAAGGCCGGAGAAGTAGCATCCTGGGGACCCAGGGACCTGGGGAGAGCACCAGGCACTCTCTGTCCATCTTGCAGAGGAGGTATCTCCTAAGGCCAAATACTCATTGCAGTTTCTGCTCCACCTGGATTCCGAGTGAGCTTTACAAGAGCCAGTGTCTGGATCCTGGACCTGCATGGCCACCCTCTCTGTGAGGGGAGCACAGACAGGCCCCTCTGGCTTAGATGGACCCCGGGGGACTCTGGTCAGCATGGGATGGGGGGTGCCAGACTCAGCAGCAGGCTCTGAATTCTCAACTCCTGGGTGGAACTGGGGGCAAAGGCAGGGGCAGCACCCCCCACCCTCAACTCCACAGCCACCTTGACCTTGAGTTCATCCTTGCTGCATCAACATTTCTTTTTTTCAAAAATATGATTTCAAAACCACAGCTAGTGGAAGAATTCGGAGAATGTAGAACCCCAGCATGGGAAAGAATAATATAGAAAACCGATCCAGAAAAGAAGAAAATAAAAATCACCTGTAATCCCACCGCCCATATCTGAGTGCTTGTTGACCTCTGATGAGATCATTCCAGCTGGCCTCACCCCACCCCAATTCAGCGGTATTGAAATCATGTATTATTCCCCCCACCTTCCGGGGCTGGGGCTCTGGACCTTAGTTTTCCTGTTTGGAAAACATAGCTTTGCTAACAAATTTCTCCAGCTACTTTCCCATGATCATCACGTCTGTTTGGCCAGGAGAGAGGCCTGCCTGTCCATTGTCGGCACTGAGGAAAAGACAGCTGGAGTGATGGGCATGGTCAAAGCTATGCGGGAGCCGAGGAGCTCGGGGCTCCTAACTCTTCACAAAAGTATGTGTCAAAGAAAAACTTCCCCGACTTGAGAGCAGGCACATCCTCCAGCTGGGGCCAGGCACCACAGGCTCCGGGATCTGTTCAGAGCTGTGCCCAGGCCTCTGTGCTACAAAGTCAGAACAGCAAGGTATCCCAAGACAGAGTTTATAATTTGCTTTATGAGCCACTCCAAAGTTGGGACCAGACTTCTTCTGGTGCACACTCTCTCTGTCCCACGGCCCTTCCACTTGGACCACCTGCCTGACCTTTCTTACTGCAGTGGGGCCCTCCCCTTGTTTGGTGAGTAATGACCTCCTTCTCTGCATTTGATGGCTTTGGTTGTCTTGGTGACTTTGCCCATTCTCTGGGTCTCACCCCACTCGCCCTTGTGGTTGGTGGCCAGTTACTCCCTCTTGGGGTGATCATCCGAACCCCCTCTCCTTGCGTGGGCAATCAACAATAGACTTTGCCAAGTCTCCTGGGAAAAGGTCAAGTTGCTTGCCAACTTGCTCGGAGGGTGTCCACTTGAAAATGATTGGCCGCATGGAGCTGCTCCTCACCCACTTTTCTAGTTGGTTTTTTTTTTCTTTCCCTCAGCTAGATGTGTGCAAAGATTGAAGGTGTGAGGTAGCAGGCGTTTGTCAGGGTGGCCCGAGAACCTGAAGGCCGGGGCCACTCCACGTTCACCTTGCAGGCAGAAACCTTTTACTCCCTCAGCTGTACTGGGGACATTTACTTCGGAAACCAGGGCCAGGTTTGACTGACTAGAAATCTAAGAACCTTGGGCAGCGTTACCAAGCGTTCAGTGCTTGGTGACCAGCTCTGGACGGGGACTCTTGGCTGCCCTCCGTCCCCCTCCTCATCTGCCCACATGTCTGGGCGAAACTTTTGTTTCTTCCCTAGTGGCATGACTTCAAGCCAGCGTTCAAAGAGAATGCCCCTTCCTGGGCCTGGTGTGGGGAGGGCAGGCGTGGGGGGTCCCGTGTGGGCCTCCTAGCCTCACACAGGGGCAGGCACACCCCACACCCCATGGAGAACCAGCTGTGCTCTCCCGAAAGCCTTCTTTGACTTCAGACGTGGTCACTGGGCATTTTCTTGTCTAAGTGGACTGACCCGCGGTCTCCTGAACTCTGCCTGCAAATGTGTGCAAACAACATTGCGCATGTTTGTGACAAACATGGAAGAAGGAGGCGCTTTGGCATGTGGAGTGAGGCTACACCTGACACCTGGAGGGGCTCCATTGGGGGACAGGGGCACGGGATTGGGGGGGCCTTGGCTGGTGACCACAGCACGGTGGGAGACCTTGGGGTCTCCTCCTCTGCTGCAACTCGGGAAAAAAAGATGGCTAGTGATGGGGTGAACACAGCTGGGGGCTCCCTGTCACTTTCTCACTTAATGGGGGCATCTTCAGAGCAGAGGTGAAGATAGAATCTATAGGTGTCTCCTGGGAAATTCCAGGTGCCACATCTGGTGCTGAGAAAGAGTTTGAGGGTTCAAGTCCTCTGACCTCCAGCTTTGGTTAATTCTTATCCATCTCTAACTTCCCTAGTGGCTCAGACAGTAAAGCGTCTACCTGCAGTACAGGAGACCTGAGTTCAATCCCTGGGTTGGGAAGATCCCCTGGAGAAGGCAATGGCAACCCTCTCCAGTACTCTTGCCTGGAAAATCCCATGGACAGAGTAGCCTGGTAGGCTATAGTCACTTATCACTTTCTAGTTAACGTCCAATGAAAACATTTCTACTGCTCCCCTGGATGGTTAAGCTTTGTGTATTTTACTCTTCTAGGATAATCTTTTGACTATCAGAGAACCTTCAAAAATGTTAAGCCTTAGAACATGCAGGAACTTCAGTGAATATGTGACACAGCCCCTTTTCCATTTTACCCATAAGGGTTCGGAGCTGAGACCCAAGTGCTCTACCTCGGCTCACAGATCTAGACTCTTAATCTGCCTCACATCTGTCTTGCTGGGTGACTTCAATGATTGACTAGCAGGCTCTTGGCAACCCAGGTGCCATTTGAGATATCCTGGGAGCAAAAAATTCTAGTCTTCTTTCTAAGGGTCCAGTTAGTTTATGAACGAAGACACACCTCTGTCATTCTTAGCAACCTACATGGGCTGCGGGCATCACCAGTTTCTCATTATGCCTTTCTTCCAAAGACCAAGCAGTTGGTACAGCTGCCATGGTCGCTTTCAGACTTGCCAGTCATTTCCTGGCTTTGCCAAATGAACTGCTTTTCCTTAACCACTCTACTCTCTGGCTGATCCTAGGTGGTAACGCAGTTAGAAGTGATAGGGAGAGAAAGAAGGGAATGGCAGAATAAGGTGCAGGAGGGATGAGAAACATTTATTGAGCACTAACTATATTCCTGGCATTCTGCTTAGTGCTTTACCCAATATTATCCCCATTTTACAGACTGAGGAAATGGAAATGGAGGTTTAGAGACGTTAAGTAATTTGCCCAAAGTCTCACATCAAGTAATAAGTGCAGCCGTGACTCAGACTCAGGGCGCCCTGATTTCAGAGCCGCAGCTTGTCATCACCGTGTTCATGGAGCCACGCTGCAGGGAGAAAGTCAGGTATCTAGGAAACTTCCGAGAGGCGGCAGCAAAGAATGTTTCTCTTTTAACTGCCTGTTGCTGTCTTGATGGGATTTCTAGGCCCACAGTGGAAGTGAGGGCAAGAAAAGGAGAACAGACATTCCCTGGATTACCCATGCTCGGGACTCATTTCTTCTCTCCCACTTTTTTCTGGGGCTGACAGACAGGGGTTTTTCCAGCAGGCACAGGCCTGAGGATGCTGGGGCTTTATGTTTACGCCTATAAACGCAGTTTTCCAGGCGCAGGTAAACACTCACACAGCCGTTTATCCATCCAAAGAGCATTTATTAACCACCACCTGGTCTGTCAATTTTTTGAGCCAATAAACTGGCAAAGTCACTGACCCAACAAACCTAGCTCAGATTCGGAAATTCCTAACCTAATTCCAGCAGGACTTTCTGTAGATTCTCCAGAGCAAGTTTTTTTTTTTTTTTTAAATAACCCTTTATCTTTCCCACTTCTCAGGTACTGCTTTACAGCCGGACCCTCTACATGAAGGAAGGCAGACGTGATGGAGAGGCTGGCCTGCTTAGCACTTGAGCTCCAGTTTGGGGGAAGGATGTGGAAGCCAAAGATTAACGAGAGGTTTTGGCATTATTTGTGAATATCCTTTCATTCTGCTGTTGTATTTCCTTGGGCGCTTAAGCTAGGCTCATGATGTATGGGGTCGCAAAGAGTCAGACAGGACTGAGCGACTGAACTGAACTGAGCTGTTTACTTAAAACTGCTCATGATGTATAAGGGTCAACTGCTTACTTGAAACTCCACCCCAGCATCCTCAGCGCAACCTCTGAACTAACTGCCAGCTGCCACTCACTTGCCCCAACGGAATTAACGGAAGCTGCCAACAGCTCTGCCCTAACCTCATTGGACAGAATTGTGTCTTCAGCAGACATGAGTTTCTCTTTCTTCTGAGATTGCCTCCTTCCTGTCTTGGAGCAGGAAGTGTTCTCCCGTGCAGTCCAAGTTTCAGACAGAGGAAGGAACTGGGTGTTTTATTTATTCTTACCCATCAATGTGCTCCCGTATGGGTGTCAGGACTAGTCCTAAGGAGAGGGGTGCCAAGGAATTAAAGTGCTTGGGGAGGGGTCAGCGGTCCCCTGATTACCACTGACATCCAAAAGCATGGTCCCTTTGGACTGAACTGGTCAAAGCCAGTGAAGTCACAGAAATGCATCTGTTAGGAAGAGTGAGTTGGTCCTTTTCCCTGAGATCTTGTAGCATAGATGCAGGTGGATGGAAAAGACATGGAGGGTCTTCATAACTGCGCAAGTGTGGGTGGGGATCAGTACTTACTGGGGAATGGTGGAGGTCCCAGGAATGTGTGTACAAGAACTAAAATTTGCAGAAGAAAGGCTCGATCTAGGATTCAGGGTTTGGTTATGGTAAAATCAGAGACATCTGGAAGGATGGAGAGAGAAACCTGAATCTACTGGCTTTGAAAGTGAGATGCATGCCTGAGGCAATGTTGCCCTAAGAATTTCGAGTTTTTGGCTTGAGACGTAAGGTTGCAGTCAGCAGGTGGAAGGACACAGGTCTACCTATCTGTCTTGGACTTCTGGAAGATTCTCTCTAGGCCAAAGATTGTTAGCTAGGTTACAATATCAAGGAAGGTTATAGTTGCTTCTCCTCCACGTTGCCAAGCAGTTGGACTTTCATAAACTCTAGAGGAGGTTTGCAGCAGCATAAAGGAGACGGCATTGGACTTAAATTTGAAGCTTGGCCCTGCCAAGCTGTGTGCTCTAGGACAAGCCATTTAACATTTTTGACTGTGATCTAGAGAGTAACACCTCTATTACAGGGGACACCTTTAATGATCAAGGGGGAACATAACCAGGAAAAAGATATGTTTACTGTAAAGAGCAGTCATCACTCTGCAATGGTGACGGAGAGGAGCTTTATACTAAATCCTGGGATGTTGGTGCACGTTCTTGTCTAGAGCAATTGTATGTACAAAATAATCCTTCCAGCTTGAGGATTCTCCAGTCAGGTTAAAGGATGCTGCTGTTGCCTGGGGTTTCACACACCTAGACCCACCACCTGCTTTATCCTGGGGATGTGGGACTGGGGGGAGCCTCTGTTAGCAACACTGGAGACCCTGGTTACAAATGAGTGGAATGCACGGGGAGACGGGATAATTATCAACCTTTGAGAGCCATATGAAATGGGTGAGTTATTTTTGTTCAGGAATACAAAGCAAACATTAGCGGTGAAAAGAATGCAAACCACATCTTGCCTATTTAAAGCAATGAAGGAAGAGAGCACAATCACACAGGCAAAGAGGCTCTTTTGTTTCCCCAGCCAGGAGTGCTGGTTAAAAAGTGCACACAAACCACAAAGATTTATACCATCTCCTGCACTCCTAACGCAATGTGTTTTCTTGAGTGTGCCTCTTTAAGAAAGAAAAAAAAATTCCTAAAAATAAAGCAGTGTCACATTTTCTCCAACTTGCTATCTCGTTTGAGCTTTAGGTTTATATTCTGTTGAGAAAATCTCAAGACATTATTTTTTTCTCTACAGTAGTAGCTGATTCTTCCCAGGGGTGCCAGGGGGAGGATAAATGTAATTTTCCCTAAGCACACACTTATTCGTTTACTCTTTATTAAGACCCCATCACCTCTTGAACTGTCTCCTAGGTGGGGATTAACAAAAATAAACTGAAAAGACCCTGTCCTTTGGGAAGAAAAGATATACACCCCAACATCTCTGACTTGTTGGGAAAGGGAACAGGTTTGGAATAAAAAAGAGGAGTGTTTATTTTTCATATATCTGAGCTGTTAGGAGTTAGACTGAGTGGCTGATGGGAAGAGAGAGTGGGAGTTAACCTTAGAGGTAGGATTAAACAGGGTGACAGGTGGCCTTGGATAACAGGTTAACAATTTATGATTTTATTTTTAAGATGTGGGGAGTAATAGAGAAGATTTTGAGCAGGGGAGCAGCATGATGGTCCGTCTATACAGACCTGAAATTTGGAATCTTAATTCTGAGAATGAACGCAGACAATAATTGCACGGGTGGATGTAAAGTAACTTGAGGATGTTTGAAAGAGAGCAGGAACATGGAGTTGCCCCTCTGCTAATGTCATATTCGCTGCTTCTCTTTATTTGGCAGGGAGAATGATGCGCGTGTACAAAGAGGTGGATTCTTTTGGAATTCCCTTTTTGCCTGAGATGGCCTCAGATGACTGAGAAACCTAGAGGATGTGTCAAAAATACTAGATAGGAAGAAGTGGCTTCCCCAGCCTGAAGCTGTCCCTTCCTAAGACGGCTTGGGAGGGGCGTGGAAGCAGGGCATGGTAACGGGCTCTGCGGCCAAGGTGAATGCATGTTGATGGGTCAGGGGGCAGGACACTGAGGGCACCAAGCTCTAGAGATGCTGGCTAAAGTCTGAACGTTGTCACTAATCCACTGTGTGACCTTGAACAAGTCACTTTTCTCCTCCGGGCCTGAAATGTCCTCCTCTATAGACTGAGGGGTGAAACTGGGTGGTCTGTATTGTTTCTTTGAGGTCTGACATTCTGTGGGTTGTGGGACCAAGCGAGCTGTGGTCCCTCCTGCATGACACATGGTCCCCAAGTGCCTTCTCTTCCCTCTCACAGCTGCCAAGGAAGACAGCTCAACAGCGGGTGTTCTCCCCTAGGTCCCCAGCCAGGTCTTACAACCCCAGTTCAAGTTCTGGCCTAGCTAGCTATAGGTCAGTAGTGTGAACTTGGGCAAGTCACTTCACCTCTATGAGTCTCTGTTTCCCTTTCTTAAAAAAAAATGGATATCTTTATTGGCCATGCCCTCCAGCCAAACATTCTTCTTTTGAACAAGAGAGAGTCAAGTTGCAGGACATTCATCCCTGACACCCAGATCTTGCCCATTGCTGAATTTTTGCTGTCTACATCAAGAAAGTGGTTCAGAGAATGTAGTGTATTAGTTGGTCTAGGGATCAATTTTCTTCTGGTTCCTTTGCTACAAGGTGAGTTGCTAATGGCTACAGGGCAGCATCACAGACCCTGGGCAGAATATATGGACCAACTGCAACACAGGCACCCTCTGAAAACAAAAGGCTGGTTAGTTCTTANTTAGCTAGGTTACAATATCAAGGAAGGTTATAGTTGCTTCTCCTCCACGTTGCCAAGCAGTTGGACTTTCATAAACTCTAGAGGAGGTTTGCAGCAGCATAAAGGAGACGGCATTGGACTTAAATTTGAAGCTTGGCCCTGCCAAGCTGTGTGCTCTAGGACAAGCCATTTAACATTTTTGACTGTGATCTAGAGAGTAACACCTCTATTACAGGGGACACCTTTAACGATCAAGGGGGAACATAACCAGGAAAAAGATATGTTTACTGTAAAGAGCAGTCATCACTCTGCAATGGTGACGGAGAGGAGCTTTATACTAAATCCTGGGATGTTGGTGCACGTTCTTGTCTAGAGCAATTGTATGTACAAAATAATCCTTCCAGCTTGAGGATTCTCCAGTCAGGTTAAAGGATGCTGCTGTTGCCTGGGGTTTCACACACCTAGACCCACCACCTGCTTTATCCTGGGGATGTGGGACTGGGGGGAGCCTCTGTTAGCAACACTGGAGACCCTGGTTACAAGTGAGTGGAATGCACGGGGAGACGGGATAATTATCAACCTTTGAGAGCCATATGAAATGGGTGAGTTATTTTTGTTCAGGAATACAAAGCAAACATTAGCGGTGAAAAGAATGCAAACCACATCTTGCCTATTTAAAGCAATGAAGGAAGAGAGCACAATCACACAGGCAAAGAGGCTCTTTTGTTTCCCCAGCCAGGAGTGCTGGTTAAAAAGTGCACACAAACCACAAAGATTTATACCATCTCCTGCACTCCTAACGCAATGTGTTTTCTTGAGTGTGCCTCTTTAAGAAAGAAAAAAAAATTCCTAAAAATAAAGCAGTGTCACATTTTCTCCAACTTGCTATCTCGTTTGAGCTTTAGGTTTATATTCTGTTGAGAAAATCTCAAGACATTATTTGTTTTTTTCTCTACAGTAGTAGCTGATTCTTCCCAGGGGTGCCAGGGGGAGGATAAATGTAATTTTCCCTAAGCACACACTTATTCGTTTACTCTTTATTAAGACCCCATCACCTCTTGAACTGTCTCCTAGGTGGGGATTAACAAAAATAAACTGAAAAGACCCTGTCCTTTGGGAAGAAAAGATATACACCCCAACATCTCTGACTTGTTGGGAAAGGGAACAGGTTTGGAATAAAAAAGAGGAGTGTTTATTTTTCATATATCTGAGCTGTTAGGAGTTAGACTGAGTGGCTGATGGGAAGAGAGAGTGGGAGTTAACCTTAGAGGTAGGATTAAACAGGGTGACAGGTGGCCTTGGATAACAGGTTAACAATTTATGATTTTATTTTTAAGATGTGGGGAGTAATAGAGAAGATTTTGAGCAGGGGAGCAGCATGATGGTCCGTCTATACAGACCTGAAATTTGGAATCTTAATTCTGAGAATGAACGCAGACAATAATTGCACGGGTGGATGTAAAGTAACTTGAGGATGTTTGAAAGAGAGCAGGAACATGGAGTTGCCCCTCTGCTAATGTCATATTCGCTGCTTCTCTTTATTTGGCAGGGAGAATGATGCGCGTGTACAAAGAGGTGGATTCTTTTGGAATTCCCTTTTTGCCTGAGATGGCCTCAGATGACTGAGAAACCTAG
Organism: Oreotragus oreotragus; assembly: GCA_006410675.1. Taxonomy (NCBI): domain Eukaryota; kingdom Metazoa; phylum Chordata; class Mammalia; order Artiodactyla; family Bovidae; genus Oreotragus; species Oreotragus oreotragus. The sequence continues at coordinate 326,205 of SJYX01010476.1, read as the reverse complement.
AGGATGTGTCAAAAATACTAGATAGGAAGAAGTGGCTTCCCCAGCCTGAAGCTGTCCCTTCCTAAGACGGCTTGGGAGGGGCGTGGAAGCAGGGCATGGTAACGGGCTCTGCGGCCAAGGTGAATGCATGTTGATGGGTCAGGGGGCAGGACACTGAGGGCACCAAGCTCTAGAGATGCTGGCTAAAGTCTGAACGTTGTCACTAATCCACTGTGTGACCTTGAACAAGTCACTTTTCTCCTCCGGGCCTGAAATGTCCTCCTCTATAGACTGAGGGGTGAAACTGGGTGGTCTGTATTGTTTCTTTGAGGTCTGACATTCTGTGGGTTGTGGGACCAAGCGAGCTGTGGTCCCTCCTGCATGACACATGGTCCCCAAGTGCCTTCTCTTCCCTCTCACAGCTGCCAAGGAAGACAGCTCAACAGCGGGTGTTCTCCCCTAGGTCCCCAGCCAGGTCTTACAACCCCAGTTCAAGTTCTGGCCTAGCTAGCTATAGGTCAGTAGTGTGAACTTGGGCAAGTCACTTCACCTCTATGAGTCTCTGTTTCCCTTTCTTAAAAAAAAATGGATATCTTTATTGGCCATGCCCTCCAGCCAAACATTCTTCTTTTGAACAAGAGAGAGTCAAGTTGCAGGACATTCATCCCTGACACCCAGATCTTGCCCATTGCTGAATTTTTGCTGTCTACATCAAGAAAGTGGTTCAGAGAATGTAGTGTATTAGTTGGTCTAGGGATCAATTTTCTTCTGGTTCCTTTGCTACAAGGTGAGTTGCTAATGGCTACAGGGCAGCATCACAGACCCTGGGCAGAATATATGGACCAACTGCAACACAGGCACCCTCTGAAAACAAAAGGCTGGTTAGTTCTTATGACTGATCTCGATGCCAGGGGGCCTAGATTATGAAACTCAGATGATGAAAACTTGCCCCAGGACCCGTCTGGGCCTGCTTTAGAGGCTGGTGGCTTTCTCTTGTGCCTGGCCACATGCTGTCCTAGTTGTCCTATAATGTGGACACACAGGGAAAGCAAGACACGTTGGCTGTGATGTCAGTTTCCCTTTCCCTACCTACAAAGAGATTGAGGGGTCTGTGATTACTCACAATGACCCAACTCTGGATAGTGACGTTTGAACCGACCTGCTGGACTTCTGTGTTTGAGGATGCTGTCATTTATGATGCCGTTAGGGTCAGAATTGGGCTTCCCTGGTGGCTCAGAGGTTAAAGCGTCTGCCTCCAATGTGGGAGACCCGGGTTCGATAGAGTCAGAATTAGTTTAGATCAACTGTTTCAGTGGTGTTAATACCTACCGTGGGAGCTGGGGCTCTCAGAGGGGATGACGTGCTCCGTGCTTGCCTCTTGTGGAGGTTTCTGAGTATACTCCTCAGGGAAGCCTGGAGGGGTGGTCTTTGGACGCCCCTGAAAGTCTCCCAACAGTTCCCTGAAGAGAGAAAGTCAGTGTGTTGGCAGCTGGGTGAAAGCCTGATGTCTGCAGAAGCACTGGGGCACACACTGGATTAGGAGAACGTTGTTTAGCACAATGAACATGAGCAAAGCTTTTGTTCCTCACATCGGGACAGATCCCTTGAGTGGATTCAATTCATTCCCACCAAGCAAGTCTGGCTCTTGGAGCTCCAAGAGTCCCAATATTAGTTCCCATTCCTGGTGGACTAGGTTCTGCGGATAGGATTATAAGAGCCACAGCAGAAACATCTTGCTGAAGTGGAAAAGCAAGTTTCAGTTTTCAAAGACTCAAATTTGGAATCAGTCATGGGAGAGAAACTTAAGAACCAGAAGGGGCCCACAGAAGGAAATCAACCTTCTTAAATGTTTAAAGAAGCGTTATTAAATTTTGTCAAAAGTCAGTTAAATCCAGGGCAGTGGCTAAGGCTGAAAAAAAAAAAAGAGTTTTGAGTTTTCCTATGAGGGCCATAGGGAGTAAAAATAGTGGGAGGAGGAAGGGATGGGAGCTCATGCTGAGAAAAGAGAGCAAAGCACAGTGATAAGCAGAAAGCAGAAGATGACACACACGTGAACGAGAACCTACAGGGCTTTGCACACCCCCTACATGAGCCATTATCATTATTCTATTTAGCTGAACATTATGTGTGCAAATACACATAATTCTTCTTTTTAAACAAGTTATGAAAACAGCAGAACTTACTTACATCGTAAAGCCAATATAGAAAAGCTAGGAAGGTTGAATCATAAGAATCGGAACCAGGGCCTCATTCAAAGCAAAATACTGTGCTGACGTTATTTGTATAGGGTAAATTAATTTTTTACAGATGCTGAATCAAACCCAAGGCCCTTTATCTCAGAGCTAAAGCCTTTTATAATTGTCTCAGCAATGTAGTAAAAATGAGAAGGCTGTTATGTAGGTAAGTGTCTTTTCAGTGTCTACTGAAAGAAACACAATTGAATCACTCTCCTTTTCAGACTTTTTTGACAGTTTATCTGCACTCTGGCTATTCCTGGAAGGCACATACAACTACAGGCCGATATTTTGATTGGTTACTTTTAGTTTTCTAATAGACGGAAAGATAGAAATTTTAAAAATGGAGGAAACTGTCTTCCAATAATATGAAATTATCATGACAAGGCTAATGGAGTCTCTCCTACACAGAGAGCTAAGAAAGGTTAGACACAGAAAGATAGAATTTGACATATGCACTCAAAAACGAATGGCCTTACACTGTTTTAGACAATAGCACAGACTCTTGACAGTTGTATCAAGCTACATGGCAAAAAGCCAGCACTTATTTATCCCCAAAGTATGGAAACCAAGGTGTGGGGATGGGGGTTGTGTCTCATATATTAAATAGTCTTGTTTTAGACAAGACAATCTTCATGCAGTTTCCTCTCAAATCTTGGTTGTGTCAAAATTCCCTCAAGGGGCCATTGCAATTCCAACTTGTCTCTCATGGTTGCATTAGAGAAACAGGGGGACAAGGTGACAGAGAAAATGACAATAGTAGGTGTTGTGTCCCCAAAGTGTCGTTTGGGTTTAAGAAGAAAGACCCCGAGCAAACCAGAAGAATCTGGAAGAGGCTCTGTGTCTCGGGACCATGGTCAGAGGCCGATGGCTGGACGTCAGCGGTAAGGGGCTGACCCCAAATCCTCCAGAATCCAGGCAGGTGGAACTTTTTAAGGAAGGCGGTTCCCCAGGACAACAGAAAGACGGGACTGGGGAAGGGGTCTTGAAGGCTTTGAAACAGTGACCTGAGGGTCAAGTGGGGTCTGAAGGGACACTGATCTGAAGAGATCTCCTGAACTGCGTCCTGGTGACCAGCGCCAGGACAGACTTCTTGATTTTCATGTCTATGCTCTTCCTGTTGGCTTTCTCACAAACAGCACTTAAGACGTTAGACAGACAGACAGAGACAGACACAGGAGCAGCCATTAGAAGTCTGGGAACACTCTCCAGGGAGCAGCCTGAGTCTGACCCGACGACCGACAAGCCCCACAGCATCTCATTCCTAGGAGAAAAGAAGGGGCTCAGAGCCGAGGGCCCTCCAGGTGGTCCGGGAACTTATTTTGGGCCGAGCTACATCCCCAGCCACGGGCGCATCCAGTGGGAGGCCTGGAGGCTTGACGTGAAGGCCACAGCTGGATGCTGTCTTCAGGGTCTGGAAAGTGAGGCTGGGCTCGGTGGTGGCTCACCTCACCCCACAGGGGAACCTCTGTTTCTGCCACGTGCCTCCTGTTGAAACCCACCCAGAACATGCCTGAAGTTGAACAAAAATGGGTTTTCCTTGACTCGTTTCCAAAAGGAAGAATGCTTACCTGTGGAGAGGATGTTCGAAGGAACTCTTGGGGCTTGGGCTTGTGATGGACAATTCTGGGGAGGGTGTGGCTTAGGATGGCGGGGTCTCTGTCTGAATAACAGCAATAAGCAGGTGGGAGGCTCTGACTGCAGATCTCAGTTAATCACCTAGAAGGTGAGATGCTTGGTGGACGGTCCGAGTGTGGCGGGTGCGTCACTAAGATGGGGAGACGCCTGTGTCTGCTTAGACCAGATTATGAAGGAGTAATGTTTTTTTTTTTTTTTCTGTCTCTCCTGTGATCAGTGGTTATGTCTGACATTGGTGTCCTGGGAAATGATGTCCACCAGGGCACCCTGGTCCAGGGCCCTATGCCCGCTCCTGGCAGACGGAAGCCAAGCTATGTGGGTAAACGGGGCTGTTCCTGAGGGTCTGGGGCTGTATTTCTCTGTCTCACATGGACCAGTTCTTCAGTGCGACTGGGAGACTCCAAGCAGGAGAACCGTGGAAGGATGTGTAAAAATGAAGAGCACAAGGGAAGTCAATAATTCTTACCCTGATACTTTCCTTGTTTGGGAGTTGCCCACCCACAGGCCTCGGCCACTGAGAAAATAGTCAAAGACTAGAAGCAAGCAGGCCACACTTCTGAGCACCTGAGATAAAAGCCCCCCAGTGCCCCCACGTGTTTCCAAGATCTCGGGGTTTAACGCAAGTCTTTCCGCTCTAACTGGTTTTGTCAGGGTGCTCACAGGAGGTTAGAAACGCAAGGGAAAGTGACAGGACCACTCAGACGTCGGGGGGTCCCTGAGGACACCATACTGATGAGAGAAGCCAGGTACCAAGACCACGTTTCTAAGGAAATGTGCAGAAGAAGCAGGTCCAGACATAGGAGGGGGACCGTGAGGGTTCCCAGGGCTGGGGGAAGGGACGGGGAGTGACAATTGATGCGAATTTCTTCTGTGGGGTGGATGAAATATTTGGAATTAGTGGCGATGGGTGTGCCACTTGGAGAATATACTAAAAACCACCTTAAAGGGTACATTTAGTGATAGGTGATCTATGTTTTGATTTTAAAATAAGTGAGAATGAAGGAGAGCCTGTCTGGCAACCTGGTAATCTGATGGCTAGAGAGGGTCCAAGCACAGTAGGCATCTTTACTCAGGGAGAGGGTCCAAGCACAGTAGGCATCTTTACTCAGGGAATCAGACCCACCTAGAGCTGCAAGGTCAGCCTGGAGCCTCCGCCGGCTTCGTCATCATAACCCCATGAGTGCACACGGTGTCCCTGCTGGCCACGTGCAGGCCTGGGTGCTGAGGGGGTAGAAAGACAACTTAGGACACGGCCCCTGCTGCCTGGAGTGGGGGAGGTCACCCCCACACCGCAGTGCCAGCATACATACTGGTGACCCCATCTTGAGGCAGCTGACTGATGTCCGAAACTGTTTAGTTTAAGAAGGCAGAGGAGTGGGTCATGGGTGATAAATTTGTTTAAAAAAAAAAAAAAGTTTCTTCTGAAACCACCAACCTTTTAAAGAAATGTGGAAGCTGCCGGTGGCTAGTGTCAGGGAGCTAGAAGAATAATGCATGTGGAATGACTCATTTCCCAGAGAAGCGGGGTCCTCGCTGCATTCACGGAAAGGCGAATGTCCCCACGCAGTTCACTAACCCCAGACAGCGGGCGATTCCTCCAGCCCCCTGGGGCATCTGGGTTCTCAGGGCCGCCGCCCCAGTGGTACTAACCTGTGTTGTTTTCCCGAGAGGCTTCAGGTGCGTCTCCCTGAGAGGGCAGAGGACACAGAAAGCCTGAAATGGAGGGAAAGTCTCCGGGAGATGGGGCTGAGGTTGGGGGTTGCTGGAGGCGGGAGCTGATTAAACCTGCCCCCCTTCCCTAGGCTCTCCATTCTCAGTGCTCCTCAGCGAGCGGAGGACTATGTATGCCTTCATGTGCAGGGTGTCTTGGAGGGAGCAGGTGGGGCAAGGGCCACATGAGCTCCTGCTCCCCACCCCGGGACTGGTGTCTCTCGAAAGGAAGAACCATGCACCGCTCTAAATCACAGCCTCAGTGGACAGCTGTGTCTGCGGCGGCTTAAGAGGGGGCCTTTGGCGTGCACAAGAGGAGAGCTGAGGCCTCTTTCGAGCCCAGGGCACGTGAGTCCTTAGCTCAGAATGTCCATTTCAGTACTCAGGCCGCTGCCAGTGACCCTAAGTTCTGACTTTGCCACAGGCTTTGGGACACGGGGTTTTCAAAGAAACGTTTGGCAGATTTGAAAGGCACAGGTTCAGACCCACTCCTGGAAATGATATGTCTAAAGAGAAGACCCAGCTCCCTGCCCCTTACCCTGCCTCTTTCTACTGGGGCCACGCTCGGTGGGATCCAGAGGCTGAACACCAGGAAATGGGGACCCATGTCTTGGGAAGACTAGAGCCAAGCTGAGTGGGAACAGGGTGGCGGTGGGTGGGGGGAGGTGGGCAGAGGAAATGGCGACTTCTTCACGGGTAAACAAGTGGGCGCGATGGAGACGCCTGAGTGGGGGTGGGGGGCTGGTCTCAGTGATGGCCCATCAGAGATTGCGTGGAGGCCTGGGGCTTCTCCTGGGCTCCTGTCACCTGCTGGGCTCTGGACAGGAGTCGGGGGGCAGGATAGAGTGAAAGGCAGCCAGTTGGAGACCCACCCTTGTCCCCAGCCCTCCTCCTCTGTCCCCTCCTACGACCCCCTCAGGTTTGAGGATCCAAGGGTGTCTGTCGGTCAGACCCTCTCAGGGGCACAGAGGTGTTTTCGCTTCAGTAATGGGGATGTATTGTAAGGATATCTCTGGAATCTGGACGGTTTCCCTAAACACTGAGGACAGATTGCCTTCCAGGGCTTTGGAACAGGATTCTGGATCCCAGTAGCTCTGGGCACGAGCTTCTCTCGGATCCTCTGGTGAGATGGAACTCCTAGACCATGCCGCCCCCAACTCTATACCTGCCCCGCCCTGCTGCTTGCAATCTTGGCCACAAGAGCACCCCGGCTCACTGGCACACCTCTCTCTGTGTCTTTTAGCGTTTAGTCACACTCCCAGCGCCTTTTCTCTCACCTTCCAACTTCTGGAAGGAGTTTGATTAGACCATTGTCACCATGGCTGCTGTCCCACGACGCCACCTCCCGTAATGGTGCATGGCTGTCCTGAAGTCAGACGCTCACCAGTACCCTCAGCTGTGGCTTGCACAACAGAATGGTGGCGGCTGACAGCTGGGTGTCCTAGGTGGATGGAGATTGTTTGTGTTGGTGGTGGGGCCAGTGTGCATGGGTTGTGTTGAATGAGCGAAGAGCAGGTCTCCTGAGACTTGGTCTGAACTTCCGCCCCAGCAAAAAGACAAACAAAAAAATAGCGTACGTATATGGAGCCAGATCGATGGGATGTAGCCCTGCCTGGGTGCTGCTGTTTCTTGAGTCTTATCTCCCCGAGTGGGACTGGGAAGGGCTCCCTCATCACTCGCCCCCCTTTCCTTTTTGGGGTCCTGTGAGTGAGAACAGGAAGAGGTGACCCTAAGTGTTTATAGGGCTTTCTCTGCTTGCAGGAACTAACTCTCAGATTTTAAGTCCTAAGGAATGGGCTGCACTCTGGCCCTGTTTACCTGACCCTCTGGCCCATCAGAACCTATTCCTTTGGATGCCAGACTTAACGTTCCTTAGTTTCAAAGTAGTATTTGGAGCCCAGCGAGTGAGTCAGTGTTTGGCAAATGAATGAACAGATAAATGAGTGAAAGCCATCGGCATTTGGGGCCGGCTGGGAGCGGACGAGGTGCCTGGGCTCTGGTAGGAGCAAGGCCTCGCTTTGAGTCCTGGCTCTGCCCCCTGCAAGCTGTGTGACATCAGAACAAGTTACTTAATGTTTCAGAGCCTCCTTCTCCTCAACTGTAAGGTGAGGTTAATGTCCAGTGCTAAGTGGTTGTGGGGCTTCCCATGAGCCGAAGGTTCTCAGCACAGGACCTGACACCGGGCACTGTAATGACCCAGGCTGGCTCCAGGCGGCTGGCTGGTGGGGACTGCGCACCCACTACGTGTGGGCATGGGGGCATCAGCCCACTGGGGAAAGAGTCACTCGCCTGTGTGTGTGTGTGTGTCAGGAGGAGTGCTTGAATTCTCTTTATGCCCAGGGAGTGAGAGAAGGGCCCACTGGGCTCAGGGAATACAGTCCAGTTCCAACCAGGCCTGGGCTAAACGTGTGGTGGCGGAGGGGTGGAGGTAGGGGGGCGGGAGGCATGTCCCAGCTGGGCTGTTGGGAAGAGCAGGACCCCAGAGAGGGGTGACAGCCCTGGCGGGGCCAAAAATCCACGTGGGGTCCACGGAGGCTTAGAGTCAGAGACCAAGTCTGCGGTCAGTGGAGAAGGGAGGGCAGAGCCAGCAGGATCAGAGAAGAGGGAAAGCCTGGGGCTGGGGGGCCTTGGCTGCCTGGGGTGTGACTGTGACCTAAGAGGTTGGAGAGCGCCTCCTCTTTGTCTGTCCCCGGAGTCCTCCGNTCTGTCTCTCACCCACAACAGCTTATGCCCTCGGACAGCAGACAGCCTCTGCCCTAATGCCGCCGCCCTACATTCTCCCCAGAATGTCCACAGTTCTCCCAGGAAACCCCCAGATCAGTCCCAATCCTTGTTTCCACTCGGCTGCCACTCTCTGCAGCCCCTGTCCCAGGCCAGCGCCTTCCTGCCATGCTTGCCCGACTCCTCTCCACTCCTGAGGGGTCTTCTCAGAGACCCCCTGTGAAAGCGTCTCCTGCGTGCACACACCTGGACTAGTTACTTCCCAAATGTCCCAAGGGAGTCTTCCCAGGCCTTCCCCTCCTGCCTCCCTGGAGGGCTCTTGGCTGAGCCTCATGGCAGCCCCCCAGAGGGTAGGGATCATGTCTTACTTATCTTTATATCCCTAGTATGGAGTACGGCACCCTGGGCTGACATAAACCTCTGTTGAATGATCAATTTAGACTTGGGATTGTCTCAGGGTGATACTGGATCCTGACTGCATTTATCGGTGTATAATGCTCTCATTCTTGTTTGTTTCTGCTCCTCTGGGGAGTAGGGGCCTGGGCGGCCCATCAGATTGTAACCTCCCTGAGGGCAGGGTCTCCGGTTGAGGGGTGCCCTGTGCAATGAGTACACGGTGGGGAGCCTCATCAGTATTGCCGACCGCTCAGGTTCTGAGAAGAGGGAACTGTCACATGGGGTGGCTGGGTCCTAGTTCCACTGTGTGCAGAGCAAACGCGGTGGCCGTGGAGGGTCCTGGGCTGTCCCCGAGGTACCGGGTCATGAGCTGTCTCTTATACACATCTAGATGTGTATAAGAGACAGCCCATTCATCTCACGAACCAGCTTTCATAGGCAGCCCCTCCCCCCACCGCCACCCAGCCTGTTCTCGAAGCTTCTGTGCGACAACTTGGCTGAGACGACTGCCGGCCTCCGACTGCAAAGCCCAGCAGACGCACCTCTGCGGCTCCTCGGAGACCTCCTCCAGCCCTGACTGGCCTGTCTCCTGGTTTTACTTCTGTCTCTTGAGCCGGTCTTTCTCAGCCTTCTCCTCCAAGCTCCTCTTCCTCTGTTGATTCTGCTGAAAGACGGGTCTCCCAGAATTCTCCGCCTGCCATTCCCAACTGTCCACTTCTCCTTGGGTTTAAATGCCATCACGATGCTGATGACTTCCCCCACCCCCACCAACACTGGCACGGGCACCCCACCAGGGGTCTTTCCTGAGCGCCCCCTGTCAAGAGGGCATCTCCTGTGAACAGATGGGAATGCCAGGAGGAACAGGTACTTTGCAGAACAGGGCATCTCCTTCTGGCAATTCTTTCAGATTCTCCCCTCACTCCCCAGCTTGCTCCTGTTCCTCTTAGTTCATCCTCTGGGTAGATGCCGCCTCTGGCCACCCAGCAGACCGGCTCAACCGTGGCCTGAGACCCAGCCCTGGCTCGTCCCTCCTGGGCGTCTGCTTGGTGCCTCCTGCTCGTCTCCGACGGTACCTTCTGCTCGTCACCCGGCTCGGTCGACTCTACCTTCTTACTGTCGGTGGAGTCCATCCTTCACTCTGCAGCCAGGGTGTCCTCCTGACCCCCTTTGACCGCCTTTGGGTGGGAGTTCAGGGGGCCCCTGCCTCCCCACCCATGCGTGCCGTCTCTGCCTTGTGTGCGGTCCCCTCCCGTTCATTCTCCATGCAGCTGCCAGGATGAATATCTACAGGTGCAGCTCTGCTCGTGGCAAATGGCCACTTAACATTCTTCACGGCTTCCCCAGTGCCTTCAGGATAAAGTCCAAACTCCTTAGCGGGGTGTTCAAGGCCCCTACCCCACCCCATATCCCGTGGTCTAGCAGTGCATCAGACCAGGAGACTTGAGCTCAAATCTCAGCCGCACTTCTGCTGTGTGATTTTGAGTAAGTTACTTAACCTCTCTGAGCCTCCGTGTTCTTGTGTGTCCAGGGTGCTCGGGTGCCAGGTCTGTTTCTCTTTATCTCAAAGCAGGCACACAGCCACTGTCTCCCACCCCAGGGCCTGCACCCAGCACTCTGTCTCTCACCCACAACAGCTTATGCCCTCGGACAGCAGACAGCCTCTGCCCTAATGCCGCCGCCCTACATTCTCCCCAGAATGTCCACAGTTCTCCCAGGAAACCCCCAGATCAGTCCCAATCCTTGTTTCCACTCGGCTGCCACTCTCTGCAGCCCCTGTCCCAGGCCAGCGCCTTCCTGCCATGCTTGCCCGACTCCTCTCCACTCCTGAGGGGTCTTCTCAGAGACCCCCTGTGAAAGCGTCTCCTGCGTGCACACACCTGGACTAGTTACTTCCCAAATGTCCCAAGGGAGTCTTCCCAGGCCTTCCCCTCCTGCCTCCCTGGAGGGCTCTTGGCTGAGCCTCATGGCAGCCCCCCAGAGGGTAGGGATCATGTCTTACTTATCTTTATATCCCTAGTATGGAGTACGGCACCCTGGGCTGACATAAACCTCTGTTGAATGATCAATTTAGACTTGGGATTGTCTCAGGGTGATACTGGATCCTGACTGCATTTATCGGTGTATAATGCTCTCATTCTTGTTTGTTTCTGCTCCTCTGGGGAGTAGGGGCCTGGGCGGCCCATCAGATTGTAACCTCCCTGAGGGCAGGGTCTCCGGTTGAGGGGTGCCCTGTGCAATGAGTACACGATGGGGAGCCTCATCAGTATTGCCGACCGCTCAGGTTCTGAGAAGAGGGAACTGTCACATGGGGTGGCTGGGTCCTAGTTCCACTGTGTGCAGAGCAAACGCGGTGGCCGTGGAGGGTCCTGGGCTGTCCCCGAGGTACCGGGTCATGAGAGGTAGCAGTGGTGGGGGGTGGGCAGGGCATATTTGGGAGCAGGATGGCAGAGCCGAGGCCCGGAGGAAACACACAGTTTCCTGGGAGAGTGGTGGACATTTGCACCAAGGACTGTCAGGCAGGGACTGACTTTTCTTACCCAACTGGTTTGAGCATTTGTTTTAAAATGAGTTTTCAGGCCAGGTCAGAGCATCTCTGAATGTCACTTCCCATCAGCTGAACGGTGGAACTTGCCTGTTTGTAATGTGATGGATCCCTGGGGGCTTTCTCCTGCCTGAGGACCCGGGCCGAGCTGCCAGCCCTCTGCCTCAGAGCTGCCCTGGGCTCTCTGCAGCCTGCCACCAACCCCCTCACACCCCTGCCACCCCTGAGTTGTTGCACTCCTGGGGTATTTTGCTTTGAGGCAGAGGTGGACTGCAAGAAGGATGCACAAGCCCCCCTAAATGCGGCCCTGCAAGAGCCTGCGGGCTGTCCCCTCTGGTCACTCTGGGAAGAGGGGCACCCTCACCCTCCCCACCCTGGGTGCCAGCACTGGGGTCTGGGGGGCGCTGATCCTGGGGAGGGAGGGGAAGCCCACTGCTGGGCTGGTGTCCATCCAGGGGACCCTGACACCTCGGGGATAACTCTTGTTTGTATGCCCTCTCTCTTCCCCATCCTGTGGGTGCGAGATGAACGTGGAGGGCCATGAATTTTGTGCCCCTAGCTCTGAATGCCTTTTTCCATATCAGAGCTTTCATAAAGTTGGTCTTCTGATAATCTGCTGAGAAATGGGGTTGGGCCAGATACTCGGCCACCTTCAGGAGTCATGTTCAGTCTAATGAACATCTACACGTCTTGGTAGAGGGAAGACCTCATTTGGATCACTGGTCCTAAGACCGATGTGAATAAAAATTCCTTTTTCTGCCCTCTGGGGCGACCCTTCAGCTGGCAGTGGGGGTGAGTGAGGCCAGGTGCTCCCAGCCCTCCTTGCTTAGGAGCTGGGTATCTGGGCATGAGGGATGCCGTGGATTTGGGGACAAGCCCTCCTCCACGTGCAGGGATAGAAACATGAGCCTGTTGGAGAGGGGGAAGAAGGAAACTGAGGCAGCCGGTCCCAGGCAGACGTCTTCTTGCAAGTCCGACTCTTGGCACGAAGGTTCTGCTGTTGGCAGGTATCTAAACAGTGGAGTATCGAAACAGAGGAGTGCCCACATTGGGCATCTGTATTTACAGGCGTGGAGTCATCAAAGAAGCCCCCCATTGGTGGCTCCTCCATACACAGGCACACAGGAGATTTCTGTCCCTCTCCCCTCCCACGGGCCAGGTGTCTGGCTTGTGCTGTGCAGGCAGGTCAGGAAAAGAGTCCCTGCAAGAAAAAAACAAACAAAAAAAAACCCTCTTGAGAGGAGCCCTCCCAGCTGGGTTCACCAGGATGCTTGCCCTAGAGTTCTGATGGCAACCTCTTGCCCCCATTCTCTTCTCTGCCTGACAGAAGGCCTGAAGCTGTGCACAGATTCTGGACACAAGCAACCGAATGTGCAGCAGGGTTATGAATCAAACAGGGGTGGGGCATTGAGTCTGTCCATTGCTGGACAGTGGAGGCGGGGATGGCCCCTCAGGAGCTGGGCTGGCAAGGCCCAGGGACTCAGGAACCAGGCAGCATTGTTAAGTATATTGGCATCCCGTGTGCATATGTGTATTGTCAAGTATATTTGGCATCCCGCGTGCATATGTGTATTGGCAGGGACTCACAGCTGTAGGATCCGCCTGGCATGTGACTGGCCGTAGGTGTGAAGGTATCTTCCTCTGGTGTTGCTGGACATGAGGAGGAAGTGGAAGGAAGGGAATTCTGTGGAGCTGTAGCACTGCTGGGGTCCATTTACAAGGCTTCCTGGTTGTACAAAAGTTATTTAGAAAAAAAAAAAATCCACTTTCTAATCTTGCTCCCAAATAATGAAAGGCAGTGAGCCTGGAAATAAAAAGTTACAGGAAGGCATCAGAACTGGGTTGTGCCCATTCATTCATTCATTCAACTAGTGCCGGTGAGTGCCTTTTGTGTGCCTGGCACTGGTCCAGGCATGGAGGGGGGTGGGACACACGGAAGGTCAGGCTTTGCTCTCTTGGGGCTCACCTCATGGTGAGGAAACTGAAAGGCATGGCCAGGAAGTGGTGGAGCCCCTCTAGCACAGGCGGGGAGGTGGCTGCACTTGTTCACCTTGGTTTGGACGTGGGGTGCTGAGTGCCCAGATTTCCCTGTGTTGGAAATTCTTCCAGTGTTTAAGTTTGGAAACATGTCATTTGAGCACTTTTTATGGAGATCTTTAAAAGGACATCCCCTCTGCCTTAGGAAATGTTATCCACAGAACACAACCTCATCTCTTTTCAATGCTTTGATCCTAATCTCCCCTTCCCTTGACTGTCCCCCAATCTATTCTTGCTCCCCGGCTGCCTCACAATTGGCCATTGCCCTTACAAATTTAAGACTGACTGGAGGAAGGACAGAACCGATCATGTTTAATGAGCGAGTTGAGCCTTGAGTTCAACCCGAGGGTAATGAGCTCTGGCTTGGTGGCTAGGGTGCTGCAGAGGCAGGGTGATGACTGTTCTCTTACTTTTCTGAGCATTTTCCTTGCCTTAAGCTGTGTTCTGCAGACTCACAGTGGCCAGATGTAACTTCTGGCTAAAGTAGGACAAAACTCTGTAAGATGCAGTGTCAAAGTGAGTGACATGGTGTATAATACTTTGAGAGTTTAAAAAAAAAAAAAAAAAAAAGAAAGAAAGAAATTCTCCAGGGGCTGGCAAGCCCCGGGAAAGGTTTTATGGAACAGAAAGTTAGCTAGGCCTCGGTGATGGGGACGAGGGGCTTGGTGAGTTGAGGGGAGGCAGCCCCTTTATCAAGAAGAAGGATAGACTGAACTCTGTGATGGAATCAGAGGGTCTTTGTGATCTGTACACATAACTCTTCATGAGATGCTATGCGGTGTCATGTCTTCCATCCACAGCCCAGGAAGGGACTTGTTATGCATATTCTGGGCCCCTCTGTGTTCCACAGGCACTCATGGGTGCATTTGCTGGCTGTGGGTGCCTAGATTGTGGGCCTGAATCACAGTACAGAGACTTGTGCACCAGCTGTGGTTCCAGTGACTCAACATGGGACAGCATCATGGAGCTTGCATGTGTCTGTCAAAGGCAGAGGAGGAAGAGGGCTGGTTTCATCCCCTCTTTGCACTGTCAAAGGCTCATCCCCTTCTCTGGAACCCAATTTGCCCTAATATTTCAGAAGGATGACAAAGCTGCACTTGAAATCAGGAGCCACCAATGGGTATGAGCTCATGTGGGTATCTGTTATTAGCTAAAAAGCGTGAGGGTCTTTTTTTCAATGTATAGAATTCCTTGGAAATCTAGAACAACAGGGAAAAGGAAAACAACAGCAGCAACATGCAACTGGGCCTAAGACCCTTCCATGTGATGCCCAGTTGTGTATTCACTTAGAGTAAGGTGAAAAGTGTCTTGAAATCAATCACGATTAATGAGTCAACTATTTTTCAAATGGCTGCTGCTGCTGCTAAGTCGCTTCAACTGTGTCCAACTCTGTGTGACCCCATAGATGGGAGCCCACCATGCTCCGTCGTCCCTGGGATTCTCCAGGCAAGAACACTGGAGTGGGTTGCCGTTTCCTTTTCCAATGCATGAAAGTGAAAAGTGAAAGTGAAGTCACTCAGTCATGTCCGACTCTTAGCGACCCCATGGACTGCAGACTCCTCCATCCATGGGATTTTCCAGGCAAGAGTACTGGAGTGGGTTGCCACTGCCTTCTCCAATTTTTCAAATGGAAGAAGATGTTAAACTTAGAGGCATTAGGATCCATTCATTCATCCAACCACTCTTTACTGAGAGCATATAGCATGTTTGGTTCAACATGAGGGATTCAGCAACAGTGGCCACCTCACCTTCCATCCCAAGGTCCCAGAGAGGAAAGAATAGAATGAATACTTACATAAAATTACATTAAAGAACATAAGACAGTGCCAGAAACTTTTTTAAAAAAGATGTCCTTGGTACAGAAGAAACTGAGGACTCCCCTGAGGATGGAGAGCAGTAAAGATCAGACTGATGAGGGAAACCACAACTCCAATGTCCCTGCAGAAGGATCACTAAAAGATGTGCTTTGGGCCCAGAAGTGGCAGATAATGGGGTGGAGGGAGGTGGGGGTAACGTGACAGGGTGAGGGCTTGAGGTCACCAGAAGGCTCGGGTAGGCAGCTGAATCCCTCCACACCTCCACATCCAGCCTCCTCAGGGCAGGAAGGGAGCAGTGGAGAGACTGCTTGGATACTTGGGTGAGAGAGACGGAAGCTGAGCAGTACTCCAGGGTGGCTGACACAAGCCCAAGAGAAAGATTCCACTTCTCCCCTCCCTGCTCGCTCATTCCCCCAACAGCAGGCACTTCTCCTTCACTTAGATTGGAAAGCCTGCAGCCAAACCTACCCTGACGCACATCCCACTTCCCACTGCCAACCTGACTTTCCAGTACAGAAAGGGCATGCCTCCAGGATTCACCAAAAAGCTGGAGAAAACCCAACTGTGAAAAAGATGTACTGATTGTAGGAGGCAAAAGTTCACACCAAAGCAAGTGCTAAGAGGAGAAGCAGAATGGAGCTTCTCTGGAGCCTTTGGAATAGTAGGCACCACTATCAGGTCTGTAAAATGATCAGCAGGAGACCTTGGAAACGGAAACTGTGCACAAGGACACATAAGAATCAACAAATGGGCTGGACTGGCAGTGTGGATGAGAGTGAAGCCTAACTGGTGAGCTGGAGGTGCTCTCTGCAGCATGTGGCCTACAGGACCATGAGATGGAGATACAGATTGAAGCACTTGAGAGAGGGCTGGATAATAACACATTCTGCCCACAAGAAGTTTTTCTGAGGGATGGAAAGGATGGAACACAATAAGAAAGCTTACCAGGAGACAGAAAAGAAACCACTGAAGATGCAATTGCAAGCTGAAACAGGATGACCAAGTGCCAAGAAGGGGGAGTGACAAACACGTGCAGCTAGATACGGCACAACAACAAAGTTAGAGGAAAACTACTAAAAAAAAAACAAAAACAAAACAAAAACTTCCAGGGAAAGGGGGAAAAGATGATCTAAAATGGAAGAAAGATGAGAGGGACAACAGACTTCTCATTGGCTACACTAGATGCAGAAAGGCAGTGGAACCATAGACAGGAACCCTCTGGGGCAGGGAAGACTGTGAGCCACGAACCTGTCCCCAGTAACACTCTCCTTCGTGTGTGCAGGGGGAAGAGTCACTCTGGACCTTTAGGTCTCAAAGAGTTTACCATCTTCTCTCTTAAAAAAAAAAAAAAAAGGCAGAAAAAGGCAGAAGAAAAGTGGAAATGAATAACCTCCTATTTTTGCTGACTCCCCACACTTCTTTCTCAGAAAGAGACCGTCACTTTGCTCCTGGTTGGAGAAGAGTGGACTGAGCATCTCCCCAGGCCAGCTGGCTGGACAGAAGCAACTGTCCACAGCTCTAGAAGGTCTCGCCTGCCCTTGTGTGGTCACCGTGGTAAAGTGTGTGACGGGGTCTGACACTGGCCATCTCCTCTCAGCCCTCATCCTAGGACTTGCTTTTTTCTCTGAAGCCTGGAGAGGCCTGGCTACCTAGCTGGGGTGGCCACCATCCCGTGGAGTGTTTGCTTCTCTTTATTCTCAAATCCATCCCGTAGGCGTTAAAGAGGGGATGAGGCTGGGAGAGCCTCTCTCCCCGAGACTGATGCTCAGGGCAGTAGTAGACACACTTGTGCAACCTTTGCCTACTGGAAGCTGTGCCGTGACAGACTTAGATTGCTCAGAACATCAGGTGCATGCCTGGCTGAGCAGAGGGTCATGGCCTGGACCTCTGGGAACTCTGCCCAGTGGCCTGGCAATTTGAGAGTCTGCCAGCTCTGCTGGAGGGAGGAGAATGATCCGTTGGGAAGAAGCCCTGACGGCCTTGGGAAGGAGTGAAGGAAGGAAATAAAAACTGCTGTCACAGGCTACGGGTACCGGAAATCTAGGCAAAGACCCAAGGTGCTGCTCTAGGACACTGGGTGGCTGAGAGAGGAGGGTTACAGGGCTGCCCCAGGGTCTCAGTGATCCAAGCCGGCAGAGCTGGGAATGGTCTGGATCCCCTAGCAGGCCTCTCCACCCACTGAGGCGGGGTTTGGAAGCTCTTTAAAATTCATATGCTATTAAAGTCATCTCGCCACTCCAGCTTCTCTCCTCCGTATAACCGTGTCTGAGAAGACCACGCCGGGCTCATGTTCCCTGCAGGAGTCTCTGTCTCCCTGGTGGTTGCTCTCGTGGCCCTGCCTGGTTCCCTGGGGGCCAGAGCTGGCCCCGAGCCTCCTTCACCCTCATGGGCCTTGGCCTGGGTTCTGCCTGGTTCTCCAGGTGGGGCTGAATTTGGGAACCAGCTATGCCCAGTCGGCTGTCTTTGGAAGGGCCCCGGGGACTCGGCCCATGCTCTTATTATAATCCTAGAATGTGCATGCACCCTCACCCTCCCCACCCTGGGTGCCAGCACTGGGGTCTGGGGGGGCTGATCCTGGGGAGGGAGGGGAAGCCCACTGCTGGGCTGGTGTCCATCCAGGGGACCCTGACACCTCGGGGATAACTCTTGTTTGTATGCCCTCTCTCTTCCCCATCCTGTGGGTGCGAGATGAACGTGGAGGGCCATGAATTTTGTGCCCCTAGCTCTGAATGCCTTTTTCCATATCGGAGCTTTCATAAAGTTGGTCTTCTGATAATCTGCTGAGAAATGGGGTTGGGCCAGATACTCGGCCACCTTCAGGAGTCATGTTCAGTCTAATGAACATCTACACGTCTTGGTAGAGGGAAGACCTCATTTGGATCACTGGTCCTAAGACCGATGTGAATAAAAATTCCTTTATCTGCCCTCTGGGGCGACCCTTCAGCTGGCAGTGGGGGTGAGTGAGGCCAGGTGCTCCCAGCCCTCCTTGCTTAGGAGCTGGGTATCTGGGCATGAGGGATGCCGTGGATTTGGGGACAAGCCCTCCTCCACGTGCAGGGATAGAAACATGAGCCTGTTGGAGAGGGGGAAGAAGGAAACTGAGGCAGCCGGTCCCAGGCAGACGTCTTCTTGCAAGTCCGACTCTTGGCACGAAGGTTCTGCTGTTGGCAGGTATCTAAACAGTGGAGTATCGAAACAGAGGAGTGCCCACATTGGGCATCTGTATTTACAGGCGTGGAGTCATCAAAGAAGCCCCCCATTGGTGGCTCCTCCATACACAGGCACACAGGAGATTTCTGTCCCTCTCCCCTCCCACGGGCCAGGTGTCTGGCTTGTGCTGTGCAGGCAGGTCAGGAAAAGAGTCCCTGCAAGAAAAAAACAAACAAAAAAAAACCCTCTTGAGAGGAGCCCTCCCAGCTGGGTTCACCAGGATGCTTGCCCTAGAGTTCTGATGGCAACCTCTTGCCCCCATTCTCTTCTCTGCCTGACAGAAGGCCTGAAGCTGTGCACAGATTCTGGACACAAGCAACCGAATGTGCAGCAGGGTTATGAATCAAACAGGGGTGGGGCATTGAGTCTGTCCATTGCTGGACAGTGGAGGCGGGGATGGCCCCTCAGGAGCTGGGCTGGCAAGGCCCAGGGACTCAGGAACCAGGCAGCATTGTTAAGTATATTGGCATCCCGTGTGCATATGTGTATTGTCAAGTATATTTGGCATCCCGCGTGCATATGTGTATTGGCAGGGACTCACAGCTGTAGGATCCGCCTGGCATGTGACTGGCCGTAGGTGTGAAGGTATCTTCCTCTGGTGTTGCTGGACATGAGGAGGAAGTGGAAGGAAGGGAATTCTGTGGAGCTGTAGCACTGCTGGGGTCCATTTACAAGGCTTCCTGGTTGTACAAAAGTTATTTAGAAAAAAAAAAAATCCACTTTCTAATCTTGCTCCCAAATAATGAAAGGCAGTGAGCCTGGAAATAAAAAGTTACAGGAAGGCATCAGAACTGGGTTGTGCCCATTCATTCATTCATTCAACTAGTGCCTGTGAGTGCCTTTTGTGTGCCTGGCACTGGTCCAGGCATGGAGGGGGGTGGGACACACGGAAGGTCAGGCTTTGCTCTCTTGGGGCTCACCTCATGGTGAGGAAACTGAAAGGCATGGCCAGGAAGTGGTGGAGCCCCTCTAGCACAGGCGGGGAGGTGGCTGCACTTGTTCACCTTGGTTTGGACGTGGGGTGCTGAGTGCCCAGATTTCCCTGTGTTGGAAATTCTTCCAGTGTTTAAGTTTGGAAACATGTCATTTGAGCACTTTTTATGGAGATCTTTAAAAGGACATCCCCTCTGCCTTAGGAAATGTTATCCACAGAACACAACCTCATCTCTTTTCAATGCTTTGATCCTAATCTCCCCTTCCCTTGACTGTCCCCCAATCTATTCTTGCTCCCCGGCTGCCTCACAATTGGCCATTGCCCTTACAAATTTAAGACTGACTGGAGGAAGGACAGAACCGATCATGTTTAATGAGCGAGTTGAGCCTTGAGTTCAACCCGAGGGTAATGAGCTCTGGCTTGGTGGCTAGGGTGCTGCAGAGGCAGGGTGATGACTGTTCTCTTACTTTTCTGAGCATTTTCCTTGCCTTAAGCTGTGTTCTGCAGACTCACAGTGGCCAGATGTAACTTCTGGCTAAAGTAGGACAAAACTCTGTAAGATGCAGTGTCAAAGTGAGTGACATGGTGTATAATACTTTGAGAGTTTAAAGAAAAAAAAAAAAAAAAAAAAAAAAGAAATTCTCCAGGGGCTGGCAAGCCCCGGGAAAGGTTTTATGGAACAGAAAGTTAGCTAGGCCTCGGTGATGGGGACGAGGGGCTTGGTGAGTTGAGGGGAGGCAGCCCCTTTATCAAGAAGAAGGATAGACTGAACTCTGTGATGGAATCAGAGGGTCTTTGTGATCTGTACACATAACTCTTCATGAGATGCTATGCGGTGTCATGTCTTCCATCCACAGCCCAGGAAGGGACTTGTTATGCATATTCTGGGCCCCTCTGTGTTCCACAGGCACTCATGGGTGCATTTGCTGGCTGTGGGTGCCTAGATTGTGGGCCTGAATCACAGTACAGAGACTTGTGCACCAGCTGTGGTTCCAGTGACTCAACATGGGACAGCATCATGGAGCTTGCATGTGTCTGTCAAAGGCAGAGGAGGAAGAGGGCTGGTTTCATCCCTTCTTTGCACTGTCAAAGGCTCATCCCCTTCTCTGGAACCCAATTTGCCCTAATATTTCAGAAGGATGACAAAGCTGCACTTGAAATCAGGAGCCACCAATGGGTATGAGCTCATGTGGGTATCTGTTATTAGCTAAAAAGCGTGAGGGTCTTTTTTTCAATGTATAGAATTCCTTGGAAATCTAGAACAACAGGGAAAAGGAAAACAACAACAGCAACATGCAACTGGGCCTAAGACCCTTCCATGTGATGCCCAGTTGTGTATTCACTTAGAGTAAGGTGAAAAGTGTCTTGAAATCAATCACGATTAATGAGTCAACTATTTTTCAAATGGCTGCTGCTGCTGCTAAGTCGCTTCAACTGTGTCCAACTCTGTGTGACCCCATAGATGGGAGCCCACCATGCTCCGTCGTCCCTGGGATTCTCCAGGCAAGAACACTGGAGTGGGTTGCCGTTTCCTTTTCCAATGCATGAAAGTGAAAAGTGAAAGTGAAGTCACTCAGTCATGTCCGACTCTTAGCGACCCCATGGACTGCAGACTCCTCCATCCATGGGATTTTCCAGGCAAGAGTACTGGAGTGGGTTGCCACTGCCTTCTCCAATTTTTCAAATGGAAGAAGATGTTAAACTTAGAGGCATTAGGATCCATTCATTCATCCAACCACTCTTTACTGAGAGCATATAGCATGTTTGGTTCAACATGAGGGATTCAGCAACAGTGGCCACCTCACCTTCCATCCCAAGGTCCCAGAGAGGAAAGAATAGAATGAATACTTACATAAAATTACATTAAAGAACATAAGACAGTGCCAGAAACTTTTTTAAAAAAGATGTCCTTGGTACAGAAGAAACTGAGGACTCCCCTGAGGATGGAGAGCAGTAAAGATCAGACTGATGAGGGAAACCACAACTCCAATGTCCCTGCAGAAGGATCACTAAAAGATGTGCTTTGGGCCCAGAAGTGGCAGATAATGGGGTGGAGGGAGGTGGGGGTAACGTGACAGGGTGAGGGCTTGAGGTCACCAGAAGGCTCGGGTAGGCAGCTGAATCCCTCCACACCTCCACATCCAGCCTCCTCAGGGCAGGAAGGGAGCAGTGGAGAGACTGCTTGGATACTTGGGTGAGAGAGACGGAAGCTGAGCAGTACTCCAGGGTGGCTGACACAAGCCCAAGAGAAAGATTCCACTTCTCCCCTCCCTGCTCGCTCATTCCCCCAACAGCAGGCACTTCTCCTTCACTTAGATTGGAAAGCCTGCAGCCAAACCTACCCTGACGCACATCCCACTTCCCACTGCCAACCTGACTTTCCAGTACAGAAAGGGCATGCCTCCAGGATTCACCAAAAAGCTGGAGAAAACCCAACTGTGAAAAAGATGTACTGATTGTAGGAGGCAAAAGTTCACACCAAAGCAAGTGCTAAGAGGAGAAGCAGAATGGAGCTTCTCTGGAGCCTTTGGAATAGTAGGCACCACTATCAGGTCTGTAAAATGATCAGCAGGAGACCTTGGAAACGGAAACTGTGCACAAGGACACATAAGAATCAACAAATGGGCTGGACTGGCAGTGTGGATGAGAGTGAAGCCTAACTGGTGAGCTGGAGGTGCTCTCTGCAGCATGTGGCCTACAGGACCATGAGATGGAGATACAGATTGAAGCACTTGAGAGAGGGCTGGATAATAACACATTCTGCCCACAAGAAGTTTTTCTGAGGGATGGAAAGGATGGAACACAATAAGAAAGCTTACCAGGAGACAGAAAAGAAACCACTGAAGATGCAATTGCAAGCTGAAACAGGATGACCAAGTGCCAAGAAGGGGGAGTGACAAACACGTGCAGCTAGATACGGCACAACAACAAAGTTAGAGGAAAACTACTAAAAAAAAAACAAAAACAAAACAAAAACTTCCAGGGAAAGGGGGAAAAGATGATCTAAAATGGAAGAAAGATGAGAGGGACAACAGACTTCTCATTGGCTACACTAGATGCAGAAAGGCAGTGGAACCATAGACAGGAACCCTCTGGGGCAGGGAAGACTGTGAGCCACGAACCTGTCCCCAGTAACACTCTCCTTCGTGTGTGCAGGGGGAAGAGTCACTCTGGACCTTTAGGTCTCAAAGAGTTTACCATCTTCTCTCTTAAAAAAAAAAAAAAAAGGCAGAAAAAGGCAGAAGAAAAGTGGAAATGAATAACCTCCTATTTTTGCTGACTCCCCACACTTCTTTCTCAGAAAGAGACGGTCACTTTGCTCCTGGTTGGAGAAGAGTGGACTGAGCATCTCCCCAGGCCAGCTGGCTGGACAGAAGCAACTGTCCACAGCTCTAGAAGGTCTCGCCTGCCCTTGTGTGGTCACCGTGGTAAAGTGTGTGACGGGGCCTGACACTGGCCATCTCCTCTCAGCCCTCATCCTAGGACTTGCTTTTTTCTCTGAAGCCTGGAGAGGCCTGGATACCTAGCTGGGGTGGCCACCATCCCGTGGAGTGTTTGCTTCTCTTTATTCTCAAATCCATCCCGTAGGCGTTAAAGAGGGGATGAGGCTGGGAGAGCCTCTCTCCCCCAGACTGATGCTCAGGGCAGTAGTAGACACACTTGTGCAACCTTTGCCTACTGGAAGCTGTGCCATGACAGACTTAGATTGCTCAGAACATCAGGTGCATGCCTGGCTGAGCAGAGGGTCATGGCCTGGACCTCTGGGAACTCTGCCCAGTGGCCTGGCAATTTGAGAGTCTGCCAGCTCTGCTGGAGGGAGGAGAATGATCCGTTGGGAAGAAGCCCTGACGGCCTTGGGAAGGAGTGAAGGAAGGAAATAAAAACTGCTGTCACAGGCTACGGGTACCGGAAATCTAGGCAAAGACCCAAGGTGCTGCTCTAGGACACTGGGTGGCTGAGAGAGGAGGGTTACAGGGCTGCCCCAGGGTCTCAGTGATCCAAGCCGGCAGAGCTGGGAATGGTCTGGATCCCCTAGCAGGCCTCTCCACCCACTGAGGCGGGGTTTGGAAGCTCTTTAAAATTCATATGCTATTAAAGTCATCTCGCCACTCCAGCTTCTCTCCTCCGTATAACCGTGTCTGAGAAGACCACGCCGGGCTCATGTTCCCTGCAGGAGTCTCTGTCTCCCTGGTGGTTGCTCTCGTGGCCCTGCCTGGTTCCCTGGGGGCCAGAGCTGGCCCCGAGCCTCCTTCACCCTCATGGGCCTTGGCCTGGGTTCTGCCTGGTTCTCCAGGTGGGGCTGAATTTGGGAACCAGCTATGCCCAGTCGGCTGTCTTTGGAAGGGCCCCGGGGACTCGGCCCATGCTCTTATTATAATCCTAGAATGTGCAATCTAGTGGGGGACCTTGAGACCCTTTATCCAGCCCCCTTGGCTCTAGTCTGTTTTCTTTAGATAACTGCTTTCTTCGCTTAAAAAAAAAAAACAACAAAACTCTGAAGACGCAGGTCCTTCTGCATCACTTAAAAAGGCTTTCTTGCACTTTGCTTGCTGTTGGCCAAGAGAGGTTACACTGCTATATGCAGGCCCACTGGGCTCAGAGGAAGGGCCAGCCTGAGGACTCTCCCCACCCCTCAAGAGCACTGGGCACCCATGGCCTTATTCCATCTTGGCCCTGGAGCGAGGAGGCACCTTGGTTCTTGAAGCTTCCCTGTACATTACATGTTTTTACACATCACTTGTTAGTGGCTGATTTGACTCTCCTGATTTCGTTACTCACGCTTTAGGCTCTATCCACTCATTTAAAGGCATCTGAGCACAAGTAGACGATGCAGGGGAAGTGGGAGCAGAGAGTAAAAGGGGAGATTGGAGAGAAACAGGAAGTTATTTGTGGCTGCCTTGCAAACAGATTCCCAGGAGTTTGAGTCCATGGGTGCCTAGGGCCATCACACCCCTCGAGTGTGTGCAGAGAAAACGAAACACTGGCTGGCATGAAAGTGAAAGTCACTCAGTTGTGTCTGACTCTTTGCGACCCCATGGACTACACAGTCTGTGGAATTCTCCAGGCCAGAATACTGGAGTGGGTAGCCGTTCTCCTCTCCAGAGAATCTTCCCAACCCAGGCATTGAACCAGGGTCTCCTGCATTGCGGGCAGATTCTTTACCAACTGAGCTATCGGGTATATTTCTCCATAAATTCCCAGCTAGAGGGACACCCCGTTCCCCAACTCTGCAAGCTGCAATTGGATGGAGTATTTGCGAACAGATGATTCCTCCCAGGAGACCACGAGTATCTGAGATCCTTGGGGGCAGGAGGTGACATCTACAGCTCTCTCTTTTTTTTTTCTGTGTTTGTTTTGTGTGTGTGTGTGTGTGTGTGTTTTAACAGAAAAACCACTTTGAAGATGAGCAGGGCTGGGTATTGGTGTGGCCCATGTGCCTGAACCCTTGGATGGAGCACAAGGCTCCCCAGCACTTTTTGTTCTTCTCCTCATTTGCCATGCTGGGGGACAGCATCTCGCCTCTGGACACCACTGTGGGCTTTCCAATGACAGAATGGAGAGTTGACAGTGACCTCCTGGCTCAGCTAGTCCCAACTCAACAGAGGAAGAGTGGTGACAGGGAGCATCAGGGACTCTAGGGACAGGGACAGACCCTGGCCATCCATGCTCCACCACTCCCTCTATCTGATACCTCCCGCTCCAGGGTCTTGAGGAGCCCGTGGCCCATGCTCCACCACTCCCTCTATCTGATACCTCCCGCTCCAGGGTCTTGAGGAGCCCGTGGCCCATGCTCCACCACTCCCTCTATCTGATACCTCCCGCTCCAGGGTCTTGAGGAGCCCGTGGCCCATGCTCCACCACTCCCTCTATCTGATACCTCCCGCTCCAGGGTCTTGAGGAGCCCGTGGCCCATGCTCCACCACTCCCTCTATCTGATACCTCCCGCTCCAGGGTCTTGAGGAGCCCGTGGCCCATGCTCCACCACTCCCTCTATCTGATACCTCCCGCTCCAGGGTCTTGAGGAGCCCGTGGCCCATGCTCCACCACTCCCTCTATCTGATACCTCCCGCTCCAGGGTCTTGAGGAGCCCGTGGCCCATGCTCCACCACTCCCTCTATCTGATACCTCCCGCTCCAGGGTCTTGAGGAGCCCGTGGCCCATGCTCCACCACTCCCTCTATCTGATACCTCCCGCTCCAGGGTCTTGAGGAGCCCGTGGCCCATGCTCCACCACTCCCTCTATCTGATACCTCCCGCTCCAGGGTCTTGAGGAGCCCGTGGCCCATGCTCCACCACTCCCTCTATCTGATACCTCCCGCTCCAGGGTCTTGAGGAGCCCGTGGCCCATGCTCCACCACTCCCTCTATCTGATACCTCCCGCTCCAGGGTCTTGAGGAGCCCGTGGCCCATGCTCCACCACTCCCTCTATCTGATACCTCCCGCTCCAGGGTCTTGAGGAGCCCGTGGCCCATGCTCCACCACTCCCTCTATCTGATACCTCCCGCTCCAGGGTCTTGAGGAGCCCGTGGCCCATGCTCCACCACTCCCTCTATCTGATACCTCCCGCTCCAGGGTCTTGAGGAGCCCGTGGCCCATGCTCCACCACTCCCTCTATCTGATACCTCCCGCTCCAGGGTCTTGAGGAGCCCGTGGCCCATGCTCCACCACTCCCTCTATCTGATACCTCCCGCTCCAGGGTCTTGAGGAGCCCGTGGCCCATGCTCCACCACTCCCTCTATCTGATACCTCCCGCTCCAGGGTCTTGAGGAGCCCGTGGCCCATGCTCCACCACTCCCTCTATCTGATACCTCCCGCTCCAGGGTCTTGAGGAGCCCGTGGCCCATGCTCCACCACTCCCTCTATCTGATACCTCCCGCTCCAGGGTCTTGAGGAGCCCGTGGCCCATGCTCCACCACTCCCTCTATCTGATACCTCCCGCTCCAGGGTCTTGAGGAGCCCGTGGCCCATGCTCCACCACTCCCTCTATCTGATACCTCCCGCTCCAGGGTCTTGAGGAGCCCGTGGCCCATGCTCCACCACTCCCTCTATCTGATACCTCCCGCTCCAGGGTCTTGAGGAGCCCGTGGCCCATGCTCCACCACTCCCTCTATCTGATACCTCCCGCTCCAGGGTCTTGAGGAGCCCGTGGCCCATGCTCCACCACTCCCTCTATCTGATACCTCCCGCTCCAGGGTCTTGAGGAGCCCGTGGCCCATGCTCCACCACTCCCTCTATCTGATACCTCCCGCTCCAGGGTCTTGAGGAGCCCGTGGCCCATGCTCCACCACTCCCTCTATCTGATAC
>SJYX01010476.1:282829-296349 GCA_006410675.1 Oreotragus oreotragus | reverse complement strand
CCCATGCTCCACCACTCCCTCTATCTGATACCTCCCGCTCCAGGGTCTTGAGGAGCCCGTGGCCCATGCTCCACCACTCCCTCTATCTGATACCTCCCGCTCCAGGGTCTTGAGGAGCCCGTGGCCCATGCTCCACCACTCCCTCTATCTGATACCTCCCGCTCCAGGGTCTTGAGGAGCCCGTGGCCCATGCTCCACCACTCCCTCTATCTGATACCTCCCGCTCCAGGGTCTTGAGGAGCCCGTGGCCCATGCTCCACCACTCCCTCTATCTGATACCTCCCGCTCCAGGGTCTTGAGGAGCCCGTGGCCCATGCTCCACCACTCCCTCTATCTGATACCTCCCGCTCCAGGGTCTTGAGGAGCCCGTGGCCCATGCTCCACCACTCCCTCTATCTGATACCTCCCGCTCCAGGGTCTTGAGGAGCCCGTGGCCCATGCTCCACCACTCCCTCTATCTGATACCTCCCGCTCCAGGGTCTTGAGGAGCCCGTGGCCCATGCTCCACCACTCCCTCTATCTGATACCTCCCGCTCCAGGGTCTTGAGGAGCCCGTGGCCCATGCTCCACCACTCCCTCTATCTGATACCTCCCGCTCCAGGGTCTTGAGGAGCCCGTGGCCCATGCTCCACCACTCCCTCTATCTGATACCTCCCGCTCCAGGGTCTTGAGGAGCCCGTGGCCCATGCTCCACCACTCCCTCTATCTGATACCTCCCGCTCCAGGGTCTTGAGGAGCCCGTGGCCCATGCTCCACCACTCCCTCTATCTGATACCTCCCGCTCCAGGGTCTTGAGGAGCCCGTGATCCATGCTCCACCACTCCCTCTATCTGATACCTCCCGCTCCAGGGTCTTGAGGAGCCCGTGGCCCAGCTGGAGTCAGAATTTGAGCCTCTTGATTCTGGCTGAGTGCTTTTCTCTGCTCCCCCGCCCTCCCAGTGCTCTGTGCTTTCTATGTAGCCTGCAAGCCAGAGCATAACCTACCCACACGCAGGAAAATGAAACAGGATCTTAAAGAGTGCAGGGCGCGCTTCCACCCCAGAAAGACGCTCCCCCTGGCAGGTAGCTGATGCTTGACCTTCCACCATTAGAGATTCATTCCTTTGTCACTTGGAAGTGAGGCCGGCCCATCACTCTGGAAAGGCCACCCGTGGCTGATAGCTAACAACCTGCTTGGGCTGTTCCTGCGGGACAGTTGGCATCTGATGGTGGCGGGGGTGGAGGAGAAGCCAGGACAGAAAGATCTGAAACTCGCTGAAGCAGGAGGACGGCTTCCCAGGTGGTGCTAGTGGGAAAGAACCTGCCTGACAATGCGAGAGACAGAAGAGATGGGGGTTCAGTCCCCGGGTCGGGAAGATCCCCTGGAGGAGGGCGTGGCAACCCACTCCAGTATTCTTGCCTGGAGAATCCCACAGACAGAGGAGCTGTGGCAGCCGACAGTCCACGGGGTCACACAGAGTCAGGCATGACTGAGCAAGCAGGAAGATGCAGAAGGACCAGGGGCTGGGGGTGTCGTGAGGACGGGTCCTCCTGGTTGCAGACGTTCCTTTCAGGCTACCACCCGTCTGCCCAGCACACACAGAGCACGACCAGAGCTGCGCCTGCACGGAATGAGCCGCATGGTGCACTGGGCCCCGGCTGAGGGACAGAAGTGCTTGAGCTGTTGTTCTGTGACTGGAAGGCAGAGGAGGGGCCCCGGAGGCCGAGGGGATGGTGTGCTTGCTACCCTGACACAGGGCTTTGTGTTCTTGCAGACACAGAGTGGGAGGGTTCCGGCCAGAAACAGAAAGGGCTGGTTCCCCAGGAGGCTCAGAGGGACTTAGAACATGAGGAGGGGCCTGGGGGCTCATCACGTTTTGCCCCCAGCTTCTGCACAGCATCCAGAACTGCCAAGTGGGCGGGGAGACAACAGCCCTGCACAGCCATCAGCCTCCTTCCAAGGGACACGGTCGACGTGGGCATGGGCGAGGCTTCTGGAAGCAAGTTCAAAATTACCGGACGTTGATGAAGGGGAGCAGAGACGAAGAAGGAGACTCCGTGTGAGTTCCTACGGGGTGGTCCTGCAGGGTCTCCTGGAAACTCATAGGAGAGGGTTTAGTGGGGGAGGGGATTACAAGGGATCCTCTGTCATGTGACATTTTAAAAAGCAGAACTCTGGGCCACTGTTACTTGGTTGGGACACAGGGTGGAGCTGGCCTGGTTATAACTGGAGTTTCTCTATACCATCTGAACCCTGCCTGAGATGCTGCCTGAAAAACAGCCTCTGATCCTGGGACCTGGGATAGAGACCGCGGCCCTGCTTGGAGAAAGTGCCGGAGCTCATGGGTGCCACCTCCTCTTTCCCTTTATGTCTAGGCCATGATTCTACAGGACTGGAATTTGTCCCAAACTCAGTCTGGGAAAGGGCCGAGTTTTCAGGGACCTCATTATCCATCCTGGAGAAGGAAGGGGGAAACATAACCCACCTTGTCTTATGAACTTGAGGGTAAAATGAGGCTGAAGGAGGAAGATGAGGTGTGCTCAGAGGCTCCGGGCTGGAAACCATGACCTGAATTCACCTCCTCGGGCCTAGATTACAGCCAGTGGGGAACGGGGACAGACAGATATGCTTAGAAAGAGAAGACCATCTCTGCAGGCTGGAGAGAAGGGAGAGCGGATAAGCAGAGTCTTCTGCTGCCATTGCCCCTGTGCCGGCTCCCTCCTTCCTGCCTGTGATTGACCCCGTGCTGGTTCAGGACGCATTCACTAAGTCCCCAGGCCTGGAGGGGCAGATCTGGCCCCTTGCATAAGCCGAGTTTTCCAGAAGTTGAAAGGGCAAGGTCCTCCACGCCTGCAAATATGGTATGCGACCCAGGGTGACACCACTCAGAGCAGGTACTAAGCAGATGTGACAGGAGGAGCTGCAGCAGGAATATGGCTTGATGGATGCCATTTAGATGGAGTGGTCCTGTCTCAAGCCATTGCCCAGCTGACGGATGCTGTGGCCTCGGGGGGATGGGGTGTGCGCTTCCCCCGGGGAGTCAAACAGAACCGGAGATGCAGTTTTGGCAGAGTGAAGTCGGTCACATCTGGCAGCACACCATTGCGCCCGTTTACTGAGCTCCGCAGGGAGCCTGGCTCTGGGTCAGGTACGTTGCAACAACGCGGCCTGCCTCTTTTGTTTTTTTAATTGAAGTATAGTTGATTTACAATGTTGTGTTAATTTCTGCTGTGCAGCACAGTGACTCATATATATATATATATTTCTATTTTTCTATTCTTTACATTATATTTTATTCTTTTCCATCATGGTTTATCATACTGAATATAGTCCCCTGTGCTATACAGTAGGACCTTGTTGCTTATCCACCCTCTGTCCGATAGCTCGCATCTGCTAACCCCAGCCTCTAGCTCCATCCCTCCCCCACTTGTCCCCGTTGGCAACCGCAGGTCTGCTTTCTCTCTGTCTGTGACTCTGTTTTGGTTTCATAGGTATGTTCACTGTGTCATGTTTTAGATTCCACGTGTAACTTCACAAAGTATGACAATCTCTAGGTCCATCCACGTTGCTGCAGGTGGCATTCTTTTTTATGGCTGAGCAGTATTCCACTGTGTATATGTCACCCATCTTCTTTACCCACTCCTCTGTCAATGGACACTGTGTTATGTCCATGTCTTGGGTATTGTGAACAGTGTCATGAATTAGGGGTGCATGTATCTTTTTGAGTTACAGTTTTGTCTGGGTATATGCCCAGGAGGAGTGGGATTGCCGGATCATATGGAAACTCTATATAGTTTTTTGAGGAACCTCCATCTGTTCTCCATAGTGGCTGCACCAACTTATATTCCCACCAACAGTGTAGAAGGGTTTCCTTTTCTCCACACCTTCTCCAGCATTTATTTGTAGACATTTTAATGGTGGCCATTCTAACCGGTATGAGGTGGTTATCTCACTGTATTAAGTAGTTTTGTTTGCATTTCTCTAGTAACTGGTGATGTTGAGCAGCTTTTAATGCACCCATTTAGCCCGCCTCTTTTTGCAAATGGGGTTCTCTGGGCTCAGAGAAATAGAGCGATGTGCCCAGAACCATAACGGAAAGTATCAGAATCCGGATTTAAAACCGGTCTGTGCTCCTTCTGCTGGTGGAGTTGGGGAGACAGGGGCTGTGTTTAGTCCCCCATTAGGAGCGTGACCTGAGAAAGCTCTGAAACCTTCCTGAGCCATCCCTCCCTGATGTACAAAACAGGGGTATAACGCAGCTCACCTCTGGGGTCAGTGTGGGCTCGGTGCCTGGCCTGGAGCAGGCACTTGGCCTGCAATCACTGCTCTGGGGTCAGTGTGGGCTCGGTGCCTGGCCTGGAGCAGGCACTTGGCCTGCAGTCACTGCTCTGGGGTCACCGTGCTCCCTCCCTTCCCTCCAGGCCCTGGAGAGAGGTGGCACAAGCTCAGGAGAGACCCTGAACCCTGCCAGGGCTGGTCCAGCCCAAGAGAGGGAAGCCCTGCCCTCTGGAAGCCACAGCTGCATTTGAATTAAACAGATGCCTGGATGGTCCATGAAACTGAAGCCACTCTTTTTCTTGTGGTATGATTTTTAAACATCACCCAAGCTTTACTCAGTTCTTCCCATAGAATAACCCTGGGAGGTGTGTAATATGACAACTGATTTTTGTTTTCCTGCAGGAGATTCAGCTCCAGGGGGACTGCTTCTGATGAGATGAAGACTCTGGCTGGCCTTGCCAGCACCCAGCAGCAGGCTGCTGCCTGGACTATCACCCAGGGCGGACATTGAGTATTTGGGACAAGACATTAATGTGAATATATTTCGAAGCCAAGAATCGTGAGACATGTAGAAGATCTGTCTGCATGTACCTGGATACATACATGAGTCAGAGAAGCAGTCTGGGGATCATCTGCTGCTTTGAATGATTCATGTGTGAAAAAAGATCACTGAGACCTCATGAGTGTGTAACTGGGCACAACCATGCAGCCTGGGCTGTCGGGAAGCTCGCTGGCTCCCCCACAGAGCTCTGCCCCTGGCAAGCATCTCAAAAATGAAGTGATGACTATTTATAATGATTGTCTGCTTATTGACTTTGAGGCTGCTAAAGCCCAAGAGGACTGTTTTAAAAAAATGGAGTGCGACCTCCTAGCCCAGTGCCAGGGTGACCGTTGCAATGAGCAATCGCTGCAGGCCTGCTTTGTAAATGTCTGACCGACCAGGCCTGCATTTCCCATTTGATCCCTCTGACACGTCTCACTTTTCAGCCTCTGTTTTGGCCATCAGAGTTGAATTTTGGTCTGAGATGTGACCAGTCTTGGTTGTCATTTGGGTGTGATTGGATTCATAATTCATATCGTGTATAAAAGGACAAAGCAGAAAGGGGACATGGGGCTTATCTCATATGAACCCCTTTTTTTAAAGAAAAGAAAGGGGCTTGAAGAGGGCAAGGGACTTCTTCAAGCCACCCAGCCACTGACTGACAGAGCTGGGAGCAGAGCCCAGACCTGCTGACCCCTGCAGAGATGCTCTTCCCCCACATCCCTCTGTCTCCATCTTACGCGGACAGACATGATCTTCTATGAAGATGCTGGGAAGGAAACCCACTTTTAGAAGAACACTGTTTCCTAGGAATTGTCTTAGATGCTTGGTCTACTTGGCTCATTTTATTCTCACAGTGCATCTGCCAGAGTGCCGTCTCCATGAAGCCACTGATACAGGAATGAGAGGTTAACTGACTGGCCTGTAAGACCACAAAGCCCAGACCCTTTCTCCCAGGCTCTGGCCCAAGGTGTCTCCTTCCTTTCGCTTCTTCCTCCCTCAGCCTCTCACACACTCTGAAGCAGGCTCTAATGGCCTAACATGGGAGGTTTTAAGCGGTTTAAGGTTTCCTTGGATTACAGGTGAGTCATAGGTGGACTGCATCTTATCAGCAAGTCTGGACACAACAGATGTTTCAAAGGGACTATAAGCAAGACTTACTGGGAAGTAAGGGTGTGGTTTTGCAGGTGGTGGTTTTCTATCGGGTCCCCTGGACAAGAAGCAGGGGCATCTGGCCTCCAAGCCAGGTTCTCCTGGTACAACTTTCCAGAAGGAGCGGGAAATGAGACATGCCCCCACAGGCCTGAGTGTGCCCTGTGCGCATTGTACCCAAGCAACAGGTAATTGATGCCATTTTTTGGTTTTTATTATTTTTCAGACCATAGAACCTCTTGGTAGCATCCAATCCATGCTTGGCTGCCTAGACCTGGAATCAGCCTGGTTTCCTCTCAGGAAAAGTGCCCCATGCCTCAGCTGGTCTCGTGAACACTCTGCCAGGCTGTCGAGCTCTTGGTGTAGGAATGTTTTTAAAACAAAGACTGTGTCTTTTATTTCATGGATCCTCCCCCTTAAGTACCCAATCCAGGGCTTTTAATGCAGTAAGTAAATATTTTTTGTACTTAACACTGGAATAGTGGAGGGGAAGGAAGGCTGGATTTTCACCTTCCAATGGTTCAGGCTACACCCCAAGGCATCAAATTTTTGAAAGGATCTGGCAACATACATTAAAATGCTGCCACTTTTGAGAAACTATCCTGAGGAAATGAAATTCCTGTTCATGGGGTGTGTATAAAAGACCATTTATTGCAAAATCGCTTAGAGTGACAAGAAAAATCAGAATGACTTGAAAATCCATCAGTAGGGTGCTGGTTGACAAAAGCATGGTTTACCTACATAGCGAGACATTTTGCATGTTTTAAAAATAATAACTTTGATTTACATGTAATAACCTGGAAAGGAGTCTCTAAGGTAATAATATACTGTTTAAAGAGATCAAGTTGCTGAGTGATGTATGTTATTCCACTTCTGTACAACACACTGATGGTCCCTGACTTAGCAGAGCTTTGATTTATGATTTTACAACTTAACCATAGTATGAAAGTGATGCGTGTTCAGCAGGAACCATACTCTAAGGGCTGAATTTCGATCTTTTCCTGGCCTAGTGACATGCAGTCCAATAGAGTCTTGTGATGCTGGGCAGTGGCAGTGACCACATCTCCTGGTCGGCCCTGCAGTTGTGGTAAACAACCGATGCACTTAGAACCATTCTGTACAAAGATAGCCATTCTGTTTATCTGCTTTCAGTATATTACACGTGGGGAGGTGGGGTGTTACCAAATGGACTTTGTGTGAGATGATCTTGCTCAGCTGTAGGCTGATGTAAGTGTTCTGAGCATGCCTAAGGCAGGCAGGGCTAACCTGCCTGTGATGTTCAGGAGGGTAAGTGCATTTTGACTCATGATATTTTCCATCTGGGATGGGTTCATCAGGAGACAATCGCTACTGTAAGTCAAGGAAGATCTGTTCATACATTTGCATGAGAAACAAAGGCAGGATATACAGAAACATGCTAGTATCACCAGAGAGGGGTAACATTTTAAGTTTTTAAAATCTAGCAGTGTTTATATTAAAGGAAAAAATGCTTTAGGAAGGAAAGAGATAGATCAGGGCAGTTAACTGGTCCAGAAAGAAAATAGGTGGAACCAAGCACAGCTTTCTTTGCCATCTCAGCTTACTGTGCACCCCCAAGCAGGACCATCCCTAACACTCAAGATGAGCTCTTCACTGGGGCAGGCCACAGTGTGTTATGTCCCAGGAGATATCAGTACTTGATGTTTTGGGGAGGGAGGCAAGGCTGCAAAACTTCCCATCCATAAAAGTTTTGGAAGCACACAGGAACTTTAGTATCTTGATAAAGACTGTGTCCCCAGCCTTACCTGAATGGAGTCTACTATGCTTCTAGTCCAGGTCCTAAAGCCTCCAGGGTCTCCTGTCTATATCAGTGGCTAGTTCTTGCAGGGCGTCCCTGACAATAAACCATTGGTTATAGCCGTATTGAACCTATAAGACCCAATCCATATGGCCTCTGATAGTACCTCGGAACCCATAACCGTCTCCTCCCGAGAGGCCATCAGGGTAGGGCTGTGTCTTTTCATCTTCTGGTCCAGAACACCCAGCACAGTGCTTGGCTTAGCGTATCTGCTATAGAAGGGCTAACGGGAGAAAACATGTGCTGAGTTCTGGCACCAGATAAATGGAATTGACTTCTAGCTGGCTTTGGGGGACCCAGGAGAGATTTTCCAGATGAAGGTGAACCTTAATGACTTAAGAGGAAAGGAATGGAGTGTCCAGCTTCCACCAAGGAGAGGAAGCTGATTTTTGTTGTGACAGTGTTTTAGAAAGACTAAAATAGTATCTCTAAAGGGCTCCGCTACCGTATTCCTCTTCTGCCTCCTCCAGAGAAGTTTGGGTTCCATTGTAGGCCACTGAGAAAATGAATGGATGTCTTTTGAGTCCTTCTCACCTTGGGAGGGCTCCCCTGAGAGCTCAGTTGGTAAAGAATCTGCCTGCAATTCAGAAGACCCTGGTTCAGTTCCTGGGTCAGGAAGATCCACTGGAGAAGAGATAGGCTACCCATTCCAGTATTCTTGGGCTTCCCTTGTGGCTCAGCTGGTAAAGAATCCGCCTGCAGTGTGGTAGACCTGGGTTCAATCCCTGGGTTGGGAAGATCCCCTGGAGAAGGGAAACGCTATCCACACTGGTATTCTGGCGTGCAGAATTCCATGGATTATACAGTCCATGGGGTTGCAAAGAGTCGGACATGGCTGAGTGACTTTCACTTTCACTTTTCACCTTGGGAGAAAGGTAGGTAACAAGAGCCTGGGGTTTAGCTTCTTAGGGGCTTAAAACACCAAGGAGTAAGCTCTGAAGAACTACCAAGAAAACACCTCCCAAATAAAGTTAGAACAAATAGTCAAGTCAAACAGGATCATATCCAGCAGAAGACTACAATGAATCGATTTAATCAGACATTTCAGAGCAAAGAAGAAATAACATTCCGGTTTTTATGGCAAGGGAAAAGAAAGGGAAGAAACTCAAATTACTTTGCAGGCATTGGTGGCACTCTTCAGGTTGTTTTGGGGAACATAGTTTAAGAAATAATTTGGCTTGGATTGGGGAGAATTAGGACTGTGGAGGCTTCATGCAGGAGAACTCCCCAGGTGAGGGGCTGTCTGAAGGAGCAGCCAGGTAGCTGGCTGCTGCAGCCTTGGCTTGGCTCCCACCTCCCAGAAGACACTAAGAACACTGCTGGGTTTGCTGCTGGGAGGTGGTGATGGATAACGATTGTGGCCTGATTCTTGAGGCACCATGGATTCACTGCAGCGTGTCTCAGCCATATGTGAGCCCTGGCCACGTGTGAGCTCCCCCGAGGAGGTGGAGTTGTGGGGAGGAGCCACGTGACACGTCTTATACATCCCCTCTTGTTGCAGCAACCACATTTTAACAAGCTGGCATCTGGGTTTCCCTAAACAGTATGTGTGCAGGCCAGAGAAACTGCACCCTGAGCCCAGGTGCTGGATTTTGGGAGGCAGCAGAGAAAGGGTTGGCTGACTTCTGAAGAACATCTACTACACACTTTCTTCATCTTCCGGGGCTGGGGCTTGGAGGAGACGACGATGGGGTGGATGGAACATCAGAGGCATTGCTCAGTCATCCAGAGTTTGCAGCTCTGCTACTACATCTATGCCAAATAATGAGTCCAACTGAACCCTTCTAGTGACAGGCGACTTGGTTTTTCTGTGGCATCTCATAAAGAAGGATTGTGGTTGTTCAGTTGCCAAGTCATGTCTGTCTCTTTATGACCCCATGGACTGCAGCATGCCAGGCCTCCCTGTCCCCCACTATCTCCCAGAGATATAACCACCCCAACCCATCTATCTGGGGTGGCCCTGCTTGGTCTAGCTCATAGCTTCATTGAGTTATGCAAGCCCCTTTGCCACGACAAGGCAGTGATCCATGAAGGGGTTAGGCGGGATAACCTGTCCAGTTACAGCATAGTCCTTCCCAAGAGTCTCACAAAAACCTCCGCATACTCAGCCAACCCACAGCACAGCTTTACTCTCTCAAGGACCTCTGTTAGGGATGGACCTTTTGATAATGTGAGGCTTCTTACAGTTTTGGACGGATCTTCTCTGTGACTTAGGGATTTTTCCTCAAATGGGTCTTTTGATCTCTGAATAGCCAACCATCCTCAGCCATGACTACCTGTTAGACTCATCCAGCAGCTTAAAAAAAAAAGACCCAGGTACTAGTTTCTTTCTCACTAAGTCCTAGTTTCTGGGGGTAGAACCAGAGCATGCTGTTTCTAAAACTCTGGATGATTGTCAGCAAGGTTGGGACCCACTCCCCTGTCCCTGGAACCCCAGGTGACCTCTGGAAGATCATGCTGGCATCCTGGGTCCACAAGCCCACTCCACCATGTGGGCAGTTCTCTGTGTTTCTGTGTCATCTGTTACGATGTGGAGACAGCGACAGGATATCACCTTCACAGAGAGTAGTCGAAAGAGCTTCACGAGGACACATTACGCCTGGGAGAGAGTCTCCAGCACGTGAGAAGGGTTTGACTGAGTCGAACTCAGAGCGCTCCAGCTCAGGGCCTTGAAAATGTGAGTGCAGTGTCCGTGTACTACCATGAGCCAGGCATGTTCTAAGCATTTTACTTGTACTATTCAATCCATTTTGTTGCATTGAAGACCTGGTGTAAGAAAAATGACATCAGCAAAATTAGTCTTTGGGATTTCTTTACCAGGTAGGACTTAGTGTACAGACCACACATTTAATTCACACCCTGGAGGGCTCCCCTGTACCCCTGGTCATAGGCCCCCTTGCCTCCCACCAGAGTCCTTTCCAAAGAGAGCTCTTCTACAAAAGTTCTGTGTATTTCCAAACATCCAAGGTAATTAAGGGCCTCTCAGTTGGCTCAGTGGTAAAGAATCCGCAGGAGATGCGGGTTTGATCCCTGGGTTGAGAAGATCCTCTGGAAGGATTCAGTATTCTTGCCTGGGAAATCCCAAAGACAGAGGATCCTTTAGGGCTACAGTCGTTGGAGTTGCAAGGAGTCAGATACAACTTAGCGACCGAACACATGCATGCACATCCAAGGTGATTAGACCTCCTCAGTGATCATTCCAGAGCCTTTGCCTATTGCTAAAGCCCAGTGCCTACTCACGAGCTAGGTATAAAAGTGCTGCCCAGTAAGTTCTTGGTGGAATGGCTACATTAATCCTGCAAAGGAGTATGCCGACATACTTGTGCAAAAGATATGGAAGTGAAGTTGCTCAGTCATGTCCGACTCTTTGTGACCCCATGGACTGTAGCCTACCAGGCTCCTCCCTCCATGGGATTCTCCAGGCAAGAGTACTGGAGTGGGTTGCCATTTCCTTCTCCAGGGGATCTTCCCGACCCAGGGATCGAACCCGGGTCTCCCGCATTGGAGTGAGGCACTTTAACCTCTGAGCCACCAGGGAAGAAAGACTGAAATCCTTGTGAACAGTGGAGATGGTGAGCAAAATGGTACCACAAAATGCCTACTGTGTGCTGGGCACTTTAAATACATCATGACTTTCCACAACTCCAGGAGATGAGTATTCAGGTCATCTTTTGCTGTGTAGCAATTTACCCCCAAACTTAGTCTTTTAAAGTAGTGATTAATGAGGTGGGAGCATAGAAGGGGCCACTGCTCTCTGCTCCAAGGTGGCTCCGCAGAGGACAGGAGCATCCACTTTCAGACAGCCCAGTGTGGTCTTCCAACCACTCTGGAGCCACCCTGGGGGCCTTGGCAACTGAGGTACCACCCGAGGCTGGCTCAGGGTTGGATGTGTTGGACTAGGACACTCTTTGCCACGAGAATACAGCTCTCTCATCTCAGCCTCTCTGCTCCCCATTCTGAGGGGAGCCGTGCCTGGGGAGAAGCCAAGCGAGAGATTTCAACAGAGAACGGAGGAAACACACCCACTAAGGTTCTCATAGCAACATAATCACGCACAGGCAGCAGCCTATTTTGGTGGGAGCTTGTCTGAACCTCCCTCCCCGCCCCGGTTAGTCACAGAATGGATGCCCTGCACAGGCTGCAGCAGTGTGGGGTGGCATGGGGTGGGGTGAGGGGAGAATGCTGGACTGGAAGCCAAGGGCTGGGGAGCTCATCTCAGATGCTCCGTCAGCCAACTGAAGGATCACAGGGTCCTTGGCCGAAAAACATGACAGGACTGAAGAAGTGGGAAGATCCTTTCTGGTTTCCGTTGATCTTACAAGTGCGGAGCCTCTCCCAGCGGAAGATCATGTCTCAAGATCTTTTGTCTCTGAGACAGATGGTTAGAGAAAACAGGGTTCCAGAGGGTAAAGGTCATTCTTTAAATTCAGCTCATTTACCCCACCCCCAACCTTGGGCACATTGGCAGGATGTGAAAGGGAGGAGAATGAGCACGTGTCACCAAAGATTCTGGTCACTCATCCAGGTCTGTGGGCTGAGAAAGGAGAGGGTTAAGGAGGTTAAGGTCATTCGTTTAAATGTACTCCTTCCTCAAGCGAGCACACACACAGTCCCTGGGAGCTCACTCACCATCCTGTCCCTCCTGCACTTACTGCAGGGCATCCTCTTTCCCCGCAGGACCAGGTGATGGAAACCCTTTCGGTTTCTGGCCCATTTCTTCAATGGAGGCTGGGGTTAGTTGAGGACAACCAGGCTCATGTCTCCCAGCTGTCAAAGGTGATGTTAAAAAACAACCGGGGCATGCATGCAGGACTGCTCTCCCTGGGTCAGCATGGGGGTGACGTGCAGAGCACCAGGAGGACCAAGGAGCCCCTTTTGGGTCCCTGCCCTTGACTTGTGAAGTGAAAACTTTAAAAGTGCAGCTGTCTTTGAAGGAGTCAGACCCATGTTAAAAAACAACCGGGGCATGCATGCAGGACTGCTCTCCCTGGGTCAGCATGGGGGTGACGTGCAGAGCACCAGGAGGACCAAGGAGCCCCTTTTGGGTCCCTGCCCTTGACTTGTGAAGTGAAAACTTTAAAAGTGCAGCTGTCTTTGAAGGAGTCAGACCCAAGTTGGCCTGTCGTAATGGGAGACACAGAATGCCCCCCACCCTCCTCCCCCAGCCCGGCTTTGTTTCCCACCAGCCTGACAGATGGCCACTAAGAGAAAAATAAGCTCTCAAAGTGAAGACAGGAATGCATTGTATAAAAATTCACACCCCCTGCTACCGCCCAAACTCCCTTAAAAAAGGACCAAGAGAATCCTAATGGGTACGTGACATCCTCCTCCTCTCCCATAAAAGGGACTTCAAAATCTGGTGATGCTGGGGGAGGGGTGAAGAGGGAGAAGAGAGATGTGTGGGCAGGGGACTGCCAGGGAAGACTGGGGTTGGGCGAGGGGGAGGTCGGCTGCAGGTCACCCACTTGACTTCCTCCCACCCTCTTTTCCAAGCCACTTCTGTCTGAACCTTCGCCCCACCTTCCCAGTGAGGCTGGGAGCCCCAAGCCCTAAGAGAGGCAGACTGGGAGAAAAAAAGGATGGTGATGCCACACTTGGCCCTAGAGTTGAAGGAGTTAAGGACCCTCCCTCATCCAGACAGCCACCCTTTTGCTCCCCAAACCCGAAACGCCAAGGAAGCATCCAGGAATTGGCAGCGGAGCAGGAGAGGGGGTGGGATGGGGTGGGGGTGA
>SJYX01010476.1:179295-282467 GCA_006410675.1 Oreotragus oreotragus | reverse complement strand
TTTTTTTTTTTTTTCCCTCCCATTCTCTCTTTCTCTCTCTCTTTTAAAGCGACACCCGCTCTCTCTTTCTCCCATCACTGTGCCACCAAACCTTCGCTGGCTCTTATGGGCATGAAACATTCCTCCCGCTGCTTGCTCCTAAGGAGGAAGATGGCGGAGAACGCGGCCGAGAGCACCGAGGTAAGGAGGCCAGAGGCCGGCCCGGCCACCCGGCAGCCGCCGGGCTACCCCGCGGCCGCCCGGACCCCCGCGCGCGCCGCGCCGCTCCTGGTGCCAAACTTTCTCAGCTCCATCCCGCTTGCTCCAGCCGGCCGCTTGCGCGTCTCTGTGTGTGTGCGTGGTGTGTGTGTGTGCTGGGTGGGGGAAAGACGGTGCCTGTCTCAGGACCCCTCCCTCTTGAAAAATGCAAAAGAGTCGTTCTTACCCCAGCTTCCTCTCCTTCCACCCGCTGCTCGCTCGCGCCTGCTGCGCCCCACCCCCCCCAACCCCGAGTCCAAAGCCCTGGGCGGCCGCGCTCCCCTGCCCTCTGCTCTGGGCTCCGTTAGGGCTCCAGAGTAGCGGACTGTGCCGAGCCTGGATGGGCGACCCAGGGGCCAGGTCGTTTCCCTGCAGGGCCTGGACCGTTCCTCCGGGCCGTCACCCTTCAAGCTCGCGTTCTCGGTCCCCGCCGCACCGCGGAGAGCTTCGGGCCTCGGGGGTACCGAGCCGCGCCGGGGTGGGGCAGGGGCACCGCCGACAGACCCTGGCGCCCAGACTGGGGCAGGGGAGAGGTCCGCAACCCAGGACCTACGAGCCGCCTCGGGGGTGCTAACCCGGGGAGGGAGCTCGGGCCGCGGCCACCTTCAGGACCGCGGACAGCTCCCGCGCCTGCCGCAACCGAGCCCGCGCGCGCTGTGGGGGCTGCGCGCCGCGCCGCAGCAGCTTGGAGGAGGAGGTAGTGGGAGCTCCGCAAATTGCGCTCCGGCCCCCAGCCTCCGGCAGCCCGGCAGCTGCCCTTTCTCGACTCTCGAGTTGGCTCGGAGCCGCCAAGAGCCCAGCGTCCCGAGACCGACCAGAGGCTGGGTTTCCTGTCCTCGCTCTGACTCTGCTGACATGACCCCGGCTCAGCCTGTAGGCTCCGGGCACCTGTAGTCACGCAGGGGATCCGCGTGGGCAGCCCCCTTACCTTCCTGGAGGAACGGTGCGCCGGGGCGGGGGCGGAGTGGTGTGTGTGTGTGTGTGTGTGTGTGTGTGTGAAGATCATCCCTTACTCGGTGGCAGGAAAAAGACATAGAACAGAACTCCCGGACTCTATTAATAGTCTGGTGTCTGGTGGGGCTGCCGTGCCTTTCACAGATGGTTGCCCATATGCAGCGTGGGGCGGAGACGGAGGTGTGGCGCGCGGGGATTGTCCCTCCGTCCGTGGGATGCCCAGAGTGGCAGAGACCCTTCTCAACCGTCTGCCCTCCAGGTCTGAACTACAGCTAACCCTCTGCCCCACCGCAGAGGCAGCAAAGCTTTTTAAAATCCCCGTTCTCTGAGGAACTAGAAGCAGCACACATCCTGTCGATTTCGAAACAAAAAATGCCCCGGGGGAAGAGCAGCGGGGCGTCCAGGAGCTACTGTGTCTCTTTGAGTTAGGGCAAAGCCAGCGCATGGGGGCCCCTCCCGGTCCCCCACCGGCGAGAGGGTATTTAGGAAGCTGTGTAGCGCGAGGCAGAGAGCATGTCTGTACGGAACCCCTCGCCCTCCTCGCTGCGATCGCCCACCCGCAGAAGTGGTTTCTAAAAATAGCTCCGAGTCAAGGCCACACTTCTGTAATCCGTTGGCCCAGAGGCACATAGCAGTCCCTGCAGCCATGTGGCTGGAGCGCGGGCAGCAAAGAACAGCTTCTCCCGGCCCACCCCAAAAAAAAAAAAAAAAAAAAGTTTTCACGGGTCTCTGGCCCCCGCACTCTTGTTGTTGCCCGCGGGGTGCAGGCGCAGACCCCTGGCCAGCGTCCGCAGTGAGCTTGTCGTGGTGAGCTCCACACCTCCGCCAAGGTTCAAGGCGTCCGGAGCAGGCAGAGCGCCGCGTGTGCGCGCGCCAGGCTATTTTTACTTGCTTCCCCCGCAGCTCCAACGCTCCCCCTTCTCGGCGGTTGCACATGCCAGCTCTGCTCAAGGCATCAATGAAAACAGCAGTAGAGGCGGCCGAGCTCCTGCGAGGGGGGAAAAAGAAAAAAACAACTCACGTCGCACGCCTGGCACACAGAGGGAGGGGCAGATCCAGCTGGGGCTCCCGGGGCGGGGAGTGAGTCTGGGGTTCAGTTCCTCGCAGCTTCCCCGAGAAAGAGAGGAATTCAGACTTGGACCAACGTGCCCCGGTGGAGGCATCCAGGCAGCGTGACAATCGCTGGGTTTTCTTCCAGTAACTGCCTGTTTTTGGAATGAGCCAGGACTAGAGCAGTGCTTCCAAAAGTGGGGTGCTGTGGGTTTGTCTGCATTTATGGTGAGAGAGAAGCAAGGATGCCTCGGGGTGTATGTGTGTGTGTCTATGATGGTAGCTCTCCTTGTTCTCAATTCAGCATATCTTTATCAAATACTGATTCTGTGCCAGGAATAATTAGGTTCCCGAGATCCAAAGATAAAGACATTAGGCTGCTCCCTCAAGCAACTCACAGTTTGGTGGACAGGAGTGCCGGCTGATCCAGATCATTCGGTAGCACCTTTTCCCGACTTTTGCTGGCATGGTTTGCAAGCACTTTATCTCACTTTATCCTCACCATAATCCTGTGAGATAAGAGAAGGTTAGAATTCATTGCATAGCCCCATTTTACAGATGAGGATGTTGAGGCAGAGAGGTCCAGCAAGTTCTAAATGTTACCTGACCGGCTAGGACAGCCTCGGAGCACAGACTGCCACCACTTCTGACTCATTGCCCTTTGCCCATACTGCTTCCTTGATTCTTTTTCCTACTGCACCATGCAGCATATGGATCTTAGTTCCCAACCAGGGATTGAACCTGCTCCCGCCCCCCACCCCACCACAGTGGAAGTGCAGAGTCTTAACCATTGGACCACCAGGGAAGTCCCTACATGGCTCCTTCTAAAATGATGCCATGTGTGGATGGGAGCAGGCAAGAGGACGGGGAGAGAGGATGTTTGGGAAGGAAGAGATGCTGTGTCGGGACAGGCAAGGAGAACAGGGAGCAATGATCACTCACAAAGCAAAGGTAGGGAGAGATATTCTAATTGCTATGCAGGAAGGAGAGCGGGGAATAAAATTATCTGTGAGCAGAGCCTCCCTTGACCAGACAGGTTTGGAGCTGGGGCCGAGGG
Organism: Oreotragus oreotragus; assembly: GCA_006410675.1. Taxonomy (NCBI): domain Eukaryota; kingdom Metazoa; phylum Chordata; class Mammalia; order Artiodactyla; family Bovidae; genus Oreotragus; species Oreotragus oreotragus. The sequence goes on along the minus strand of SJYX01010476.1, from coordinate 279,169 downwards.
CATCCTGGGTGCAGCTTGCAGTGGGGAGGGGGGGCGGGTGGAGGGTGGGAGAAGGGCATGGCCAACGTTCTTGCCACTTTCTCCAGCTCCCTCCCTCAGGTGCGCTTCTCCTCCTCAGCTGAGGGCATCAACCCCCACGCCTCCCCTCCTGGCACCCTCTTCTCCCTCTCCTCTGCTCCACACGTGCCTTCAGAACCTCCTAGTGGGTCCATCAGAGTCTCTTTTTCAGCCCCCCGCACTTGCGAGGCTGCCACCCTCACTCAGGCAGCAGGCGCTTTCCCGTTGTCCTCTTCTCTAGTCTAGCTTCGTCATCACTGCTCGATGGGCTTTCAGAAGCACAGACCTGCTCAAGAGCAGACGTCGCTGTCAAAACTTCCCATGTCGCCCTGTTCGCTTTAGGACACAGGATAAAACTTGATGTCCTTAACCCTTGCGTATGTGCCCCGTGCACTTCTCTGCAAACACTGACTTCATGCCTGAATTTTCTCTAGTCTAGCTTCGTCATCACTGCTCGATGGGCTTTCAGAAGCACAGACCTGCTCAAGAGCAGACGTCGCTGTCAAAACTTCCCATGTCGCCCTGTTCGCTTTAGGACACAGGATAAAACTTGATGCCCTTAACCCTTCCGTATGTGCCCCGTGCACTTCTCTGCAAACACTGACTTCATGCCTGAATGCCTTTGCACATCCTGATTCCTCTACCTGGCTGCTCTTTCCCCCTCTTTCTCTCTGGTGGGGCGGGGGATGGGGGGGGGGAGGAATCTTCCTCAACCTGCAGGACTCAATACAAAGGTCACTTCCTCTGAGCAGCCTTCCATTTAAATAGCTCTTCCATGTATCCTCCATCCCTATGGAGATGGTGTGCTTCTCCTCCTTCTGTGCTCCTGACACCTATCTCTCACTTTCCCTGTTACAAGATAATTGCATTTTTATATATCTGTTTCTCCAGTTGGATAAAGCACTTTCAAGGTACGGGGGAGCAGGTGTACCCTGTTCTGACACCGGGCCTGATGCAGAGTAAATTAAAATCGTTGACAAATGTTGACTGATTCATAGGATTATGAACAAATTCGTGAGCCTTCTGGGTCTTAATCACTTTCTGCAAACTGGGCCTCCTATCTCCCACTTTTGTGCTTAGGTTCTTGTGGACCTGGAAAACACAAAATGAGAGGAGATTCTGGGAATTCGGTGCTGCAAAGCTCCAAGCCCGGGTACATTTTGGTTACCCGTGTCCCTACTTAATAGTTGGTAATGACATTCTTCCTATGGGGTTCGTCTGAATAGCAAATAAATGGATTAATCACAATGCCCACTTAGGAGCCGTGGGTGATGGTGGACGCTTTGGAGCTGCTGCTTGCTTTACGGGTGCTCAGTGAAAGCCTGATGCATTATTTACGGTGCCGACTTCCCTGACTGGGGTTTCAGCACCTCAAAGGGAAGCCTCCATGGGTGTGAAAACAGTTTTAGCAAAGGAGTCATTTTGGAAACTGGCTTTTGAATGTCATCTTGACTTACTGGTCCAAGGAGAGAGAGAATATTTATGGGTTGGGAAAACTACAATAGGATATTGGGGTTGGGGCACCAACGGGCGCTGCTCCTGTGAGTTACGGGCAGACTGGGGCTGAATTCTGACGTGCTGCCTGTTGGTGGTTTGGCTGATGGATCCCTCTTCTCAGGGTTTCTCACTTAAGTGTATGGTCCTATAGCACAAAAGTGAGAGAGGACGAGGAGGAGGAAGAGGACAAGAGTTGGCAAGACCCAGGCCCACTTCTGGGGTCTGGAGCCGGACCGCCTGGCTTTTACTCTGAACTCAGTAGATGTGTTGTTATGATGAACAAGGCACCCCTAACCTCTCTGGGCCTCGTAAAGCTGTTGCGATGATTGAATGAATTAATTCGTGCGAAGGGTTTAGAGCCTCGTGAGCTCCAGAGGCCTTCGCAATCACCATCAAGCCATCAGCTTTTAGCAGCCTCGCCGGGAAAGTGGCAACAGGATGGACTCACCCTGCCCTGATTTCTCCAGCTGAAATGGTCCCCAAACCATGGTCTGCGTGCATTTCTTCTCCCTCAGCAAACACGAATTTCAGTCCTGAACTGAGCTCAGGAGAATTAAGAAGATACCCACGTTTGTTTGGTTTTGTTTTGTTTTCCTCCTGGGAAATTTGGCTCTTGGGAGAGTCCTCCATTGGCTTTTGGCTGTCAGAGAGGGTGAAACCACACTCCCGTCTCTGATTCGGAGTGGTTTTCATTTCCTCTGTGCTAACTGCGATGTGAAATGATTATCACATTCCAGCGTGGAACATGCAAAAAATCTGTAAAGACAGCATTTACACCTTGGCTTCTGTGCCAGCAGGGGAAGAGCGGGCAGCGTTGCGACACGTGAGCTGCCAAGGTAACTGGAAGTGGAAGGTGGTGTGTGTGATGGGCATTGCTGTCAGTCGTGTGCGGGCTTCGCCAGAGGAGAGGAAGCTCGGCAGCAGCACCATCCCGAGCCCACCTCCTGCACCCACGATGCAGTTGGCCCCTGGGTTGTCAGTTACAGAGCTTCAGAGGAGGCAGCGTCACCAAATTCCTCGTGCATCTTCAGTCAGGAAGCTCTTAGGTCTGAGCTCCACCTCGTCATTGCCACGGGAGTCAGTTTGGTTTGTTCTGTTCTAAAAGGAGATTAAAGACTGGTTGCTTTGGCATTTGGGCCTGCACGAGGGCTGTCACCCTCTCGACTAAACTCTGTTCTGAGTGATGCCAACCCCTTCTTCTGAAATTCTGGACTAGCCGGGAGAGGTGGGGTTGAGAAAATATACCCCTCCAGGGGCACCCAGACGATTGGATGTTTCACACACCAAAAGGCTTTTCTATTTTGTTATTAGAAGTCCCTCAAGCTTCCCAGCTTTCCCCAGATTTGTAACGGATGACCCATAAGTAACGAATTTTTTTTAACTCATTTTTATTTTTGACTGCACTGGGTCTTTGTTGCTCCACGAGGGCTTTCTCTGGTTGCAGGGGGAGAGGGCTACTCTTTGCAGTGTGCGGGCTTCTCATTGCAGTGGCAGATGTGTGTGCGGGCTCTAGAGCATGCAGGCTTCAGTAGCTGTGGCTCCTGGGCTCCGGAGACGGGGGTCAGTAGTTGTGGAGCACGGGCTCAGTGGCCCCGCAGCATATGGAATTTTCTCGGACCAGGGATTGAACCCATGTCTGCTGTGTTGGCAGGTGGATTCTTAACCACTGGTCTGCAGGGAAGTCTGTAAGGATCTCTTTTTAAAATGTCATTTTATGCAAGCAAATAGCTCAACGTATAGATTTTCATAAAGTCATAGACTCTCAGAGCTGGATGGGAACTTTAAGTTATTTAAGAGGCAGGAAAATTTTTCCAACACCAGAGTTCCTCAATGTTGGTGTTAATACCATGTTTCCTCCTAAGTCAATTTCTACCCTTTCTACCTTTTCTACCTCCATTTCTACCTTCTTTAGACTCTAATTGACTGCTTTTGATATTTGGCACTAATTTTCTGGTGTATGCTGGTACGGAATACTAAAAACTAGTTGTTATCCTATATAAGATCTAGGAATTGTGCATAACAAGATATTTCTCCCTTTCATATGACACTTCAAATGCTTTGGCATCTATTGTCTCGTGTAAGAGATGCCATCCTATATTGCATACATAGTCTCCATCCTGTACATCATACACAACACAACGAGTTACATCCTATTCTCATGGGGCACATGGAGAAACAAAGCACAGAAAGTTAGTGTGACTTGCCCAAGATCCCACAAAGAGTGAGTGATGGAACCCAAGCTCTGGTTTTCTAGCCACTGAGACCTGCGGCTTCTCCACTCGATGGGGCTGTGAAGGGAGCAGGAAGACCAGAGTAGATATTCAAAATAAATGCGAAGAGAAAGAATGCAGAAAATAACTGGAGAAACCACAAATGCTGGATTGGGAAGAAGTCGGAGAAAAGACACCAGCCCTGGCTTTCCTCTCCTGCTTTCATCACTGCTGGGCCCCATGGGAGGTGGGGACCTATGGCCAGGACAGTCCTTGTTCCACGATGCCCCTGAGCCCCAAATCCTCATCAGTGGGCCAGGAAAAACTCTTGAGTAACAAAGTATGTGTTTTTGAAAGTTGGACCGAAGGCTATTGTCTGATCATCGTTAAATCTGAACGTTCATCCAGCTTCTTTCTTGGGATAAAGTAAATAGCAGAGACTTCAGGACAGGAACTTTGTTTTTTACTTTATCTCTGTAGTTTTATTTCATTGTTCAGGCGGTTGCAACAAAATACCACAAACCGGTGGCTTCAGCAACAGGAATTTGTCATCTCCCGGCTCCAGAGGCCAGATGTTCTGAAATCCAGGTGCCGGCGGGGTGGGCTTCCTGCCGGAGATTCTCAGGGATTGAGTTCGCTGACTTCTTCCTCACTTCTGGTCACTGTCAGCTGTGCTGCGGCCCGTAGGTGCGGCACTACCTCCATGCCTCCATCTCCACCTGCCCCCTGCCCCCCGCCCCCTGCCGTGTGTCTGTATCTCTTCTTCTAGGAACACCAGCCATATTGAACCAGAGCCACCTTGTCAGGCACGGCCTCGAATTCTTAATTCGATTGCGTTGGCGAGATCTTGTTTACAAACGAGGTCAAATTCACAGGTCACAGGGGTTGCTGTTTCGTCGCTCAGTCGTGTCCCACTCTTTGATCCTGTGGACTGGAGCCCCACCAGGCTCCTCTGTCCATGGGATTTCCCAGGCAGGAATACTGGAGTGGGTTGTTTCCCTCTCCTGCGGATTGACCATCTTCCTGACCCAGGGACCAAACCCGAGTCTCCTGCACGCCTCTTCACACTGAGCCAGCTGGGAAGTCCTAACAGTGGCTAGGGCTTCAGGACACCTTTTGGGGGGACGACTCAACCCATGACCTCAGCCAACACGTCATAGGCCTGAGAAGGGAGTGACTTGCAGATGACAATGAACAGGGCTCAAAATACTTGCAAAATCAGTGGAGGTAGTCTCCCTTCTCCTGTCCACCCACTGTCCACCTCCCCCACCACCCCCAGCACCTTGGCTGGGCCCCCTTTCCTCGAGTAGCAGCAGAATCATAGCAAAAGCTGCCCTGTTCACGCCTTTATTTTGTGCTGGACACGGTGTTCAGTGCTTCATATGTACTGCCTTGTTTAGTTTACACAAATTGCAAAGCAACTCTTCTTATTCCTTTGTAGTAATTGAAGAAATGGAAACGCAGTGGTTGGGTATCTTGACAAACCTTGTAGGCCCTCAAGTAGCAGAATGGAGGTGCTCCGGAGCTGAGGGCTCTGCTACGGATGGGGGCCTCTCTCCGCTCTTTTATCCCCTTCCCAGCAGGAAGCTTGTCCTCACTTTTGCTCCACACTAGCTCTCACCGCTGGAGGGCTGGAAGAAACTGATAGACATCCATGGGTGGAAGAGGGCGGAGCCTGCCAGCCTGTAGCTGGCTCCATGTGTTCAATCCACTAGTCCTCCCAGGAGACTGGCTTGGCAGTAGTTCAGTCACTCAGTCACATCTGACTCTTTGCAATGCCGTGGACTGCAGCACACCAGGCTTCCTTGTCCATCATCAATTCCTGGAGCCTGCTCAAACTCAGGTCCATAGAGTCGGTGATGCCACCCAACCATCTCATCCTCTGTCATCCTCTTCTCCTCCTGTAGCCAGAGACTTATTGTGGTGGTAGCATCGTGAGCCCACTGCCAGCTTCCATGAAGGGCTGTTCTGGAGGGCTGGAGGGGTGAAGACTATGGGCACCTTCCAATTAAGCCACATGGGTCACTGGCTTCTGGGCCCAAGGCAGTTTTGTGTGAAGGTTCGGGGCACAGGCCCTGGGGTTCATGCCCGCATGCAGACCTCAGCCCGGTTGGGCCTCAGGCGTGCACATGTTACATGACCACCTGTCCCAGTGTAATCATCTATGATGTGGAGGTAGCACTTTTTTCCCACGAAGCTGTTACGAGGATTAAACAAGTGACTTCACATAAAGCTCACGTTGGCACACAGGGAGATGCTCAAGACAAGCTCTGATTTATCATCTGGGCTTCTCTGGAAATGTCGCAAAGGAGCAGGGTGGCACACAGATGAATAAAAGGCATCCCCTGGTGATGTGATGGACTCACTGATTCAAACATTCTCAGGAGGGATGGGGTCTTCCATGCCCCTCGGGCTGCCCTACCTACCCCATTCCACATGCACACTCAATGCTGGGATCCAGGGTTCTGGTGTCCGCAAGACCCAGAGCATGAAAAAGATCTCGTGGAGCCCCTAGAGATGGAGAGAAGCAGGGAGCGATGAGTACCCACTGAGACCTCTCAGCCTCCTCTGGCCCCCCGCAAACCCTGCTCCTGGGATGAGAGTGACTCCTACTGGTCAGTGGCTGGATCGAGCTCCCCTCCCCACATTCCTAGAGGGGAACTGAGGCCTGGCGGAAGGGGAGGGAGGACAGAGATGTGGCCCAGGCTCCCTCCACACGTCAGGTGTTAAATACCAAGTTAAACACAGTGCCCTCTTGGCCATGGACCCAGGAGAGCATATTCACCGGGGGTGAGGCTTGACCGGAGGGTTGTAGTGTAGAGAGCAGACCACTCTAAAGGAAGCAGCGATTAGCAAACACCTCCATCAGGGCCTGACCTGCAGCTCTGTTGTGAAGGATCCTCTTTTGTTAGCTGGAGGGAGGGAAAGGGGGGCCCTTCACAGCTGGGGCTGCCCGGAAATGAAAGGCTGCGATTCCTACAGGCATGTGACATCCAAGGGCTTCATCGCTCCCTGGCAGGCAGTTATGACAGCCGCTCTCCGAGGAGGTGCAATCGGAGGGTCCCCAGAAAATGATTGCAGCCCATCGCCAGTGTAAATTGGCTCCTAATTAAGGGATGTTCTCTATTAATGCACATTAGTTCAACTCTTGCCTTCAGGTACCGAGTGGGGAACTGATAAATATATACTGAGTAAATAAAGGAGATAAACCTGCTCATCGCATGTACACCAGCCAACTTCCTTCTCTTGGAAAGTCTCTCTGCTCCCGCTTTCCAGAATGAAAGCTACAGTCCCAGGATGCAGGTGGGGAAGGTTTTGGAGGCAGCCTTGAGTTTGATCATCTCATCTTCATCCCTATGGGATTAAAACCCACTTCACGGTCCACAAACAAGGATTAAATACGATCGCGAGAGAAGACAGAGAAAAAGAAACTCAACACATGTTTTCTCCTTCTTTCCCACTGTTGCAGCTCTGAGTTTATTTGCTCAGCTTTTGTTTTGCTTTTAGGGGACGGTTTACAGTTCAAACCATGAAGTGTCCTTTCAGATTCCAGTACAGAGTAGGTGTGAACCACCTCATCCAGGTAGCGGGCGGCGGGCGTGTTTATGCGAGGGGGTGTGGACAGGCATCTGTAGAAGCACGTGTTCCCATGCTTATGAACTTATCACTCGTGATTTGTAGTTCATTGCAGGTAGCACACACGAGGTACACCCTTCACCGCTGGCCTGGAGCTCCGAGATGGAGTCAGGGAATGGTGACTCAGTGTGGTGGGGAGTGTTGTACGTGGGGCACAATGTTCCAGGGAGGAGACATCGTAGAGATGGATCTGGATGTCAGGGTCAGGGAGGTCCCGAGCCCCAGCTTCACAGCCGATGCACGACCTTTGTTACAGAACCTGGATGCTGCTTTCCTCAGGTGGGGAGTGGGTGGCCTTCTCATCTTGCTCTACACTCCGCTCTTTTATCCCCTTCCCAGCAGGAAGCTTGTCCTCACTTTTGCTCCACACTAGCTCTCACCGCTGGAGGGCTGGAAGGAACTGATAGACATCCATGGGTGGAAGAGGGCGGAGCCTGCCAGCCTGTAGCTGGCTCCATGTGTTCAATCCACTAGTCCTCCCAGGAGACTGGCTTGGCAGTAGTTCAGTCACTCAGTCACATCTGACTCTTTGCAATGCCGTGGACTGCAGCACACCAGGCTTCCTTGTCCATCATCAATTCCTGGAGCCTGCTCAAACTCAGGTCCATAGAGTCGGTGATGCCACCCAACCATCTCATCCTCTGTCATCCTCTTCTCCTCCTGTAGCCAGAGACTTATTGTGGTGGTAGCATCGTGAGCCCACTGCCAGCTTCCATGAAGGGCTGTTCTGGAGGGCTGGAGGGGTGAAGACTATGGGCACCTTCCAATTAAGCCACATGGGTCACTGGCTTCTGGGCCCAAGGCAGTTTTGTGTGAAGGTTCGGGGCACAGGCCCTGGGGTTCATGCCCGCATGCAGACCTCAGCCCGGTTGGGCCTCAGGCGTGCACATGTTACATGACCACCTGTCCCAGTGTAATCATCTATGATGTGGAGGTAGCACTTTTTTCCCACGAAGCTGTTACGAGGATTAAACAAGTGACTTCACATAAAGCTCACGTTGGCACACAGGGAGATGCTCAAGACAAGCTCTGATTTATCATCTGGGCTTCTCTGGAAATGTCGCAAAGGAGCAGGGTGGCACACAGATGAATAAAAGGCATCCCCTGGTGATGTGATGGACTCACTGATTCAAACATTCTCAGGAGGGATGGGGTCTTCCATGCCCCTCGGGCTGCCCTACCTACCCCATTCCACATGCACACTCAATGCTGGGATCCAGGGTTCTGGTGTCCGCAAGACCCAGAGCATGAAAAAGATCTCGTGGAGCCCCTAGAGATGGAGAGAAGCAGGGAGCGATGAGTACCCACTGAGACCTCTCAGCCTCCTCTGGCCCCCCGCAAACCCTGCTCCTGGGATGAGAGTGACTCCTACTGGTCAGTGGCTGGATCGAGCTCCCCTCCCCACATTCCTAGAGGGGAACTGAGGCCTGGCGGAAGGGGAGGGAGGACAGAGATGTGGCCCAGGCTCCCTCCACACGTCAGGTGTTAAATACCAAGTTAAACACAGTGCCCTCTTGGCCATGGACCCAGGAGAGCATATTCACCGGGGGTGAGGCTTGACCGGAGGGTTGTAGTGTAGAGAGCAGACCACTCTAAAGGAAGCAGCGATTAGCAAACACCTCCATCAGGGCCTGACCTGCAGCTCTGTTGTGAAGGATCCTCTTTTGTTAGCTGGAGGGAGGGAAAGGGGGGCCCTTCACAGCTGGGGCTGCCCGGAAATGAAAGGCTGCGATTCCTACAGGCATGTGACATCCAAGGGCTTCATCGCTCCCTGGCAGGCAGTTATGACAGCCGCTCTCCGAGGAGGTGCAATCGGAGGGTCCCCAGAAAATGATTGCAGCCCATCGCCAGTGTAAATTGGCTCCTAATTAAGGGATGTTCTCTATTAATGCACATTAGTTCAACTCTTGCCTTCAGGTACCGAGTGGGGAACTGATAAATATATACTGAGTAAATAAAGGAGATAAACCTGCTCATCGCATGTACACCAGCCAACTTCCTTCTCTTGGAAAGTCTCTCTGCTCCCGCTTTCCAGAATGAAAGCTACAGTCCCAGGATGCAGGTGGGGAAGGTTTTGGAGGCAGCCTTGAGTTTGATCATCTCATCTTCATCCCTATGGGATTAAAACCCACTTCACGGTCCACAAACAAGGATTAAATACGATCGCGAGAGAAGACAGAGAAAAAGAAACTCAACACATGTTTTCTCCTTCTTTCCCACTGTTGCAGCTCTGAGTTTATTTGCTCAGCTTTTGTTTTGCTTTTAGGGGACGGTTTACAGTTCAAACCATGAAGTGTCCTTTCAGATTCCAGTACAGAGTAGGTGTGAACCACCTCATCCAGGTAGCGGGCGGCGGGCGTGTTTATGCGAGGGGGTGTGGACAGGCATCTGTAGAAGCACGTGTTCCCATGCTTATGAACTTATCACTCGTGATTTGTAGTTCATTGCAGGTAGCACACACGAGGTACACCCTTCACCGCTGGCCTGGAGCTCCGAGATGGAGTCAGGGAATGGTGACTCAGTGTGGTGGGGAGTGTTGTACGTGGGGCACAATGTTCCAGGGAGGAGACATCGTAGAAATGGATCTGGATGTCAGGGTCAGGGAGGTCCCGAGCCCCAGCTTCACAGCCGATGCACGACCTTTGTTACAGAACCTGGATGCTGCTTTCCTCAGGTGGGGAGTGGGTGGCCTTCTCATCTTGCTCTACACACCATCTCCAGACCCTCTCATGCCCTCTCTTCAATACGCTGGTGCTTCTCAGCTGCACCCCAAGCTGGGCCCCAAGCTTGGACCGTTCTGTCTGGCTGCCTGCCCCCCGGTCACAACCACTCTGGTGCCTCTCAGGGACCTCAGATTCACAGGGTCTCTCGGGAGCATCACCCCCTCCTACGTCGGCCCCCTCTTCCTGGTCCTCATCTTGGGGTGTGAGGTCACCCAAGGAACAAGCCCCAGTCCCGTCTCCTTGGCGACTCCGGTGATTCTGCCTCTCCTTGGCTTGTCCTCTGCCCTGAGTTTGTCTTCCTCTTTTGGGTCCCACTTTGGCCATCCTGGGCCTGTCTCTTATACACATCTAGATGTGTATAAGAGACAGCTCCTGCGGATTGACCATCTTCCTGACCCAGGGACCAAACCCGAGTCTCCTGCACGCCTCTTCACACTGAGCCAGCTGGGAAGTCCTAACAGTGGCTAGGGCTTCAGGACACCTTTTGGGGGGACGACTCAACCCATGACCTCAGCCAACACGTCATAGGCCTGAGAAGGGAGTGACTTGCAGATGACAATGAACAGGGCTCAAAATACTTGCAAAATCAGTGGAGGTAGTCTCCCTTCTCCTGTCCACCCACTGTCCACCTCCCCCACCACCCCCAGCACCTTGGCTGGGCCCCCTTTCCTCGAGTAGCAGCAGAATCATAGCAAAAGCTGCCCTGTTCACGCCTTTATTTTGTGCTGGACACGGTGTTCAGTGCTTCATATGTACTGCCTTGTTTAGTTTACACAAATTGCAAAGCAACTCTTCTTATTCCTTTGTAGTAATTGAAGAAATGGAAACGCAGTGGTTGGATATCTTGATAAACCTTGTAGGCCCCCAAGTAGCAGAATGGAGGTGCTCTGGAGCTGAGGGCTCTGCTACGGATGGGGGCCTCTCTCCGCTCTTTTATCCCCTTCCCAGCAGGAAGCTTGTCCTCACTTTTGCTCCACACTAGCTCTCACCGCTGGAGGGCTGGAAGGAACTGATAGACATCCATGGGTGGAAGAGGGCGGAGCCTGCCAGCCTGTAGCTGGCTCCATGTGTTCAATCCACTAGTCCTCCCAGGAGACTGGCTTGGCAGTAGTTCAGTCACTCAGTCACATCTGACTCTTTGCAATGCCGTGGACTGCAGCACACCAGGCTTCCTTGTCCATCATCAATTCCTGGAGCCTGCTCAAACTCAGGTCCATAGAGTCGGTGATGCCACCCAACCATCTCATCCTCTGTCATCCTCTTCTCCTCCTGTAGCCAGAGACTTATTGTGGTGGTAGCATCGTGAGCCCACTGCCAGCTTCCATGAAGGGCTGTTCTGGAGGGCTGGAGGGGTGAAGACTATGGGCACCTTCCAATTAAGCCACATGGGTCACTGGCTTCTGGGCCCAAGGCAGTTTTGTGTGAAGGTTCGGGGCACAGGCCCTGGGGTTCATGCCCGCATGCAGACCTCAGCCCGGTTGGGCCTCAGGCGTGCACATGTTACATGACCACCTGTCCCAGTGTAATCATCTATGATGTGGAGGTAGCACTTTTTTCCCACGAAGCTGTTACGAGGATTAAACAAGTGACTTCACATAAAGCTCACGTTGGCACACAGGGAGATGCTCAAGACAAGCTCTGATTTATCATCTGGGCTTCTCTGGAAATGTCGCAAAGGAGCAGGGTGGCACACAGATGAATAAAAGGCATCCCCTGGTGATGTGATGGACTCACTGATTCAAACATTCTCAGGAGGGATGGGGTCTTCCATGCCCCTCGGGCTGCCCTACCTACCCCATTCCACATGCACACTCAATGCTGGGATCCAGGGTTCTGGTGTCCGCAAGACCCAGAGCATGAAAAAGATCTCGTGGAGCCCCTAGAGATGGAGAGAAGCAGGGAGCGATGAGTACCCACTGAGACCTCTCAGCCTCCTCTGGCCCCCCGCAAACCCTGCTCCTGGGATGAGAGTGACTCCTACTGGTCAGTGGCTGGATCGAGCTCCCCTCCCCACATTCCTAGAGGGGAACTGAGGCCTGGCGGAAGGGGAGGGAGGACAGAGATGTGGCCCAGGCTCCCTCCACACGTCAGGTGTTAAATACCAAGTTAAACACAGTGCCCTCTTGGCCATGGACCCAGGAGAGCATATTCACCGGGGGTGAGGCTTGACCGGAGGGTTGTAGTGTAGAGAGCAGACCACTCTAAAGGAAGCAGCGATTAGCAAACACCTCCATCAGGGCCTGACCTGCAGCTCTGTTGTGAAGGATCCTCTTTTGTTAGCTGGAGGGAGGGAAAGGGGGGCCCTTCACAGCTGGGGCTGCCCGGAAATGAAAGGCTGCGATTCCTACAGGCATGTGACATCCAAGGGCTTCATCGCTCCCTGGCAGGCAGTTATGACAGCCGCTCTCCGAGGAGGTGCAATCGGAGGGTCCCCAGAAAATGATTGCAGCCCATCGCCAGTGTAAATTGGCTCCTAATTAAGGGATGTTCTCTATTAATGCACATTAGTTCAACTCTTGCCTTCAGGTACCGAGTGGGGAACTGATAAATATATACTGAGTAAATAAAGGAGATAAACCTGCTCATCGCATGTACACCAGCCAACTTCCTTCTCTTGGAAAGTCTCTCTGCTCCCGCTTTCCAGAATGAAAGCTACAGTCCCAGGATGCAGGTGGGGAAGGTTTTGGAGGCAGCCTTGAGTTTGATCATCTCATCTTCATCCCTATGGGATTAAAACCCACTTCACGGTCCACAAACAAGGATTAAATACGATCGCGAGAGAAGACAGAGAAAAAGAAACTCAACACATGTTTTCTCCTTCTTTCCCACTGTTGCAGCTCTGAGTTTATTTGCTCAGCTTTTGTTTTGCTTTTAGGGGACGGTTTACAGTTCAAACCATGAAGTGTCCTTTCAGATTCCAGTACAGAGTAGGTGTGAACCACCTCATCCAGGTAGCGGGCGGCGGGCGTGTTTATGCGAGGGGGTGTGGACAGGCATCTGTAGAAGCACGTGTTCCCATGCTTATGAACTTATCACTCGTGATTTGTAGTTCATTGCAGGTAGCACACACGAGGTACACCCTTCACCGCTGGCCTGGAGCTCCGAGATGGAGTCAGGGAATGGTGACTCAGTGTGGTGGGGAGTGTTGTACGTGGGGCACAATGTTCCAGGGAGGAGACATCGTAGAAATGGATCTGGATGTCAGGGTCAGGGAGGTCCCGAGCCCCAGCTTCACAGCCGATGCACGACCTTTGTTACAGAACCTGGATGCTGCTTTCCTCAGGTGGGGAGTGGGTGGCCTTCTCATCTTGCTCTACACGCCATCTCCAGACCCTCTCATGCCCTCTCTTCAATACGCTGGTGCTTCTCAGCTGCACCCCAAGCTGGGCCCCAAGCTTGGACCGTTCTGTCTGGCTGCCTGCCCCCCGGTCACAACCACTCTGGTGCCTCTCAGGGACCTCAGATTCACAGGGTCTCTCGGGAGCATCACCCCCTCCTACGTCGGCCCCCTCTTCCTGGTCCTCATCTTGGGGTGTGAGGTCACCCAAGGAACAAGCCCCAGTCCCGTCTCCTTGGCGACTCCGGTGATTCTGCCTCTCCTTGGCTTGTCCTCTGCCCTGAGTTTGTCTTCCTCTTTTGGGTCCCACTTTGGCCATCCTGGGCACATTGCCCATCTCTTGCCTGACTCTCTGCATCTGCTCCGGATGCGCACCCCCACCCCTCCTCCCCCCACGAGCAGCCCCTGGCTTTGGTCTGTCCTCACAGCAGCATGAACCGCATTCTGAAGTGGCGGCCTGACTGTGCTACTCCCCTCCTCAAACGCCTTCAATGGCTTTTCCATTATCACTGCAAAAGGTCCCACCTCCTTGCCAGGACTTAGACGGCTCTGCAAGCTCACACCCCAGAGTGCTGTTCTCTGATGTCCTTCCCCTCCACTCTAGCTACGCTCGCCTGCCTCCCTCCCCTCATCACCTTCCTTCATCACGCTTCCTTCAGATCTCACCTTAGATGCCACCTCTTCCAGGAAGCCTTCCCTGACTCCACTCCCTCACTTAAGTCAGACTTAGCTCTCCCCACTGTCCACCGTGTGATCCTACCCACGTCACAGATCCTACACCAGTCGCAGTGTGTAGCACTCTGTACTCACTGGCTGACTTCCTCGTTGACAAGTCCATTGTAAACTTTGTGAAGGTGGGGGCTCCGTCTGTGCTGTTCACCATTGGATCCCAGCACTTAGCATAGGGGCTGATACCTGTTAGAGGTTAGAAAACTTTTTTCCCATGAATGATCACTGTGACACGTACTTTTCCTGCATGGACAGTGTTATAGGGATGGTAGTAGTGGTTCAATTGATAAGTTGCGTCTGACTCTTGCAACACTATGGACTGCAGGCTTCCAGGCTCCTCTGTCCATGGGATTCTCCAGGCAAGAATACTGGAGTGGGTTGCCGTTTTCTTCTCCAGGAGATCTTCCAGACCCAGGGATCAAACTCAGGTCTCCTGCACTGCAGGCAGACGCTTTCCTGACTGAGCCACCGGGAAGCCCGTTCTATGGATGCTGGTGTTGAATCATTATGGCGCCCTTCCTTTTACACTGGTTGGGATGTCAGTCACACAGCATCCCGTAAAAAGGAAGTCTCCGAGGCCATAGTCATCATCCCCCAACAGAAAGGTTGCAGGTAAGCTGCCCCAGAAAGATAGTCACCGCCAAGCAGTGAAGGCAGGACTGCAGAGAGACAGGGGCAGTCGTGCAAACTGGGGAAGCGATTTTCAGGTAAACAAGTGTGTGCATACTCAGTCGCTTGTCTTGTCTGATTCTTTGCGACCCCATGGACTGTAACCCATCAGACTCCTCTGTCTGCGGAATTCTCTACACAAGAGTACTGGAGTTGGTTGCCATGCCCCTCCTCCAGGGGATCTTCCTGACCCAGGGATCGAACCTGCATCTGATGCCTATCCTGCATTGCAGGTGGATTCTTTACCATTGAGCCACCTGGGAGAGCATACGTTTAATACCCTTCTGAACAGGCAAGCCTTACGTTTCAGAAAGGGCTGGGGGAGGTCAGGGCTGTGCCTGGGCTGTGGGAATTCCGTGCACTTCTGCGGTGGGAGGAGGAGGCAGAGAAACCTTGAAGCCTCCCTTGAAAAACCTCACTTGAAGCACAAGAGTTGGAGGTTTGCATCAGTTCAATTCGGTTCAGTTCAGTTGCTCAGTCATATCCGACTCTTTGCAACCCCATGAACTTCCCTATCCATCGCCAACTGGAGTTTACTCAAACTCATGTGCATTGAGTCGATGATGTCATTGAGCCATCTCATCCTCTGTCATCCCCTTCTCCTGCCTTCAATCTTTCCCAGAACCAGGGTCTTTTCAAATGAGTCAGTTCTTTGCATCAGGTGGCCAAAGTATTGGAGTTTCAGCTTCAGTCCTTCCAATGAAAATTCAGAACTGATTTCCTTTAGGATGGACTGGATGGATCTCCTTGCAGTCCAAGGGACTCTCAAGAGTCTTCTCCAACACCACAGTTTGCATCAGATGTTGGTTTGCATCAGCCAGTATATTTTTTTCCCACTGGGCCTGATGCTCATCGTTGGCTGATGTGAGCAGGAGCTGAGCAGGGGTAGCGGGGTGGTTGTGCCCGGACCTGCGATCTGAACCGCCCTGAGGCTCTGGATCGCAGCCCCAGGCTCTTGGGAGCCCCAGGCTCTGGCTCCGGGGCCAGCGCTCTGCAGGGGGCTGTGACTTCTCACCCAGCGTCTCCTGAGCCTTCTTTATTCACGGTGTCTCAGGCAGCACTGTCATTCCCTCTTCTATTTATAAAGTTAACAGTAAGATGCTCCCTACTCCAGGGGGGAAAGAAAGGCAAACCAGCGGGCTGAGCTGCCGATACAGCCGGGCCCTGGGGCTCTGTCCACAAGGGCAGCTCTGGTGGTTTTACTGGAGGCTTCCCTGATGCTCGGCCAAGCCTGCGCTCACACTCCCTTGCTTCTTGTGGGTCTGCTTCGGCATCAGAACCCAGAGCTCTGGCCCTGCCCCCACCTTTGGAAGGCATTACGCGTGCCCTAGTCCAGGCAGTCGGGCTCCATCCTAAGCCCCAAGGAGTCTCGGCCCTGGCCTTCCTGTATTTTTTGCTGTTTCCTCGGACCCTAGGTGGTTACCAGGTAGCATGGAAAGAGCCCAGCAGCCCGAGGCCCTGACTCTGGTGCCGTCTGCCCTCTGCTTCTCAGTCACCCGTGTGAGAAATGCCTGAGTTGGTCCTCGTCTATCCCACCTGATGTGTGCGTGCTAGGTCGCTTCAGTCGTGTCCGACTCTCTGTGACCCTGTGGACTGTAGCCCACCAGGCTCCTCTGTCCGTGGGTTTCGGGAAAACCCTGAACTAGATGGAGACCAGATCTTGAGCGCCTTTGGAAAGGGGGGGTGTTTTATGCAAGTTGTAAACCTTGCTGTGGCTCCCCAGCTGTCCCAGGTGCCTCCCCGGGAAACTTTGTGTTCATTTCCCCTTTACTAGGTTGTCAGCGGAGATGGAGACAGCTCATCGCCATGCTCCACGTGGCTCCCCTTCCAGACATGCCCACGTGTGCTGGACTCGTGCTGCTGAACACGAGAGATGCTTTCCCCTCTCGGTGGCAGGTGGTGCAGAAAGTGGAGGTTTGGGAGGAAGGGAAAAGGAGCTGCCAGTCTGGGCTTGGTGGGGAACTGACCTCTCCTAGGGTCCTGACTTGAACAAAGGGAGATAGGGAGGTGTTTATCCAGGTTGGGGAGCAAACCTACTGGAAACCTCCGCCTCCTCTTCTGCTCCCCGCCTGCTGGCTTAGCTGCCTCCCTTCCCCAGGCAGGGGCTTCTGTGCTGCTGAGAGCCAGGGCTCTTTCTTTTTTAGCCAGGAGAGATGTGTTGTTGTTGCTGTTCAGTTGCTCAGTCATGTCCGACTCTTTGTGACCCAATAGACTGCAGAACAGAGTTTTCTCAAACTCATATCCATTGAGTCAGGGATGCCATCCAATCATCTCCTCCTCTGTTGCCCCCTTCTCCTCCTGCCCTCAATCTTTCCCAGCATCGGGGTCTTTTCCAATGAGTCAGCTCTTTGCATCAGGTGGCCAAAATATTGGAGCTTCAGCATCAGTCCTTCCAGTGAATATTCAAGGTTAATTTTCTTTAGGATTGACTGTTTTGATCTCCTTGCAGTCCAAGGGACTCTCAAGAGTCTTCTCCAGCACCACAGCTCAAAAGCATCAGTTCTTTAGGAGCTCAGCCTTCTTTATGGTTCAGCTCTCACATCCATACACGACTACTGGAAAAATCATAGCTTTGACTATACAGACCTTTGTCAGCAAAGTGATGTCTCTGCTTTTGAATACACTGTCTAGGTTTGTCATAGCTTTCCTTCCAAGGAGTAACTGTCTTTTAATTTCATGGCTGCAGTCACCTTCCACAGTGATTTTGGAGCCCAAGAAAATAAAGTCTGAGAGAGATGAAGGGCTCACAGTTCAGGTGGCTCCAGGGGAGGTGGCCTCAGCTTCTTGGTTCTGGACTCTGCAGGCCTGGATCTTGGAGTGATTTCAGTCTCGAGCAGCTGCGCCTTAACCCCCAGACACTTGGTGCGCCATGGGTCTAGCCTGTTGTGGACGAGCACAGGGTGGAGAAGAAGAAAGAGAAGGTTTGAGTCTCCAGTCCGTTAGCACCGTGCTTCTTGATCTTCCCCAGTGTGCACGGCTGGACCATTATTTCTGAAGTGCTGGGACCTGGCTTATCTCCCAGGATCCAGGCTGAGCCAGGATGTTGTGTTTCTTTGGTACCCTGGCTGGTGCCAGGGGCCGAGTGCCAGGCTGGGGGCCTGGAGGAGGGAGAATGCCACAGCCAGCCCTGCCATCATCCTCCTCTGACATCTTACCACGGGCCTTGGAGACCCGCCTTGTTACCGACTGCAACGGCCTCTGATTTCACCTGATCGATTGATGGCCATGGCATCAGATGCTGTTGGTGTTTTGTTTTCGCTGATGCTCTCTGCTCTTCGGGCTCCCGTGTCCTTCCTCCCACCGCTCTCACAACTCTGACTTCCTAGATCCTTCTTGCTTCCCTCATGAGTGACACTGACCCCTGCTCCCCATCCCTGGGTGACCTTTTCCTCCTCCATGTCTTGTGACATCCAGACCTGCACTCCTGGCTATGTTCCTCTTCCTCAGTGTTCAGCAGGCCCTTCAAGTCCTACACAACCCAAACTACACTCCCTACGTTTACCTCCGAGCTTGCACATCTGTTCCTACCCCAAGTGCATCCTCTCCTCCACTCAGGCCAGAAGTCAGGAGTCACACTAGCAGCCTCCCTACACTCACCTCCCCGGCCCCAACCCTAGAGAATCTGTCACAGAGTCCTGCCGAGTCTGCCCTGTTCAGTCGCTGGCTTGCGTCTCCTCCTCCTTCTCTTGCTGCCTCTGGTCAGACCCTCGCTGTCCTCTGTCTGGGCCCGCTGCCCTGCTTCTGCCCCTGCTCTGGCCAGGCCACGCTCATCAGGGCAGCCGGATGCCTGTGCTCCAGAAGGACGCAGTGGATGCTGGGGGGATGAATGCATGAGTTCTGGCTGGAGATGCTGGCTCAGAGGAGCAACGAGGGTGCTCGTTCGGCAACTGCTGGACATTGCGAGCTAACACCGGGGCTCACCACCTGGACATTGCAGTTAACACTGGGGCTCACCACCCTCATCTGGCCTTGGTGGAGACTGCTGTTGTTGCTTAGTCACTAAGTTGTGTCTGGGCTTCCCCAGTGGCTCGACTGATAAAGAATCTGCCTGCAATGCAGGAGACCACAGTTCAATTTTGGGGTTGGGAAGATCCACTGGAGAAGGAATAGGCTACCCACTCCAGTATTCTTGGGATTCCTTGATGGATGACACCAGGGAAGAAGGGGACAACAGAGGACGAATTGGTGGGATGCCATCACTGATTTGATGGACATGAGTTTGAACAAGCTCCAGGAGTTAGTGATGGACAGGGAAGCCTGGTGTGCTACAGTTCATGGGGTTGCAAACAGTCGGGCATGACTGAGCGACTGAGCTGAACAGAAGTCATGTCCGACTCTTTGAGACCCCATGGACTGTAGCACTCGCGGCTTCCCTGTCCTTCACCATCTCCTGGAGCTTGCTCAAACTCATCTTCATCGAGTTGGTGATGCCATCCAACCATCTCATCCTCTGTTACCCCTTCTCCTCCTGCCCTCAATCTCTCCCAGTGTCAGGGTCTTTTCTAATGAATCAGCTCTTCTCACCAGGTGGCCAAAATATTGGAGTTTCAGCTTCATCATCAGCCCTTACAATGAGTATTCAGGGTTGATCTTCTTCAAGATTGACTGGTTTGATCTCCTTGTTGTCCAAGGGACTCTCAAGCAGTCTTTAATCCAGGGCTAACTTTTTTTCACTGAAGGAAGGGGGTGGGGGGAATTATTCAGAGTATTCAGGATTTATGAGGTTTTCCACTCTGGTCCAGAGGGACAAGAATTCTTCCTGGCTCTATGTGAGTACCATAAAGTAGTCCCTTTATCTTTTTCTGTTTTTAGAAGTTTTAAAATGGTTAATTGATTATGGCTATGTTGCATCCTCGTTGAAGTGCCCTGGCTCAGCTGCCCCAAAGCACGTGTGATCTTCGTTCCCTGACTGGGGATCGAACCTGCGACCCTTGCAATGAAAGACAGACTCTCACCCACTGGACTGTGAGGGAAGTCCCAGCAGTCCCTTTATCTTGTTTGAGGTGTTTTCTTGGTCTCACGTAGTGTCCTCACAGGCACGATTTGGTCAGGCTTGGCTGAAGACTGGAGGGACTCTCTCTCCAGTTCTCCATAGTCCCCTCACTGTAGAGCCTTCTGCCCTCCAGTACTCTGCCTTGCAGACTCTAGCAGCTGCCTCACTGTCCTGACTCCCATCTTTGTCTCTTCCATCAAGGAGAGACGTGCCACTCTGCCCCTGAGTTTTCCTGTTTCCCACAGCACAGCTCAGACATGCCAGGCAGTAGGCTGGGTTCTCATAGGCCCGCCTTGTTTGTCATCTTTCAGAGATCTAGTTTTTCACTGCCTGGTGTTCAGTGTCTTGAAAACTGTTATTTCATATGNTTGTCTCTTCCATCAAGGAGAGACGTGCCACTCTGCCCCTGAGTTTTCCTGTTTCCCACAGCACAGCTCAGACATGCCAGGCAGTAGGCTGGGTTCTCATAGGCCCGCCTTGTTTGTCATCTTTCAGAGATCTAGTTTTTCACTGCCTGGTGTTCAGTGTCTTGAAAACTGTTATTTCATATGTTTTCTCCTGCTTTTAAACTGATCTTCAGAATTGCCTGGGAGTGCTTTGAAAAACCCAGATTCCTGGGATCTGCCGTTGGCTAATTTGAGGCCACTTTGGAGTAGATCTGGATATAATTGGGTGGCTAACAGTGCCCCCTTTCTAGCTGGAGCATCTGTACTTTCAGTCAATACTCACATTGGGAACCTCTGATTAAAGGAGTCAGTCACTTCTGCTAAGAATCTGAGTGGAGAGATATTTATTAATATTTAAAGCAAATGAGTTTCCAGGAACTGGGTGGAAAGTGTCTGGAGGAGTCCATGGAAACCAGACGAAAATTTGGATTAAGCAGATGTGGCTTTGGTTTTGGCCAACAACTCGCAGATGAAGATAAGATGGTTGGATGGCATTACCAACTCCATGGACATGAGTTTGAGCAAACTCTGGGAGATGGTGAAGGACAGGGGAGCCTGGCGTGCTGCAGTCCCTGGGGTCTCAAAGAGTCGAACATGGCTTAGCAGCTGAGCAGCAACAATAGCAACTTGTGATTTTCTTTGTGACTTAAGACTCTGTAGCTTGTTTTTCTCCAGCCATTGACATATCAGACAGATCATGGGGCCAGAGTCTCTGTGAGGGACCAGCTCTGGGATCCTGGCCTGTCCTGCAATGGGGGCAGAGTCAGCTTCTCTGAATCTTGGCACTGTTAACTGCAGCTCTCTCTTTGTACCACTCGGGTGTGGAGAGATTCTTGGAAAAGCATCTACGAACACACTCGAATCTGTACTTGAAGCCACTTGTAGACTTTACAGATGAAACGATGGGGCTTAGTAAATGCATTCTGTATTTGCAAGACATTTCCTTCTGGAAATCCTGGGAGACAGGACACTTCTCAGTAAAGATATTTGGAGCACCACCGAACCCTCCAAAGAATGCTGAATATTATTCAGACTCTGGTGGTTATTTGTCTTGGTTTTTTCTTTCTTCCTGCCACCTCTCTGCCCTGTCAAGGGGAAAGAAAGGTCTCTGATTGCACAGTGGGAAGGAACCTTGCATAATATATTTATGAAGGGCAGCACTGACCCAGATGAATGCAAGGATGCTGTAATCAACACGTATTTACTGAGCCCCAGCACTGTGCCAAATATGAAGAGAGAAACAGCAACACGGAAGGTCTGCCTACCAGTCTGAAGGAATCTGCTTCTTGGTTGTAGACTCAATACCTACATGCATGCGTGCTCAGTCATGTCTGACTCCTTGCGACCCCACAGACTAAAGCCCACCAGGCTCCTCTGTCCACAGGATTTTCCTGACAAGAATACAGGAGTGGGTTGCCATGCCTTCCTCCAGGGGGATCTTCCCCACCCAGCGACTGAACCGCATGTCCCGCGTCCCCTATATCACAGGCAAATTCCTCACCACTGAGCCACCAGGGAAGCTCCCAGTGCCCACAGTTGTGAGACAGTTTGCATGAGACCCTTTGCCAACAAAACGGAACAGTACGTAACCAGCAGCTTCGGACCAGCAGATGCCATGGGAATTGAGAAGCAGCAGGAGAGACCAGGTGTCGAGGCTGGAGAAGATGACGGACTTTCCATGATGGGCATGTTCCTGAAGACAGCAACTGCATAGTTCTCAGAAAGCTCTGGGGAGGAGGGGCAGAACGGAGAGCAGGGAACAGACAGCGTGGAGGGTGAGGACGGAGTCCAGTAGGCAGAGGAACAGAGCGCTAAGAGCATCCAGGGCCACCATGTCCAGTGCCAGAGAAGAGCCCAGGGAGCATCCCAAAATAGCACCAGGGCAGAGAGTCAGATGGCCGGAGCTGGACGCCTTGTCCTCCTGTACCACGCTTCAGAATTCCCTCTGAGTGTTTATACACAAGATGTCTTCAGTCATCACTGAAACCCTGTAAAAGTCTGGACACATAATTATTGCCATTTGACAAGGAAGGAAGCTGGAAGTCAGAAAGGTTAAATGGAATTTGCATCATAACCTGAATAGGGAAAGAGAGAATGAAGACCGAAACCCACAGGTGCCCCGTGTGCGTGTGACTTGTGCCTGATACCCTCTGTCTCCATGGTGACCCTGGCTGAGCGTAGAGTCACCTGCCCAGCTCAGATCCCACGCAGATGCTGCGATCCAAATCCGGGATGAGGGCTTAATCCAACTCTGGGCAAGATGAGGGTCAGGGGAGGAGATGGTCTTTCTGCACATCTGTCCGTAAAGGAAGCAGAGAGGAGCTTGGTGGTGTCCTTCCAGTCAAAGGAGAGACAGGCCCCTATCGGCTTGGGGAGGGGAAGGGGGGAGGGGAAAGGGAGGGAGGGGTTGAGGCACATGGCAGGTCTGCTGTTTAAGCCCATTAAGGAGGAAGAACCAGGAGCCAAGCATCCAATTAACCTGACATCTCTTGCAGCCAAAATATCTGAGGATATAAGAAGAAAATTTAATATGTGGAGGCTTGGGAAAAAAGTGACTAATAGCTGGAAAACAGCCCCAGTTTATTAAAAAAAAAAAAAAATAGGTCAGACCCAACAGCTCCAAAAGATTCCTTCCCAGGAGTTCCAGATCTGGGAGATGGAGGGGGTACCGCATGGAGGCAATGCCCGCCCTGACATGAGGCAGGTGTGGCTATTGTGCCACAGAATGATGGCCTGGTGCTGCCAGGAAGCGACGGGATGCCATGCACACCCTTGGAGTTGAGCTGCACTGTGACCCTGGCCGTGGCCATAAGTTAGGGGCGGCCCAGGTCACCCAGCCTGCAGGTGGCTGAACCCTCACCCAACGCCAGGCCTTTGGCTGTGAAAGCCAACGTGCTCTCCGTAAGCCGTGGCTCTCTCTCCTTCAGATGACCTTGGCTGGCTCTGGCATTGTCTGGGGATTGCAGTGGCCCTGAGACAGGGCCGGGCTGGCCTCCAAGGGCTGAAGCAGGGGGTCACTGAGGGAGGGAGAAGGTGGGCAGCTGCCCCCAGTCCTGCCTGGACCAGGCTTCGTGGGTAGCCCTGGAGGAGCTGGTTAAAGTGCAGGCTGGCCGTCCTGACTCTCGGAGGATCAGATTCTGTCAGTCTGGGGAGGGGCCTGACCCCCACCCTAAGGTGACTGATGTAGATGGTCCTCAGTCAGTCAGTCCCCAGGTGATTTCCCTCAGAATGCTGCTTTCTAGAGACAACTATAGCTCTCTCAGGAAAAAAGGATGCCCCAGCTATTAAATTGGTAGCACTAGACACCCTTCTCTGTCCAAGGGATTTCCCAGGCACGAGTGCTGGAATGAGTTGCCATTTGCTTCTCCTGGAGAGCTACAAGTCTGTGGGGTCTCAGAGTTGGACACGACTGAGCGCACACACAGGCATGCAGACACCCTTGTTGCCTTTTAGAGATTCAGGATTCGTTTTAGCAAATTAAAGGCTTAAGAGGATTGCAATTAAGAAATCTCTTTATACTTTGTAGTCTATGCATACAGCAAATTGTTACATTGTATATGCCTTCAACTTCCACAGTGATATATGTCAATTTGATCTCAAGAAAGCTGGGAAAGAAAAGAAATTTCTTTGGCTTCTTCTTTTTTTTTGCCCACACTCAAACCACAGAGCCCTTGATTCCAGCAGTATATCTTCTGTAGGACACAAAGTGAAAATAATTCAGCTGCAGACAAGTGGTTCTCAGGTTCTGGACGCGGTAGAGTCCGGGGTGGAGGTAGGAGGTATGTTGGGATAGATTGCGGGGCCCCACCCACCCCAGAGACTCAGTGTTTCCTGTGAGGTCCGGGTACTTGTGTTTCTTACAAGCCTCCAAGTGGTGGCTGCTGCTGCTAGTGGTTTGGGGACCACCCAGCAAGAGCCACCCTGAAGCCCCTCTGTGAGCCCCTGGGAGAGAGGGAGGGTGGGAACTGAGAAAGGTGGGCAGCAAGACCCGGGGGTAGGGCATTCTTGGGAGCATAGCCTTGCAAGGGGCATGAGTCTGAAGTTAGAAGAAAGCATGTGGGGGTGGGCTTTGCTGAGATGCCAGAGTTGCAGTCAGGGATAGCATACAATGGGCTTCCCTGGTGGCTCAGATGGTAAAGAGTCTGCCTGCAATGCAGGAGACCTGGGTTTAATCCCTGGGTCTGAAATATCCCCTGGAGAAGGAAATGACAACCCACTCCAGTATTCGTGCCTGGAAAATTCCATGGACAGAGGAGCCTGGTGAGCTACAGTCCACGGGATAGCAAAGAGTCAGACACGACTGAGTGACTAACACTTTCACACCATGCACTGGAGAGATCCCAGTCTGTGACAGGATCAGAGTCTGGCCTTGCCCCAGGGGTCTCTGTGCCTTTAAAAAGCCAACTCAAGGGAGGTGCGTGAAGGTGACTGTTGACAAATGAACAAACACAGGGGCCATGCCTGGGGAGACAAGTCTGCCCTGCGGGACCAGCAGCCTCTGGACCCCTCTCCCCATCCATCTTCGGGCTGTCAGGCTTCTCATCACACGGTGAGGATCAGGGAGCTGGGTCCTGGTTCCACTGCACCGTGCCTCCTTCCAGAGTGATGGGGGCTGACGCCAATATTCCTCTGCTGATACCTCCTCTTTCAGCCCAGGTGATAGGAACCAGGGTGCCGCGGTGGAACCAGGCCCGTCTTTGACCCAAGGCAGGCAAGAAAGCTGTGTATCTGTGGTGTGCTCATGGCAGTGGTGGGGGACAGGGGAGTCCCCGGTTCCCGACACAGCCATGCCTGCCTGGGTGCTGCCCGCCACACACCCTTAGGACGGTCCCCCTGCAGCGGAGCTCTGACCCGCTTCCTAGAGGCAGACAGATGGTGCTAGAAGATCTTGCTCTGGGTCACTACCAGCTGCATGGACCATGGTCAAGATCGCAGTCTTGGGAGTCAATACGGATGAGGGGGAGAAAAGGGTGACCCAAGGCTAGGTAGGGAGAAGAGGAAGACAGCTGGGAAGGAAGAGGCTGTGAGACCTGGGCCGGGAGCCCTTCTCCTCCCACGCCCTCCTCTGCTCCCCCTCCGGTGGCCCACCCCTGCAGGTCCCTTTCTATCCCTCCTAGGGGCCTCAGGCTGGGCAGGCGGCTGCGGAGGACAGGCTCAGGTTAGAAAAAGCTCTCCTGACATTTAGAGACAGAGCAGGATTTGGCACCTCCAGTGGCGCCTTTTGTTCTCAGGAAAATCGTTCGTTCGGCTTGGGCCGGCGCCAGTGACAGCCATTTATAGCCCAGCGGGCTTAGGTGGCTTCAGCTGCCTGGTGCAGAAAGGCTGGCTGCCCCCTGCCCCCTCCCACCGCCTGCAGGCTCTTGGCCTCACTGCTTCTCACCCTCCTTATCCTCTCCCTCCTCTCTCTGCCCCTCCCCTGTTTCCTAGAGGTCCCAGTTCTAGATTTGCCCATGTGACCCTAGACACATCCCCTTCCTCACGTAGACCCCAACTTCTCCTGGAGCTCGCTGTCTGCTCGCTTTGGAACTTAGGCACCTTGGCGAGGCGCCTACCTGTGCCAGCCTCCACCGAGGGCTTGTCCTCTGCCTCCACATGGCCTTTGACCCTCCCCACCAAACCTCAGGTTGGGCTTCCTGCCTGGACTGGCTTTGCTACCTACTTCTGAGTGCAGAGTCTGGCTCCCAGCAGAAGCTGTCAAGCTTGGTGGGACAGAGCTAGCCCAACCACAGTATCGGGGTCAAGAGCACGGCTTGCTGTCAGACAGACAATAACTGGTTCATGTGTTGGCGCTGTTACTCACTAACTCTGGGCTTAGGAAGTGATTTAATTTTTTGAGCTTCAGCTTCCTCACCTGTAAATTTCATTACCTCATTAAGTTATTACGAGGTGCTTATGGGATATTTGTGAAGTGCTTAGCGTAGCACCTGGCACACAGTGGACTCTCACTCACTGTTAAGGATCATCACCATCAGCACCATCAGTACCATCATGACCACCACCATCACCAGCACCATCACCATCAGCACCATCAGCACCATCATCATCACCATCATCATGACCATGATCATCACTAGCACCATTACCATCAGCACCAGCACCATCACCATCAGCTCCATCACCACCATCACCAGCACCATCACCACCATCACCATCACCACTACCATCAGCACCAGCACCATCACCATCAGCACCAGCACCACCATCACGACCACCACCATCACCATCAGCACCATCACCACCATCATCATCATCATCACCACCATCACCACCATCATCATCACCACCATCATGACCAGCACCATCACCAGCACCATCATCATCACCATCATCATGACCACGATCATCACTAGCACCATTACCATCAGCACCAGCACCATCACCATCAGCTCCATCACCACCATCACCAGCACCATCACCACCATCACCATCACCACTACCATCAGCACCAGCACCATCACCATCAGCACCATCACCACCATCACGACCACCACCATCACCATCAGCACCATCACCACCATCATCATCATCATCACCACCACCACCATCACGACCACAACCACCACCATCACCATCAGCACCAGCACCATCACCATCAGCGCCATCACCATCACCAGCATCACCACCATCACCAGCACCATCACCATCAGCACCATCACCACCACCACCATCAGCTCCATCACCACCATCAGCACCATCAGCACCATCATCATCACCATTACCACCATCATTACCATTATCATCACCGCCATCACCACCATCACCATCAACAACACCATTATCATCTACCCTCATTTTCAGGTGGAAGTGGGGTTAGGTAAAAAATTCTGTCTCTGAATCCCCAGCCCTGCCCTTGGAATTCCCGTCCACGCTTTGAGGACCAGCTGGACACCACTTTTGCAGGGAGCCCATCTCCAGTCTCCAGCTTCGGTGTTTCCACAGCCCTTTGTCTAATATCTCAGCATTTAGGAGCCTGGGCCTGTTGACTGCCCTGGAATGCGGCGGGCCAGGGAGACGACAGGTGAGAAGTACTGGTGAGAAGCTGTGCTGAAGACGCCCTGGGAGAGGCCAGACCTGGGGGCAGGTCACAGCATCCGAGGAGTCCTGATCCGCAGTGGGCACTAAGAATAGAAGACAAAGTCACAAATCCTCTCAGTGGAAGGTGACCCTGAGCAGACTGGGGAGCAGGCAGCAGTGGGAGATTTTCCACAAGAACAGTGCCCTGAGCCCAGGGCCCTGCGGAGGAGCGGGGAGGGCAGGCAGGGCACAAATGGAGACAGCCATGTGGAAACGGCCATCAGAACCAGACAGAGCCTCAGGGAGCTCCGTGGAAGGGGCCCTGGACTCAGAGTAGAATGGAGCTCAGGGGTGCAGGGGGCCCCTGTGACCTTGACCATGCAACAGCCTGGTTCAGCTGGAACTTTTTTTCTCTTAATGTATTTAAGTGGAGTCAAGATTGGGGTAGCTTCATACGTGGAGCCCTCTCCTGCATTAGAGTTGACTACGCAGCTTCCTGAGCACAGCATCCTCTGGACACAGAGGCTGAATGAAGATGGCTTTGTTCTGGCGCCCTTGTCTGGTTGCTGGAGCGCAGCACTTGGGTTGCATGTCCTCAGAGCAGGGGCTGTCACAGAACAAAAGGCGTGAGGACACGTCCTCCTGAGCCTCTCCTCCGTGTCCCCTGGTGCCTCCATGGTCCTCAGAGGAGGGTGCTTCTCTCGCTGCCCCATCCTCACCCCCTCTACCCTCTTCCCTGAGGTCTCTCCCAAGTGAACCCCTCAGGCCCCCTCCTCTGCAGATGGCCTCCAAATCCAGAGAGCCAGCCTAAACTTCCATCTGAGGTCTGGGATCACAGTTCCAGTGTTTCTACTTTTGGCTCTTCACAAAACTTGTACTGGTTCATGAAGTGAAGTGAAGTGAATTCGCTCAGTCGTGTCTGACCCTCTGCGACCCCATAGACTGCGGCCTGCCAGGCTCCTCTGTCCATGGGATTTTCAAGGCAATAGTACTGGAGTGGATTGCCATTTCCTTCTCCAGGGGATCTTCCCAACCCAGGGCTCAAACCTGGATCTCCCGCATTGTAGACAGAGGCTTGGTTCCTGGCATGCATTTAAAAATACATGAACCAGCACAAGGGTGGAAAGAATGAACTGTCCACAAGCCAACACGCTGTGACAGTTGCTGCCGACTCTAGGACCTTCCCCAGGCCTCCCCTCCCCACTCACAGGCATGAAAAGGCTTCAGTTCTAAAAATGCTCTCTCTTCTCCCATTGGCGCTCCTCAACCCACAGTTCGTCACGATCACATCTCTGTTATTAAACACTCTTACGCCACATTTGAAACGGCTGTGTAGATGCTCCGTGGTTTGTGCAATCAGTTCTGTTTTGTGAAAACCCAAGGTTGGCTCATATTCTTTCTTCCTTTTTTGTCTTTATTGAATTTTGTTGCAATATTGTTTCTGTGTTATGTTTTGTGTTTTTGGCCAAAAGGCATGTGGGATCTTAGCTCTCTGACTGGGGATCACACTTGTACCCCTTGTACTTGAAGGCAAAGTCTTAACCACTGAACCACCAGGGAAACCCCTGACTCATTCCCTGCCGTGATGAATAGAGTCATCACCAAATTCTTGCAGCGACGTGCTTAAGATTATCCATGATTCTTTCCTTGGGATATATTCCAAAAAAAGTGGAATGGCTGTGCTAAAGGATTTGTGCTTTTTACCACTTTTAATGCATTTTGTCAAACTATTTTCCCAGAAAGTCTCACTAGCACTGGAAGTATCCAAAAGCACTTATTTTTCTGCAATCATTACAAATGCAATTTTATGGGTTTTGTTATTGTTGTTGTTGGAGTGGGTAGGGAGAGAGTTGTGCTTATTTGGAATTTAAAAGTTATAACTTTTTCGTGTTCACTGGAAGTTATCCGGTTTCCAGAGAGGCTGAATATCCTGGCAGCATGTTAATTTGCCATTTGTGGTGATCCTCATGTGAGCTGACTGTAAGTGTTAAATTGGAGAGGTTCCTCTTGTTCTGGCTGGTTTGTAAGGGCTCCCTCCATTTGAAGGGGTAAAGAATCTGTCTGCAATGCAGGAGACCCGAGTTCGATCCCTAAATTGGTCAAGAAGATTCCCCTGGAGAAGAGAGAGGCTACCCGTTCCAGGGTTCTTGCCTGGAGAATAACACAGACAGAGGAGCCTGGTGGGCTACAGTCCATGCGATCGCCAAGAACCAGGCACAACTGAGCAGCTGACACTTCCGCCGTGTGAAGTATATTGACCTTCGCTGCCACGTGTGTCAGAGGCGTGCTTCTCAGTTCCCCATTGACCTTTCGGCTGTGTTTATGGCATTTCCCAGCTGGGACGACGTCAGCGCCTGCCTGCCAGACATCTTTCCCCAAACGGTGCAGTGTCCAACTTCTTGGAGGCAAATCGAGGTTCACTCTTCCCCTGGCCCCGTCAGGCTCTTCCTGCTGACTTGCTTATTTCTCTTTGTGTCACCACCTCCTTCCTAGTCAGCCAGGCTTGAAATGTTGAAGTCATCTTTGATTGCAGCATCTCTCTTCTCCCCTGCCTTCTGACAGCTGCCAAGTCCTGTGAATTCTACTTCTGCGATTTCTCTGGCAGGCAGCCCCTCTGACACCACAGTGGCTCCGTGGCTCATTATTTGGACTTTGGAACCAGGCTCGGAGGCTCGTACTTTGCCTCCCAGCCCCACTTTCCCCAATATCCTTCCTCCTTGCCCGCTCTCCGCGCCCCCACCGCCCCCCCCCCCACCGCAGGCTGCCAACACATCAGTCTTCCTCAAGTGGAGCTCAAACCTAGAGCTCCCCTGTTGCAAACCACCAACAGCTCCCTCTCAGTCTCGTATTTATTTACAGCCTCTTAGCCTCGCTGCAATTTTTTCCAGTCCGATCTCCCAGTATCCTGGCCATGTTCCCCAAACAAGTTCCACTGCATCTCCACCCTTTTCCTGTTTGCTGAAGCCACGCGTTCCTAGAACTCACATCCTTCTAAAACTCCCTCCTGTCATCTTCAGCCACCAAAATCCATGGAGAAAGCCCCACCATCTCAGGTCTCTCAGAATCTTCAAGTCGAAGTGACTTCTCTGTACTTTGAACCCGCACCACCCCCCTGCCCCGGCCCAGAGCAGTTTGCTTGAGTTTTTCCTGTAAAACAAATCTTCCTCCACCATCCAGTGGCGCCTCAAGGGTCTCCGGCTCCCACTAGATCGAGTCCTTTGAGGGTGCAGTACCTGCATGTCTGTTTCTTTCATGGGACGCACAGCGCTCATGGCTGCCAAAGTTCAGTGGGTGTTTGTGGAATGAAGCAGGCGGCGATGCCTAGAGGTATCATACCGCTGCTGTTCCCCACCCCAGCCCCCAGGGACAGGGCACCCTGGCCGCCAATAGGCAGATTGAAAGTCCTCTTTCTCTGGAGGAGGCTGAGCTGGGCTGACAGCCTTGGCACCAGGGCTTGGGTCACAGTCAATTCCTTGTCCCTTGGACCTGTGATTATTGAGATGAACGGCCCTGAATCCATCCATCATTTGCTTCGCGATGCAATGGGAGGCACATGTGGCACTTTGTAAGTTGGCACCAGGGAAAGAATCTCATGGAGCCTGTGGCAAGGACCTTGGACTCAGAGCTGCCTGGAGCTCAGGGGTGCAGGAGGCCTCTGTGACCTTGACCATGGGAGAGCCCAGTCCAGCTGGGACTTTCTATCTCCTTAATATATTTAAAGGGAGTCAAGATTGGGGTCAGCTTCATGCACAGAGCCCTCTCCAGTGTTAGAGGTGACTCTGCAGCCAGCACGGGAGTGTGCAATTGACACAGTCTATTTTTAGCCTCCCAGAGACCGTGACCAACATCCCAAGTGGAGGGTGGGTGCACCTGCTGCATTCTAATGAGGCAGCCCATTGCCTCCCCTGCCAGACAGCCCGGGATAGTGCCGGCCTGAAATCTGATGTTGCTAAACTAGGAAGTCTGCTCATTTCCCAGAGGCTGTAGCCTAGATACACCAGGAAAACGGGACCATCACCACCCCCTCGAGCTCACTCCCCTCCAGCCCAGGGCTCTGGGAAGTCTTGGGGCTATGCCTGCAGGACAGTGGAGGGGATGGTCTCGGATTTCTTGATCTTGCTCTGTCCTAGGACCTCCCTGTTTCCCTTGCTGGAGAGGAGACCCAGCACACAGATGAGAAAACTGAGGCATAAATAAGATGTTAGTGTACTCAGAATATTGTTATTACTACTAATGATTGTTGTTGTTGTTCAGTGGCTAAGTCATGTCTGACTTTTAGCGACCCCATGGACTGCATCACGTCAGGCTCCCTGTCCTTCACCATCTCCTGGAGTTTGCTCAGACTCATGTCCATTGGGTCGGTGATGCCATCCCACCATCTCGTCCTCTGTCATCCCCTTCTCCTCCTGCCTGCAATCTTTCCCAGCATCAGGGTCTTTTCCAATGAGTTGGCCCTTTGCATCAGGTGGCCAAAATATTGGAGCTTCAGTTTCAGCATTAGTTAACCAATGATAGTTCATATAATAAAGCACTTACTATATGCAGAAAGTGTTCTAAACTCTTTACATGTATTAACTCATCACTTAAAGTAGACTTTTATAAATTCGGGACGCCTGGATTCCCTACACGTTGGGAAAGGCAATCTTCTCCTGGCAGAACCGTGCTTCTGCAGCGAAGCCTGAGCTTCTGGGCTTCCGTCTCCTCCTCTGCCCCCACCCCCCCTCGCCAGTGGAGGAGGAGGGACTGGTCAGCGCCGTGCAGCAGCTGAGGGGGGTGGAACTGAACTGGCTGTCGGGCCAGGGAACCAGGGATGGGCCACGCGCTCGCAGGAGGTTGTCTATCAGTGAGGGTACTCGCAGCTCAGAGCAACTTCTGCTGAAGTTCAGAGTCAAACAGTGAACCAGAAACTGGGGGAGGGCAGACAACGGGCATGATAAACCAGAACAAAAGAGACCTTCATTTCGGGGGCCAGGGGCTGCCTGTGTGCTGGAGAGAGGTCCAGGGGCTTGAACTGCCTAAGTACACAGGTGGGGTTTGTTTTCATCAGGCACATTCATGGTGCCCTGGGCCCTTCTCTGAGCCCTTTCCAGATACCACCATCCCTAGTCTTCAGGACGGCTCTAAGAAGTGGGGACCTTTTTATTCCCATTTTAGAATTGGGGAAACTGAGGCGCCAAGAGGTGAATAACTCTGGCCAAGGTTGTGCAGCTGGTGAGTGGCAGGGATTCATGTTTAAGGGGGCTGGCCCTTGGGATCCATACTCCAGCCATTCTGCTATGGAGTGCTATATGATGCTATTACCTCTTTCCCTTTATTCTCCTCTAAGGAAAGGTTATTGTCCCCATTTGACAG
Source organism: Oreotragus oreotragus (assembly GCA_006410675.1). NCBI lineage: Eukaryota > Metazoa > Chordata > Mammalia > Artiodactyla > Bovidae > Oreotragus > Oreotragus oreotragus. The sequence goes on along the minus strand of SJYX01010476.1, from coordinate 246,506 downwards.
ATATGCAAACTGAGGCACACATGGGCCCAGGTCACCAACTAGTAGGAGACAGAATTGGGTTAAATTCTGGGGCTTCCCAGAATGGCTCAGTGGCCGATACAGGACACACAAGTTTGATCCCTGGGTTGGGAAGATCTTCTGGAGAAGGAAATGGCAACCCACTCCAGTATTCTTGCCTGGAGAATCCCACGGATAGAGGAGCCTGGTAGCTATTAGCCCATGGGGTTGCAAAGAGTCAGATACGACTTAGCGACTAAACAACAGGTAGGTTTGGCTCCTAGGTAAGCACACTACCACCCACACAGGATGACCATCAGCTTGGGGACACCATCCCTTTGTCACCTTGGCTGGTGGGGCTGATGAAAGCTGGACTGGGGGAGGGGAGGGAGAGGGAAGGCAGAGTCTCAGAGAGCAGGAGGTGGCCTCTGTTCATGCCTGCCCCTCCTCTTTCCCGCAGGTGAGCAGCCCCCCATCTCAGCCCCCACAGCCGGTCGTCCCAGCCAAGCCTGTGCAGTGTGTCCACCACGTGTCCACTCAGCCCAGCTGCCCGGGACGGGGCAAGATGTCCAAGCTGCTGAACCCGGAGGAGATGACCTCGAGGGATTACTACTTTGACTCCTACGCCCACTTTGGGATCCATGAGGTACGGTGTCCTGCACTGGTGGCCAAGTGAAGCGAGCTGGGTCCTGCGGCAACCACACTTTTTCCTAGGGCAGCATCCTGCATGCAGTTCTCTGCTGTCATTAAGGGAGATCTCCCCAAGGCTCAAGGCCAAGGGCCTGTCTCCATCCTGGGGGCTCCCCAGGTAAGAGATCAGGGCCAGGCCTGGAGCCGGTGAGCAAGGGAAAACACGTGTCTGGGTGTTTCTCAGTCAGAGAGGAAGAGATGCTTCCAGGGTCCTTGTTTTATGGTCCAGCATCCTCGCCTCTTTCTGAGTCTGAGCCTGAAGGTCCAAGAAGACCAGACATCCTTGGTCCTTGCTTCCAGATGCTTTGCAGCTGGGGTCCTTCTGGCATCTTGATGTGCTGGCTTCAGGCATTGATGGGTCCACAAGTTCTCCCTGGACCAATGAGCATCTCCAGAGAGGGTCAGCAGGCTTCCTTGGGAACCTGGGCCTGTCTGACACCCTGATTGATTCTCAGGAAGTTCTTATGTCTAAATGCTGTCTTCTTCCATAGCAGGGGAGATTGATGATAGCTGCGGAACAGAACAGAGCCTCCTAATGAGCGCTTCCTGGCTGCAGTGGGGGGCACAGGCAGTATTTCTTACCTCCCTCCCCCACCCCACCTCCAGCACCTCCTCACTCCAAACAAACAACAGACATGACATGAGATGAGCCAAGCGCGTACTCAGGGCTGGCCACTCTTCTCAGCAAGCTATCCGTGTCGTTGCATCGAAGCCCCAAGCACTCTATGAGGGAAGTGTTTCTACGATCCCCCTACAGTATGAAAACGTTTTGAAAAAGGAACAAAGGCTCGCTTGCTATGCAAATGCTTTTTCAAAAGAAGTCTCAGAGCTCCCCTTTCAATTAGATGCTTCTGTAAACCCTTCCTGTATCCAAACAGTGACGGTGCATTGCCAAAAGCATGTTTAATAAGTCATAGGCAGCTTTTTCTTTTCCTAAGTGCCTACTCCATCCACACTGGGTGTTGCTCATGGGAAGTTTTATGTTAGTGACTAATTTATTCCTCAGGCCAACCCTACGAGGTTGGTATTATTATTTGTCCCCATTTCACAGATGAGGCTATACGACCTTAAGAGTCTTATCAGCCTCCATTCATCTTTGCTGGTTCCTTGGTGCTCAAGCTGATACTTGGCAGAGCTAGAAATGACACCTTCACGTTTGTGGCCCCAGGGGCTTCATTCCTAACTTCTAGGGTGTATAACATCTTAAATGGGTCTTCCTTTCTTTCTTTCTGGAAACTTTGGCTTTGTTCCTGCTGGTCCCTTTGCAGTTTCCCATGGAGGTAGAGAGTGAAGGGGTTTGACCCCCCCTGAAGGTGGCTCTCCACATCAGAGCATGGGGCCTGCAGGGAAGGGGCTGGGCCTTGTGTTTAGTTCCAGGGTTCCGGCCGAGGGAGCCCTGGGCAGCTGAGCCTGCAACATTTGGCTGTTCCCACTGGGGTTGGGAAGCTCGCATTCCCTGGTGGCTCAGACGGTAAAGAATCTGCCTGCAATGAGGAGACCTGGGTTCGATCCCTGGGTCAGGAAGATCCCCTGGAGAAGGGAATGGCAACCTGCTCCAATATTCTTGCCTGGAGAATCCTATGGACAGAGGAGCCTGGCAGGCTGAAGTCCATGGGGTCGCCAAGAGTTGAACACAACTGAGCGACTAACATTTTCTTCTTTCTTTTCTATCTGGGTGGGGATGGTGGGTGGAGCCCTGTCCTAGGGAGGCGGGAAGGGCGCTCTCAAGAGCTTCCCTCCTCAGCACCTGCCTCTAATTAAAGGACAGGCCTGGGACTGTGGGTACCTGTCTCAGAGTAGGATCCCAGGAAGAGGCAGCAGTCTGAGTCAGTCTTCAGTCGTGTCCGCCTCTTAGTGACCCCACGGACTGTAGCCCACCAGGCTCCTCTGTCCATGGGATTCTCCAGGCAAGAGCACTGGAGTGGGGTNAGGCCTGGGACTGTGGGTACCTGTCTCAGAGTAGGATCCCAGGAAGAGGCAGCAGTCTGAGTCAGTCTTCAGTCGTGTCCGCCTCTTAGTGACCCCACGGACTGTAGCCCACCAGGCTCCTCTGTCCATGGGATTCTCCAGGCAAGAGCACTGGAGTGGGGTGCCATTCCCTTCTGCATTGAAGGCAGATTCTTTACCACCTGGACCACTGGGCCAATAGTTCTAGGGGTCCCCAAATGTCCCCCTGGGCCCCCTGTTAGGGACCAGCTGTCTGCGGTGTGCCCCTCCTGGCTGCCCCACTCCCTTTGACCCCTCCACCCACCACAACACATGTGGGCAGGATGCTCTCTCTGAGCTGTTACACCTCTACGGTGCCTCTGACTCAGGCGCTCAGCACACTGTCTGATTCATACAGGTTTGTTGAACTAGAAGGTCATCTCCTCACTTGGGCACTGCTGGTCCCTCCATGGCCAGGCACCTGGAGCGTCTGATGTCCCCTGGGGGGAGCCACCCAGGCTCACCTCCTACAGACCAGGTTCCCTCCATTTCATATGTCACTGGAAAACTCACACCTGCTTATGAACACACATGAGCGGAGTGTGGACTGAGTGAGCTTGTGAACCTGGAGTAGACAGAGGATCTACATTCAGGTCATGCAGTTCACATCTCTCCTTAGTAACCTGTCCTAGAATAGTTTACCAGACCTTTGCATCAGGAAGTACTTCTGATGACCCAGCTAAAATCCTTCGGGTCGTCACGGGGGGCCATCCCTAGATCCTGGCCCCTGGGTAAACACAGGGGTCTTTAATAGTGGTGGGGGCCAACTAGCTTCCTTTACCCCTAAAGTCCCCTCCAACCCTTTCGTCTCTGTGATTGTCCGCTGTGAAAGGAGGTCGGGGCATGTGGATGGCCTTCTCCCGTGATCCTTTGCAGAGAGCACCTATTCATTTCTCTGTTATCAGACACCAGAGATCCCCTCTCTATGCCAGGTGGCTCATGGGGATGCCTTTACTTCCTCAGTCTGTACAAGACCCACATCTCACAGCCCACCTGGAACCGAGCTGGCCACTCAGCAGCCTTCTCCCATCATCAACAAGACCCTCACGTGGGCCGGCAGCGGTACCACGAGCTCGCTGATTCATAGTGACCAGCAAGTATTTAGGAAATACGGTGCGGACCGGATTAGGCTGGATTAGTCTGCAAATACAAACGACAAGTGCCCAGTGTGGTGTGTGTGGCGGGAGCACCGTCGGAGGTTGGAGGGCATAGTGGGAGGCGATTCTGAACACTTCTGGTCTTGCATCCTATGGTTCCCCCAGAGCTGACTCCACGCTTGGCCTTGAGAAGGCAAGAGACAGGGAGAGGAAGACCGTGAATCCTGTCCCACGGCCTCTGTGAGAAGAAAGGAGTGGAAGCGACAGATGTCCTCGTGTGCAGCGGGGAGGGGCCCGGCCCCACGACCCGGCCCCACGACCTCTGAGATCCTGCCTCAGCTGCCAGAAGAATCCAGCCCAGCGGGGCCATGATCCCAGCTCCCCCCAGCCCTGGGGGCCCCACCCGCTCCCAGCCAGCTCTCTTCTTTTGACAGTCTTGCTGCAGGTTCTTTCTGAAATAGATTCCTCAGGGCTGCATTTCCCAGCCATTAGTCAATGTCTTGCCATGTGTTCAGTGGGCAGGAGACAAAGTCACCCACAGCTGGGGGTGGGGACTGCTGCCGCCGAAGAGTGGCATGCTCCTGTCTGAGTGTCTGGAGGTGTCTCTGGGCTGTTCTCTTTCAGGAGGGATTAAAGCAAGGGCATGTAGGGAGGGGTGGGGAGGCAGGGAGATAGCCTTGCTATGTCACAACTTCTCTTCCCCCAGAACTAGTGCCTTTGGACTGAACTCCGTGGCCTGGAGCCTTAAGGAAGGGCAAGGGGGCCAAAGAAATGACAAAAGACGATGCATTGAAGGGGACCCTGGGGAGATCCCTTTTAGCAATAGCAAGATCTGCAGAGGCACTGGGCCGATCTAATTCCATTGGGAAAGGCAGTGAGGAGTTTGAACTATGAGTATAATTGGGAGATTTCTGAATCTTTGTCATATTTTTGCCTTCATTCCTTACGCACCCTCAACAATCTCCTCCCAGAGGTGGAAAGAGTCCTCATTTTCACAAAGAGCTAAGCACTTTTGTAATACTTCCTTCACCTATTCGGTCATGACAGCAACCCCATGAAATAGCTGCTCTCATTATCCCATTTTTCAAATGAGACTAAGACGCAGAAGGATCACTGATCCTCTGGGCCTGCCGGAGCACTCACTGGAGCTATGATTTGCATGCAGGTGCCCTGGCCCCTTCCTTATAGAGCACGGATTACACACCATGCCCCGTGCCTGGTTCCGGGGATGCTATCTTGCAGTCTTGTAGGCTCTCAGTTTTGAGGCCTTGTTTTTTTTGATGTCAAGTGATCTTGCAGTGTTTGGTCCCAGAGAGCTACTGGAAAGAGAGGCACAGACTCACTTCCAAAGTATTTAGACTGAGACATGAATTCAGTCTAACCAAACTGTCACCTTATTCAGCTTCTAAGATAACCGAAGATATGAGCCTTGGGGCAGCACAGGAAGTAGTGGCTGGACGGAAAAGCAAGCGAAATACTTTTAGCTCCTGTTGTTGAATTCCAAGGCCCTGATAGATGAATTAAATTCCCCCATCTGAATGAACCCTACTCGACTCCTAACCTGCTCAACCCCTGATTGGACTGACTGACCAACTCACCATTCTAGCAGCCTAGAAAGAAAGGCCATTCCCACTTAGAGAAACAACTGACTTCAGCCACTATTGTTCCTTAGACACCATCTGTGGCATAAAGAATAAGTGGCAAGACTTGAGAAGAAACAAGAGAATTTTGTTCATAGTCAAGAGAAAAATCAGTCAATAGAAACAGATCTACAGGCAGCCCAGGTGTTGGGCTGATTAAAGATTTGTAAATAGCTATCAGTATAATAAAAATGATTCTTAAAAATTTCTAGGGAGAGATAATGGATGTAATAGGTGAAACTGAAATCTTCCAACTGAAAAATACAGTATCTAAACCAAATATTTGCCGGGTGGAATTAATAACAAATAGGATACATAGAAGAAAATATGTATGAATATGCACAGGAAAGAAAAAAATCATTGAAACTGAAGAACAGAGAGAAAAAAATTGACAAGTGAGACAGAGCCTTGATGAACTGTAAGACAGAATTAAGGGGTAAAATATGCGAGTAATTGGAGTTCAAGAGGAGAAGAGAAAGAATGGGACAGAAACAAAAATGTTTGAAAAAATATGGATGGATAAATGTCTAAAATTGATTTTTAAAAAGGCCAGTAACCTTCTGGATTGATTTGCTCAAACAATGAAACCACATCAGAGCCGGCCCTGCAATCGCAGTCCTCACCTGACTATGAGGGTCCATGGTCACTGTCGAAGTCCCACCTCTCCTCTGCAGGGGCCAAATGGACAAATTGAATGCAGATGTGGGTTTCCTGGAAATAGTCTCGCGGTCTCATGGATCTCATGAAACTAGTGATCCAATAGCTCAGAGCCAGTGTCCAATAATCCTCAAAAACCTGTTTATTTTCCTTTTCCAAGGAAGACACACTACTAAACGCCTGCAGGTTTCCTAGGAGGAAGTCTTGGAGAAAGATGAACGGTACACACCTTTGGCAGCGTGACAAGGTTTCTTCTCCTATAGCATGGCCTCCCTTTCATTCGAGGAATTCTGAGTCTGTAAACTGGCTTAGGTCTGGGAATCCACTGAGGGGTGATGACCCTGTTTTGGTGATTCAAACCAGACTTCCATTTACTAGACCTATAGCTTTTCTGCTGAAACAGAACAAGTAAGAATTTCGTATGCTTCTCACGACTTATTTTCTATAGGTGTTTTAATTAGCCGGGCGCCCCCTGGGGTTTGGTGAGCCAAGCTCTTACGAATACTGCTGTGGCTCTCCTTTCCTTCACACTCTCCTCATCTTTGGCGATTACGTGCTACAAATTGGCCCCTGCTACCCCAGGATCCCAGCTGGATGTTGATCCCATGTTAACTTGGATCTCAGTTCCCAGCGTAATTTCTGACCCAGAGAGAAGGGCACACAGAGCTGGTCAAGGATGCTGGACTCCCCTCATGACCTTCTGCCTCACAGCGGTGGGTCTGTTCTCTGGCATTGGTGTGTGGGTCTCGCATTTTAACTTTCTAATCCCCCTGACTCTTTTTGGATGCCTTCCTTTTCTGCTTCTCGGGGATGTGCTGGCACTTCCAATTCATTTAATGTCAGCTAACTTTGAGCATGTCTCCTTCACCCAACCACAACCATTAGAGGTGCTACAAGCCCCTGGAGGGAAAAGAGTGAAGCCACAATCTTTGCTCACGGACCCGTGTCAATAGACTCGGCTCAACCCAACTTTGTGTCCCCTTCAAACTGCTCTCTCTCTCTTCTTAGGCAACCCCGCTCCCGCATCCCCCAGCTCTCCGTCTGCATAGGGTGGGAGTGCCGTGTGGTTACTCCGGTGTGCATCACACCTCCTCCTGCGTCACTCTTTGTGCCTTATTACTTGGTTGCTGTTTGGTCTCTGAATTGTGTCTGATTCTTCATGACCCCATGGACTGTAGCTCGCCAGGCTCCTCTGTCCATGGGATTCTCCAGGCAAGAATACTGGACTGGGTTGCTCTCCTCCAGGGGATCTTTCTGACCCAAGGCTCAAACCCATGTCTCTTGCGTCTCCTGTATCGGCAGGGGTGGGGGTGGCTCTTTATCTCTAGCGCCACCTGGGAAGCCCCATACTGGTACAGTTGCTTGCAAAATAACACAAATACTCCTCGGGACAACCCTCACCAACCCCATCCCAGGTGGCACTAGGGGTAAAAAGAACCCACCTGCCAATGCATGAGACATAAGAAATACGAGTTCGATCCCTGGGTCGGGAAGATCCCCTGGAGGAGGAAATGGCAACCCACTCCGGTATTCTTGCCTAGAGAATGGGCTACAGTCCATGAGTCCGACACGAATGAGGTGACTTAGCACAGCACAGCACGTACGGGTAAGACTCTTCAGGAAAAGGAAAACAAGCTTTCTTGGGCAGGGGTGGAAGGTGCTTTTGCTGGCAGACAAGACTGCAATTTAGGAGCGTGAGGTCCCAGCTTCACCCGAATCTGCCTGTATGTTCCCATTCCAGTTCTCAGGACCTCGTTCTTTCCGTCGATGACTCAACTTTAACAAAGAGACCCTGCAAGGATAGGGGATTCAATCCATGTTGTCATTCAGACAAGATTAGACTTTGGCTTTGTTTTCAGAAATCTTGACTTTGCAAGAAAATAAGGGTTTCACACCCCGCTTTTATTCTTTTCTTCCTTTTTTTTTTTCCTCCTAGAAGTCATAGAAGTTTTCAGGTGCTAAATGAGCTGGGAATTTAAGTCCCTGAGCTCATCATTTTCTTCCTTTAAGTTTTCTAGTACAATTAGCAATGACCAGCCAGCCAATCAATCCACCCCATTAAAATGCTCTAAGGTTGCAAGTACTTGGTCACTCGGAGTCCTGTCTTTTGTAGGAACTTTATCACAGATATCTAAGGCTAAAATCTGAGTAACTCTTTTGCCATTTCACCAGAGCCCTCTTCACCAATGGCAACAGATTCATTAATGCCTTTAAATCTAATCAGATCAGAGAACCCATTCCAGAAAACTCAGAACTTATTCAGAGAACCCATCCTTAAGCTCCGTTCCTTAGGAGCTATCCTTGGTACCTCAGGCAGTTGTGTAAGGTCATTGTCTCCATGTCTCACGGTGGAGTTGAAGTCCAGGGCACGCAATCAGGAAAGGAGCAAGAATGACAGTTCTCTCACCACAACAGAAAGTTCTGCTTCGGGTCTAACTTAAATCCCTCATGCTGTGCTCATACTGCCCCCTTATTTTGGTTTTTGAGAAATTGGAGCCTTCCCAGGTCTGGACGGGAGTTTCTCCTTCGATGGTACAAAGCGACCTTCCCGGGGCAGACTTTTAGGGCACTGTGTGTCCTTTGTGGGGGGCCCTGGCCTTGCCATGCTCTTCCGTGGCTCGTCCTCATGACAGAGCTGAGGTCCCTGGAGAATTTGGCAGGACAGCCCCGGGGGCGTGTGACCCTGTAGGTGTGTGGCCAGGCGCCCTAAACACATTGACTCTGCCTTTCCTTCCACACAGGAGATGCTGAAGGACGAGGTGCGGACACTCACTTACCGGAACTCCATGTACCACAACAAACATGTGTTCAAGGACAAGGTGGTGCTGGACGTGGGGAGCGGCACCGGGATCCTCTCCATGTTTGCTGCCAAGGCAGGGGCCAAGAAGGTGTTTGGGGTGAGCATGTCCTCTGCGGGGATGCTGGCCCTTCCCGGTCCTTCTGGCCCTTTCCAGTTCCCGTCCTTAGAGGATTTTGACTTTTCTGAAACCACTTTGCGCTCATCATTGCCTTGGAGTCCTTAGTCCTATGTGGGCTTGAGAGGCAGGGCAGGGTGGCTACACCTGTGAGCTCTGGTTGGAATCTCCGCCCTTCCACTCCCAATAGGTATGACCCAGACTATTCACTTCTCTCCTGTACCTTGGTTTCCCCATCTGTAAAGTGGGCATCACTACAGTACCTTGCCCACCGGGTGACTATGAGGAGGCGATGAGTTTAATACACAAATCAAGGGCTTAGCACAGTGCTTGGTGCAAGTCAAATGCCCAGTCTTTATTAGTAGAGTTGGGAGGGGGCCCTCAGCACTAACAAGACAGTCTCCTTCCTCTGTTCTTTAAAGGCAAGCTGATAGATTTCATCCGGATCTTCTAGCTCCTGCAGCCTCTCCAGCTAGAGGTGGTGATGGGGGGCCCACTGGGAGAGCTCCTGCGATGCAGCTGGGTGAAGCCCCAGGATGGGGGGCTGGAAGGGTCTGGAACTGGGGAGAAACTGAGAAAGCAGAGCTCTGAGCTGCTGGCTGACATAGTGGGTCTAGGGTTGGAAAATGGGAATTCATCTTGATCAAAATACAAGGCATGCTGCAGTTAAACACACAGCGTGTGCACAGGACGGCCCAATGCAGAGGCCGGCGGGAAGCTTTTGGTGGGGCTTTGTTAGCTGAATCACCCTGCAGCTTGTCTCAAGACCCTGCCCCCTGCCAGGCTCCTGGTTGACTAGAGCCCCTCAAACCCCCCTGCACCCCACAACCCCCTGCCTGAACAACATCCCCCTCCATGCCTTCCTTAATGGCTCAGATGGTAAAGAAACTGCCTGCAATTCAGGAGACCGGGGTTCGATCCCTGGGTTGGGAAGATCCCTTGGAGAAGGAAATGGCAACCCACTCCAGTACTCTTGCCTGCAGACTCCAATGGACAGAGGAGCTTGGCGAGCTACAGTCCATGGGGTTGCAAAGAGTCAGACACGACTGAGCGACTAACACTTTCACTTTACATGCCTGACTTGAAAGATACCCAGGTCCCAGTTGGAAGGGGTCCCAGGACGGTCTCAAGGCCCCTCTGGTGTCGGCTTGACCAGCAGAGCCGTGATGTACTTGCCGAGGTCCACGTAGAGGGTNTTTCCTTCACACTCTCCTCATCTTTGGCGATTACGTGCTACAAATTGGCCCCTGCTACCCCAGGATCCCAGCTGGATGTTGATCCCATGTTAACTTGGATCTCAGTTCCCAGCGTAATTTCTGACCCAGAGAGAAGGGCACACAGAGCTGGTCAAGGATGCTGGACTCCCCTCATGACCTTCTGCCTCACAGCGGTGGGTCTGTTCTCTGGCATTGGCGTGTGGGTCTCGCATTTTAACTTTCTAATCCCCCTGACTCTTTTTGGATGCCTTCCTTTTCTGCTTCTCGGGGATGTGCTGGCACTTCCAATTCATTTAGTGTCAGCTAACTTTGAGCATGTCTCCTTCACCCAACCACAACCATTAGAGGCGCTACAAGCCCCTGGAGGGAAAAGAGTGAAGCCACAATCTTTGCTCACGGACCCGTGTCAGTAGACTCGGCTCAACCCAACTTTGTGTCCCCTTCAAACTGCTCTCTCTCTCTTCTTAGGCAACCCCGCTCCCGCATCCCCCAGCTCTCCGTCTGCATAGGGTGGGAGTGCCGTGTGGTTACTCCGGTGTGCATCACACCTCCTCCTGCGTCACTCTTTGTGCCTTATTACTTGGTTGCTGTTTGGTCTCTGAATTGTGTCTGATTCTTCATGACCCCATGGACTGTAGCTCGCCAGGCTCCTCTGTCCATGGGATTCTCCAGGCAAGAATACTGGACTGGGTTGCTCTCCTCCAGGGGATCTTTCTGACCCAAGGCTCAAACCCATGTCTCTTGCGTCTCCTGTATCGGCAGGGGTGGGGGTGGCTCTTTATCTCTAGCGCCACCTGGGAAGCCCCATACTGGTACAGTTGCTTGCAAAATAACACAAATACTCCTCGGGACAACCCTCACCAACCCCATCCCAGGTGGCACTAGGGGTAAAAAGAACCCACCTGCCAATGCATGAGACATAAGAAATACGAGTTCGATCCCTGGGTCGGGAAGATCCCCTGGAGGAGGAAATGGCAACCCACTCCGGTATTCTTGCCTAGAGAATGGGCTACAGTCCATGAGTCCGACACGAATGAGGTGACTTAGCACAGCACAGCACGTACGGGTAAGACTCTTCAGGAAAAGGAAAACAAGCTTTCTTGGGCAGGGGTGGAAGGTGCTTTTGCTGGCAGACAAGACTGCAATTTAGGAGCGTGAGGTCCCAGCTTCACCCGAATCTGCCTGTATGTTCCCATTCCAGTTCTCAGGACCTCGTTCTTTCCGTCGATGACTCAACTTTAACAAAGAGACCCTGCAAGGATAGGGGATTCAATCCATGTTGTCATTCAGACAAGATTAGACTTTGGCTTTGTTTTCAGAAATCTTGACTTTGCAAGAAAATAAGGGTTTCACACCCCGCTTTTATTCTTTTCTTCCTTTTTTTTTTTCCTCCTAGAAGTCATAGAAGTTTTCAGGTGCTAAATGAGCTGGGAATTTAAGTCCCTGAGCTCATCATTTTCTTCCTTTAAGTTTTCTAGTACAATTAGCAATGACCAGCCAGCCAATCAATCCACCCCATTAAAATGCTCTAAGGTTGCAAGTACTTGGTCACTCGGAGTCCTGTCTTTTGTAGGAACTTTATCACAGATATCTAAGGCTAAAATCTGAGTAACTCTTTTGCCATTTCACCAGAGCCCTCTTCACCAATGGCAACAGATTCATTAATGCCTTTAAATCTAATCAGATCAGAGAACCCATTCCAGAAAACTCAGAACTTATTCAGAGAACCCATCCTTAAGCTCCGTTCCTTAGGAGCTATCCTTGGTACCTCAGGCAGTTGTGTAAGGTCATTGTCTCCATGTCTCACGGTGGAGTTGAAGTCCAGGGCACGCAATCAGGAAAGGAGCAAGAATGACAGTTCTCTCACCACAACAGAAAGTTCTGCTTCGGGTCTAACTTAAATCCCTCATGCTGTGCTCATACTGCCCCCTTATTTTGGTTTTTGAGAAATTGGAGCCTTCCCAGGTCTGGACGGGAGTTTCTCCTTCGATGGTACAAAGCGACCTTCCCGGGGCAGACTTTTAGGGCACTGTGTGTCCTTTGCGGGGGGCCCTGGCCTTGCCATGCTCTTCCGTGGCTCGTCCTCATGACAGAGCTGAGGTCCCTGGAGAATTTGGCAGGACAGCCCCGGGGGCGTGTGACCCTGTAGGTGTGTGGCCAGGCGCCCTAAACACATTGACTCTGCCTTTCCTTCCACACAGGAGATGCTGAAGGACGAGGTGCGGACACTCACTTACCGGAACTCCATGTACCACAACAAACACGTGTTCAAGGACAAGGTGGTGCTGGACGTGGGGAGCGGCACCGGGATCCTCTCCATGTTTGCTGCCAAGGCAGGGGCCAAGAAGGTGTTTGGGGTGAGCATGTCCTCTGCGGGGATGCTGGCCCTTCCCGGTCCTTCTGGCCCTTTCCAGTTCCCGTCCTTAGAGGATTTTGACTTTTCTGAAACCACTTTGCGCTCATCATTGCCTTGGAGTCCTTAGTCCTATGTGGGCTTGAGAGGCAGGGCAGGGTGGCTACACCTGTGAGCTCTGGTTGGAATCTCCGCCCTTCCACTCCCAATAGGTATGACCCAGACTATTCACTTCTCTCCTGTACCTTGGTTTCCCCATCTGTAAAGTGGGCATCACTACAGTACCTTGCCCACCGGGTGACTATGAGGAGGCGATGAGTTTAATACACAAATCAAGGGCTTAGCACAGTGCTTGGTGCAAGTCAAATGCCCAGTCTTTATTAGTAGAGTTGGGAGGGGGCCCTCAGCACTAACAAGACAGTCTCCTTCCTCTGTTCTTTAAAGGCAAGCTGATAGATTTCATCCGGATCTTCTAGCTCCTGCAGCCTCTCCAGCTAGAGGTGGTGATGGGGGGCCCACTGGGAGAGCTCCTGCGATGCAGCTGGGTGAAGCCCCAGGATGGGGGGCTGGAAGGGTCTGGAACTGGGGAGAAACTGAGAAAGCAGAGCTCTGAGCTGCTGGCTGACATAGTGGGTCTAGGGTTGGAAAATGGGAATTCATCTTGATCAAAATACAAGGCATGCTGCAGTTAAACACACAGCGTGTGCACAGGACGGCCCAATGCAGAGGCCGGCGGGAAGCTTTTGGTGGGGCTTTGTTAGCTGAATCACCCTGCAGCTTGTCTCAAGACCCTGCCCCCTGCCAGGCTCCTGGTTGACTAGAGCCCCTCAAACCCCCCTGCACCCCACAACCCCCTGCCTGAACAACATCCCCCTCCATGCCTTCCTTAATGGCTCAGATGGTAAAGAAACTGCCTGCAATTCAGGAGACCGGGGTTCGATCCCTGGGTTGGGAAGATCCCTTGGAGAAGGAAATGGCAACCCACTCCAGTACTCTTGCCTGCAGACTCCAATGGACAGAGGAGCTTGGCGAGCTACAGTCCATGGGGTTGCAAAGAGTCAGACACGACTGAGCGACTAACACTTTCACTTTACATGCCTGACTTGAAAGATACCCAGGTCCCAGTTGGAAGGGGTCCCAGGACGGTCTCAAGGCCCCTCTGGTGTCGGCTTGACCAGCAGAGCCGTGATGTACTTGCCGAGGTCCACGTAGAGGGTGCAGAGCCAGCCCGGCTGCACATGGCCAAGTCTTGCTGTCTCCACAGCACTGCTTCTCCCCACCCTCCAACCTTCCTTCCTTCATGAGGCCTCTTCCTCAAGATGGGGGGCTTCTGGTCAAGGGACTGATTCCCTTCCAAGGTACTCACAGAGCCTCAGGCCTTGATGTACACCTCCTGTGACTCCCTCCATCCTCCCTTCAGGGGCTCTCTGAGGTCCCAGCTCAGCTCCAGAGTCACACAGGAGCCCAGGGCAGAGCCAAGCAAGGCAGGGCAGCCATCATTCGCTTCCAAGTCAGGGGGCTTCAGCTGCAGCTTTTGACGGCTGCCCCTCTGTTTCCAGCACCCGGGAAACAGGTTTCCTACCGCCAGACTGGGGCTTGGCCTCCTGCTGTTCCCACAGGGTCTTACTCTCAGCTGAAAGTCAATGAATTTCTCAAGTATCTTAGCCCTTTGCTTAGGAGGGGCTTCCTTGGTGACTCAGACGGTAAAGAATCTGCCTGCAGTGTAGGAGACTGGGGTTCAATCCCCAGGTTGGGAAGATCCCCTGGAGGAGGAAATGGCAACCCACCCCAGTATTCTTGCCTAGGAAGTTCCATGGACAGAGGAGCCTGGCAGGCTACAGTCCACCGGGTCGCAAAGAGTCAGACAAGACTGAGCAACTAACTCTCACACTTTACTTAGGAGACGTGGAGAGCCTGGCAAGGCTTTTAGATTAAGAAGAATCGATTCTTTCAAAGGTGGAGACTGCAGAAGGAGTTAGAGTTAACACAGGTCTGCCCACGGGCCGGGGAAGGGTCTCAAGACGTCCCGAGTCCCTGACCTGCCCTTTTCCGATGTTCTTTCTTGTGGACGGTACCCGTTTAGCCAGGGAGGGCCAGGGGAAGGAGAATGACAGCAGGGAGGCTCGTAGTCGCCCTGGGGGCTCTGCCTTCCCACCTCCTTCACCCCACCACCCCCAAGACAGTGGCCATGCCAGGGGAGCAAGGCCTGGTTGCTCCTACCAGATCTCCCAACTCAGAGGCCAAGCCCTCCGTTGTGGGCAAAAGCAGCCAGTTTAGTGGGAGAGCCACTGGCCTGTGCTTCGGAAGGGTTGCGGGTTAGGTTTCCATCTGCCATGAAGTAGCCATGTGGCCTTGGGTAGGTCATCGCACCCCAGGCCTCAGCACCTCCGTCTGTTCCACTGGCTCTAAATTGCAAGCTGTGATTCTTTTAATGCCTGGCTCCTTTGCTCTGTATCCCCTCCAGATTGAATGCTCCAGTATTTCTGACTACTCAGAGAAGATCATTAAGGCCAACCACCTGGACAACAGTAAGACTCACCTCCACCTGCTTTCCCATGGAGGGAGGGGGCAAGGGCTTTGTACTTCCTTGTTCGGGTGGCAGAGACTGATGTAAGACCACTTGGCCTTCAAAGGAGGAGGCCAGCCACTGCCTTATTAGCAGGACTGTGCCCACAGGGATCAGAGTTTCCCAGTCCCTGCCAGGCCCGCCAAGGGCACGTCTGTCCCAGCTCAGCCTGCGCTGAGCCCAGTCTGAGGCTAAAACCTTCCTTTCCAAGCCCTCTGCTTAGCCGCAGCTGTCCCTCCTCCTCCCATTCCCTCTCAATGCCTCCAGCCCTATGTCCACTGAGCAACATCCCAGCAGACCCCAGTCCCTGTATCTGGAGAAAGGTCATCTTCTCATGCCCACAGGCCCCGCTGCTGATGGACTGTCCTGGCAACTAGCTTGCCCCGGGAGTGGGACCTTCTTACAGCTGGAGTCTGAGCACAAAAGGAGCTGTGTTTCCTTCCCTTCTTCTCCTCATTCCTTTCCCAGGCGTTTGTGATCTCCTTGGCCCCTCCCCCTGGGACTCATCTCGAACATGTTCACCCTCATGAGGGCCCCTAGTCAGGAGTAAGTCCTGTATCTCCCATCACCCAGTATTCTTGCCTGGAGAATCTTTGTGAACAGAGGAGCCTGGTGGGCTACAGTCCTGAAGCCGCAGAGTCGGACACGACTGGAGCGACTTAGTGCGCGCGCACACACTGGGTCGGTTCCCTGTGTGTGGTCACTACCCCCTGCTCTCCCACCTGCCATGCAGTGCTGGGCTCCCACCCCGGGCTGGGCAGGCTCCTGCGTGGATGCCTGATCTCTGGGCTCAGGCTCGGGTGGGCGGAGCCTGGCTGCCCCTGCTGACCAGGCCCCTCCAAGGGTGAGCCCCTGCTCAGACCCCATCTGGCCTGTCTTTTGCTGGTGGCGTCTTCTCAGCCCACCTCGTGGCTCCAGGAGAGAATCAGTCCCTGCTCTGCGTTTCGATGGCTCACATTTGATTCTGTGCTATGGAGGCAAAGAGCCGGGAGGGACTAACGGTTGTCCCCAGGTGGATGGCCACCCCCCTGGCCCATGTTTGTCCTCTTCACACAGGCCCGGGGGGTCTTTTCAAGGCAAAGCGTGCTCTGCCTTGGCATGTATACTAGAAAGAGGACAGCTTGGCTTCCATGGAAATGCTTCTGAAACGTGGCAACAGCCAATTGTGTGGGTCTCGGGAGCGTAGGTGTAGAGACATAAATAACAACCCAGGACATAAAATACCTGCTACCCAGAATCAATCAATCTCCCTCCCTCTCCACCTCCGTACGGCTCCCCGGATGGGTTTGTTCCCAGGCAGACGCGCACCTCCACACGGGCACCTGCAGGCGTGTGCGTGGCCTTCACGTGGCTCCTGCCACCCGCGTGGCCACACACGTGCTCAGATCAGGGTATCATCTTGGACATCAGGGCTGACAGCCACCACTCCCTCTCTTTGCCTGCCCAGGAGACCTACAGTTCTAGAAGACAAATGCTAATCCGCTGACCATCCAGAAAACTAAAGGGAACAGTCAGACCCTCCCTTCTCTTCTTCTGCCCTGGAGCAGGAAGGTCACGGATGCAGAAGCCTGAGCAGAGTGTGAGGCACAGAGAGGCGGCAGGAAGGGCTGCACCAGGTGGCTCCCCTTCTGAGCCCCGCTCCTGGTGCAGGAGACGCCGCCACACTCAACTCGCAGGATTACTGGGGGATTAGAGAGAATACACGCGAGGGGCCTGAACAGCAAGCCTTAACTGTAGATCTTTCCGGCTTTATGTTCTGCACTTTGCTCATTCCTGGTCACATATCCCAAGCCTTTTGTAGACGATACTTGAGTTCTCTGCCCTGTAGCATCCTTCCATGCTTGTGGCCATCCAGTCCTAGGACAATTCCCCTGATGAGGGTCCCACCAGCAGCCACCTGGGGCTGTGATGGTTTGAAGAACTGCCTTCTGCTGGAGTCTGCCTCTCTGCAGCCTGACCACAATGCTCTGGGTCATCACTTTGGGACCACACAGAGTAAGGGGGCTCCCTTTCACCTGGCAGCCCTACTCCCACAGATGCAGGGACATAGCCCCAGTTTCTTCACCCATGGCTTTGGTTTCAGCCCCTTCTCCTCTGGCCATGCGCCAGCATCCCTCTCACCTTGGCAGAGGATGCTCTGGCTCCCTTAGCAGCTGTGGGGACCTCAGGCCACACTGGCACTCAGCTAGCATCAGCCGTGATCTGCAATCTACCCACATGTGTCTGCCTAGCCCCAACTCCTCACCTCTGTCCAGTCTGCGGATACTTTGAATCCAAACTGAGAATCACACCTCATCTACATATCAAGACTCATGTTGTTAGGTTTGGTTCTTCCTTACAATCTACTGGGCTTCCCTTGTGGCTCAGCTGGTAAAAAATCTGCCTGCAATGCAGGTGACCTGGGTTCAATCCCTGGGTTGGGAAGATCCTTTGGAGAAGGGAAAGACTACCCATTCCAGTATTCTGGTCTGGAGAATTCCGTGGACTGTATAGGCCACGAGGTCACAAAAAGCCAGACACAGCTGAGCGACTTTCACTTTGGCCCTTTCGCTATAACCTACTCAGTGTCCCTAGGCAGGGACTGGGGCTTCCCCAGTGGCTCAGTGGTAACGAACCTGCTTGCCAATGCAGGAGACGCAAGAGATGTGGGTTCAATCCCTGGGTCAGGAAGGTCCCTTGGAGGAGGAAATGGCAACCTACTCTAGCATTCTTGCCTGGGAAATCCCATGGACAGGGTAGCCTGACAAGCCACAGTCCCTGGGGTTGCAAAGAGTCCAACAGGACTGAGCACGCACGCAGGAGTCCCCAGAGCCTTGCTCTTTGGGGATCACTGTTCTCTGTGAGGTGTCATCTACATAGGGAGGAGCTGGGGTGGAGGCAGTGGGGCGGCCCCGTAGGCTGGTCTAATCCGGTTCAGCTCTGAGCCAGCACCTTTGAATACAGTCAGGGAACAGTTGTGAATTTGCACACTAATTGGTCAGCTTCCACTCCAGAGAGGCCGTGGAGAAGGTGCCTTGCCAGGTCCGCATGTGGGGCCTGGCATGGTAGTTGAGAACTCTGGCAGGTTCACACTCAGTTCCAAAAGCTCAGCTTGTGATCTTGGGCACCTGACCTTCTGTGCCTCTGTTTCCTGCTCTGGGAAATGGGAACAACAGTGAGACAGACCACAGAGGGTTTCACAGAGCTACCATATTTTCAGTGAATTTGAAGAATAGATGCAGGGCATTTGGTGGCTTGAAATTGGCCTCAGTGGGAGTATATATGTGGAGAAACAGGCAGATGCTGCAAGTCAGGGTATCCTTCCTGGAGAACCCCCTGTTAAGTGTCTCCCAGCACAGCTCTGTGTAAAGCACGACAGTGTACATGTGCCGTTAGCAGCCAATACATGTTAGCTATTGTTATGATTATTTCATTCGTTAACTTGACTAATAGGCTGGTCCAAAGAAGGGATGAGGTTAATCAGATATAATGGCTGTTAATGAACCTGTAGTGGCTCTTGGCAATGGCTGCTTCCCTCAGAGGCAGCCCATGAGTAATCCCAGGACTGGGTTCGTGCACCCACCCCTGGGGGAGGGATGTCACCCACAGTCTGGGCCCCGGGCCAGATGCAGGGGAGCTGGGGAGAAGAGCACAGATGAGGTCTGTGCTCTCATGATGCTTACAGTCTCGGGGAGGGCACAGACACAAAAGCAAGTGGACACACAGCATCCCAATAGAATCACAAATGGTGCAGCGCTCTGGAGGACAGGATGGAACAGTTGAGAAAACTGGGGTCTGCTTTGGATGGGGTGGCCGCCCAGGCATGTCTGACTCTGCTCATACCGTGGGCGAGGGCTTCGTGCCCAGCCCTGCTGCCCGTGACATCACGGCTGAGCCAGAACAGGGGAAAGGTGAGAGTGTCCGCACCACAGGCAGCAGTGGGTGATCAGGCTGTGATCCTGTCTGTGTGCAGATGCAGGATGGGGGTCTCAAGTGGCTTTTACCAGGTTGAACAGCAGGCCTGGATTTTTCTTCAATGTTTTATTTCATATTGGTGTGTGTGTGTTCAGTCGTGCCTATCTCTCTGCAACCCCCCGGACTGTAGCCCACAAGGCTCCCCCGTCCATGAACTCTCCAGGCAAGAATACTGGAGTGGGTTGCCATTTCCTTCTCCAGGGGATCTTCCCATCTCAGGGGTCGAACCTGCCACTTCTGCATTGGCAGGCAGATTCTTTATACTCTGCCATCTGGGAAGCCTTATTTTATATTGAGAGTGAAAGTGTTCCTCGCTCAGTCGTGTCTGACTCTGCAACCCCATGGACTGTCGCCCACCAGGCTCCTCTGTCCATGGGATTCTCCAGGCAAGAATACTAGAGTGGGTTGCCATTTCCTTCTCCAGGGGATTTTCCCCACCCAGGCATCTAACCTGCATCTCCCACATTTCAGGCACATTTTTTACCAACTGAACCACCAGGGAATCAGATTGACAATGTTGTGATAGTCTCAGCAGAGCGACTCAGCTGCACTTATACGTTCTTCCCCAAACTCCCCTCCCATCCGGGCTCAGGCCTAGATTCTGGCATCCTCTTATGACATCCTGGGGGAATTCCTGATGGCAGAGTGGTAAAGCACCTGCCTGCCAATGCAAAAGATGCAGGTTCGATCCCTGAGCCAAGAAGATGCCCTGGAGAAGGAAATGGCAACCTGCTCCAGTACTCTTGCCTGGAGAATCCCAGAGACAGATTAGCCTGGTGGGCTACGGTCCAGGGGGTTGCAGAGTCTGAACACATCTGAACATATGCAGGTCGTTGTTGAATTTCCCCAGAAAAGCTCAGGCACCGAGTGGTCTTTCAGAGGATGGTGATGGATGAGTTTCCTTCTAGAGGAAATGTTCTTATGGAACCAGCCAACTCATGCATCACCCTGTCAATTGCACAGCAGCACCTAGGATAGTTTTTGCTGGGATCTTTACAGCAATGAATGCAAAATGAACCCCCAAATGAGGTGTACGTCTGTCTTGAATGAACAAAAACTCAACTGAGACATTTCTCCTGCCATAGAGAGAGGGACAGGTCTGGGAAGGGACTCAGGGGCAGAGGATGTTCAGAGCAGAGGCTTTGCCTAAATCCTATCCACCTTACGTCTCAGTCATCTGGTCACCGAGGAAGCAATGTCAGTGTTTGCTGCGAGCTTGCCCTTCACCTGTGTCATTTCATTTCATCAGTATAGCTTCTCGCCAAGTAGATGTCACTTCTCCTGATTGTTCTCTGGATAACTGGAGTTCAGTCAAGTAACTTGGGGAAAGTCGTACAGCTAATCATGAGAACACCCAGCACTTAAAGCCAGTTTTCTTGAGTGCAAAGCCCATACTCTTGTCAAAACACCAAGTCCCCTCCTCTCCAACACTAGCCACGCAGGCTTGGGGCTGAGCCCGGGCTGTGAACAGATGCAGTGGTGGCAGTCTCTCAGCCTCCTGTGGGTTTGAGTTGTCATGGTAGCCTGATGTGGGGTGGGAGCCCTGGCAAGGGTGTGGGTCATTGGTTATCAGACCTGGGCTCTGTTTCCACGGTGATCACTGAACCCCTCTAAGCTTCATTTTCCTTAAAAATGAGAATAAGAATACTGTGTCTGCTTCAAGGACTTGTTGGGACATAGTGTCCATTCTGGGCTTAGCCCAGCACGGGCCCTTAGTTGTTCAGTTGCTCAGTCGTGTCTTTGCGACCCCACGGACTGCAGCATGCCACGCTTCCCCGTCCTTCATCATCTCCAGGAGCTTGATGAAACCCATGTCCATTGAGTCAGTGATGCCATCCAACCATCTCATCCTCTGTTGCCCCCTTCTCCTCCTGCCCTCAATCTTTCCCAGCACTGGGGTCTTTTCCAATGAGTTGGCTCTTCATATCAGGTAGCCAAAATATTGGAGCTTCAACTTCAGCATCAGTCCTTCCAATGAATTTTCAGGGTTGATTTCCTTTAGGATGGACTGGTTTGATCTTAACTGCCCAATACACTTCAGGAGGAATCACACAGACGTCTTCAGTCCTTAGTATAAACTGGCATGGTGAAGGGAGAGAAGAATCAGAACCGCACTGACTCTTGTAGATTGAGCACATCCTGATGCGGGGTGCTTCCCGCCTGGGTCCCTGCAAAGTGCGGCTGTGGGATTCTTATTTTGCAGTCATCACCATATTCAAGGGGAAGGTGGAGGAGGTGGAGCTGCCCGTGGAGAAGGTGGACATCATCATCAGCGAGTGGATGGGTTACTGCCTGTTCTACGAGTCGATGCTCGCCACTGTCATCTTTGCCAGGGACAAGTGGCTGGTGAGCCTGCTGCATGCTGTCCCCTGGTTGCCCCACCGGCTGCCTGGCTGTTCAGCACCCGCCTGTAGCCGAGGGAGGCTACCAGGACTTCAGAGAGGACCTGGGCTACAGGGTCACCGCTCCCAGACCCCTCTCTTTAGACTAGATCTGCCTCTGGGGGACAGAATGAGCGTTCGTAGGTCCAACCTTGGCCTCTTTTGCTATAATAGACACCCTTGTTGTCCAAAGTCTATGCTGGTCAGCGAGTACTAAGGGTTTGCACGGCTGCCAGTAAGCCAGTGTGCTTTTGACCTTAGCTTCTCCAGACTGAGAAGTCAAAACATCTTCCACTGCCCCCACTGGACACATCTCTGCCCGACCACGTTCGTCCTATGGAGCCCGCCTCGGCCCCTTGGGTGTTTGCTGGTGCCTCCCCACCCAGCCCTCTCCCCGGCCGAGGCGACAGTCCGCTGCAGGGGGATGCTGGCGAGGGGGTGACTGTCTGGTGACTCTATGTGCAGTTCAAAAATGTATGTCTTTGTCAGGTGAATAGATTACGAGACCCATTTCCCCACAATTCATCAACAGAAACCTGGAGGGCTTATGTTTCCAGACCGGGCGGCTTTGTACGTGGTAGCAATTGAGGACAGACAGTACAAGGACTTCAAAATCCACTGTAAGTAACCTTGGCATTCTCTGCTGGGCTTTTAGGGGGGGCTTTGGGGGGCAGGAAGCACTTCAGAGGGCTGGGCATAAGTGGTCAGTCCTGCGGACACAGCTGCTGTGCCTCTGAGGAGTTTATACCTGTGACCTTTTCCAGATCCTTCTCTCTGGATGTTTTCCACTAGTTCCAAGGGTGGGGGTTCTACAGAGAGGAAATAAGAATGTGGCTGGTGGGAGGTAAAGCGAGGAGAGAATGAACACAGTGTGGATGGAAAATGAATGAAGCAGCAGAAGCTGAGGTTTTTTTGCAGAGCCATCAGGTGGCTGAAAGCTACTAAAGGTCATTTCTCCCTAACATCCACACAAGGGCAGGGAGGGTCTCCAGCCAGGCCAGTCATTTGAACTCTGCCTTTGTATGCCTGAAATTTGTCAGCATAACATTGGTTCTCCTTCATATAAGTAAGATACAGAAGGAGAGGGAGGCTGAGCATGTGGGTGGGGGCTGTCTCTTATACACATCTANGTCTCCAGCCAGGCCAGTCATTTGAACTCTGCCTTTGTATGCCTGAAATTTGTCAGCATAACATTGGTTCTCCTTCATATAAGTAAGATACAGAAGGAGATGGAGGCTGAGCATGTGGGTGGGGGAGCGCTGGGGTGGGGGTTGGGGCTCATCTGAATCTGTGCTCTTTGTGCTTAATCAGTTGAAAAGGTGCTCTCTTAGAAAAAAGTCCCCCACCCCCGCACAACTCTCCAACATTTTATCTGGTCCCCAAAGAGTCATTCGATTCTATTTCATTTAAAGAGTGACCGTTCTCAAGGGATACAAGCCTGGTCCTCCATGTGATTAAACAGATTATGCTTCCATAAGGTTTAGAAGGACAGGGAAGCTTAGCGTGCTGCAGTCCAAGTGGTCACAAAGAGTCAGACATGACTTAACATCTGAACACACACACAAGGTTTAGAGACAGACATGAGTTCTTAGCCAGAACTAACTAAAGCAACAAAGTGCAAAGACCACCTCCCCTTCTCCACACACACTTACAAGTGAGTATGCACACGATCCAGCCCTCCTCCCCACCCCCCGCACACATACAAGTGAGCACACACATGATCCAACCCCAAGCATGAGCAGAAACTCCAAACAGTCCAACAGTCTCCGCAGATCTGGGTTCCTGCCAGCACAGTGCTAAGCNAGCCCTCCTCCCCACCCCCCGCACACATACAAGTGAGCACACACATGATCCAACCCCAAGCATGAGCAGAAACTCCAAACAGTCCAACAGTCTCCGCAGATCTGGGTTCCTGCCAGCACAGTGCTAAGCACCCCTCGTCTAGACTCCCTATGATGGAGGGGCTCCCAGATCGAACAGACTGGCTCCCGGCCCCCAGAGGCTAGGACTCCAGAGTCCAACAACGTCTAGTCATTGTCTGTGCTGCTGGGCCATGCCACGGAGTACGTGAGTCCACCTGCGTCCGCACCTTTCTGGAAATATAAACTCAGAGCATGTTCAGAGCCAGGTCAGGACAAGACGGAAATGGGACATTTGTCTGAGCCCTCCCGCCCATCTGGCATCATTTCTAACGTTCAGTGAGCAATGAGACGTAGGAGGTTAGATGACGGTGCTTTGAAGGTGGCCAGCTCTGGCTTCACATCCTCTGGGTGACCGTGAACGAGTCACCTAACATCTCTGAGCCTTGGTCTGAGATAAAACTCCCGCAACCTATAGACTTGTTGGGAGGATGAAGTGAGATGATGTATATAAGGGGTGTGACAGTTGATGCCACACGTGGCAACCTGGATCTGGTCCCCAATTGTGTCATTAAGCCCCTTCCTGCCTGTGGCCCTGGCCCTGAGCCTGACTGCCGAGCTCGCTGGCCTCCAGAGGCTCAGAATCTAGGCCAGATGCGCTCTCGTGATAGGTTTCAGAAACAGCTCAACGGCAAATGTTGATCAAATGCATGAATAAATAGGACATATTTTGCCCTGGAGCTGTGTGGTTATGCTGCCTTTGGAGTTCTTGCTGTAACTGTATAAATTGTGTTTGGAGGAGAACCTACAAGCACACTCTTTGTTCTCACATGCTCTAAACTGATTGAACTCCGACCCTCAGCTCGGCGCTTTAAGGAACTTCCTCCTGGTTTAAAGGCAAACAGATCTCACCCTCCTCCTTGCCTGGATCCTGTTTGGGACCTTGACCTCACGTGCCTTACCATGAGGACTGAATCGGCCCTGACAGGCCCTGGGATACTGGCTGCTACTCAGGTGCCAGTCCAGGACCGGAGACCATGGGATTGAGTCTCCTCCTGCTTACTGCAGTTTTCATATCACCTGGAAAAAAAAAAAAAAGACTGAAAGGTAGCCCCGTTTTTTTCTTGTGGAATCTCTGGAGTCTGTCAACAGCATTCCCCGCAAACTCAGAATCAAATGCACCTTTTCATTTTATTTAACATATTTTCCAAGTTTTCTATTTAAACATTTCTTTTAAAAAATGACCTGTTTCTGTTTTTAGGAAAGAAAGCAAGCACATTTAGAAATCTGTTTTAAATAAACAGAGATTTTGGTTACTCAGAGTTCTAAATCCAAAGTGAAAGCATAAAGGTTGCTGGTTGCTAAGGGAACAATTGTAAGCAAATTTCTGATGGCTCAAGAACCAGCTAAAAAAGAAAAATCTTAAATAGGGCAGGAGAAGGAGTTGTGCCCAATCCCTTTCAGAAAGAAAATTGTTAGGAAAACAGTTTGTCCCCTCCCCGCCCCCTCCTTGCCCTTCTCCTCCCCTCTTTTCTCAACCACACGCAACCTGGGAACACAAGGCTGAGTGAAACTCAGAAATTGCCCTCAGTTTGCTCACCAACTGCTAGAGAACACACACACACACACACACTCAGATCATTGGCATGTACCAGGCTCACAACGCACAGTTTGTTGAGGGAATGAATGAGAAAATGCACGAAGGAATAGAAGTAAACTAGCAAAGGAATGTACAAAGTGATGGTGGTGAGAGCGGTGGCGGCGGTGTGGTCAACTTAAAGAAAAAGCATAGTGTGAAAGCTACGAGTTAAGTTTTATTTGGGGCAATGTGAAGACTGCAGCCTGGGAGACAGCACCTCAGACGGGGGCTCCGAGAAACTGCTCCAAAGACGTCGGGGGAAGAACAGTATAGATGTGATTTTGGTAAAGGGGAAGTACATGTGGTCAGGCACGTTTACTTTTTTAGGAAGTTTCTGCTGGTCTTGTGAAGCTTCTGCTAGTCACGAGAAATGGTCATCACAATGAAGGACTTCAGTGTTTTTCTAGATGTAAGAAAGTACTAGAATTGGGCTCATAAAATCAGCTCCTGAGAGCATCCGTCTGAAGACCTGTCCTGCCAGCTTTCTGGAGCACAGAGTGCCTCGTTGCTGCTCTCCACCCTGGACTTCTTCGGGGGGTGTTGGAGGGCAGCTGCTGAAGCAGCGCATGATTTAATCCTTGTAGAGGCAGATGGCAAGCTCCCATGGCAAGTGCCAGTATGTGGTTGACAGTGATTTAGTCGCTAAGTCATGTTCAACTCTTGTGACCCCATGGACTGTAGCCCACCAGGCTCCTCTGTCCGTGGGATTTCCCAGCAAGAATACTGGAGTGGGGTGCCATTTCCTCCTCTAGGGGATCTTCCCGACCCAGGGATTGAACCAGGGTCTCCTGCATTGCAGGAAGATTCTTTACCAGTGACCCAGTGAGGATTCCCAGACAGAGGTGCAATCATTAATTTTTTTTTTAATTCTGAAGATTTCTAGAATTTCAAAATTGGAAGGAAATTGGGTAGATATTCCATGTGATTTTCTTACCCAGTAGTTGACTCTAGAACCTGCTGAGGGTCAGAGGATGGGCACGGGCTTCCTGGTTGATGAGAAGATGACAAGCGACCTCTCGCATAGAGATGGTGGTGCCTGTAGCTGGAGGCGTGGTGGGCAGGACCTCTTGGAGGGTTCAGGTGCTCTCCATGGGTTTCTCCACCACCCTGACATCCAGAGCTCTATTTCCTGGCTCTGGCCTATTTTACACAAGGAGTTGACTTTGATCTGAGGGCCTAAAATGTATTAAACTATTATACACACCTTCCTTTCTATCTAGAGGAGGAGTTGTCAGTGGCGCCTGGTGCCACCTGCTCTATTTTCCCCTGAGGCTTCCCCATTAGTTCTAGCAGAGAAACCCAAATTACTGGGGCCAGGACAGGGACGGGGAATGTAGCTACAGATCTCTCCACTGAAAAGTGAAGCTTGTTTTCTAGTACTTCATATTCCTGTCTTTGTTTTCAGGTTATTATTTCCTCTAATATATATCCATTCTGCCCATAAGCTCATTGGAAGAATTCTACATCTTTGATATTGTGATTTTTTTTTTCATTTCCAGCATTTCCATCTCACTGATGAAATTCTGCATCTGTTCATGCATGTTTTTTCTGCATAAGATTCTTTAAAATATTTATGAAAGTACTTGAATCTCCTTGTTACATATTCCCACTACCTGAGCTCTGAGTCTGGTTCTATTGACTATTTTTCCTTCTGGTAATGGGTCATGTTTTTCTTTCTTTTCCATGTGTCTTGTAATTTTTGACTAATGCTGGACATTGTGAGGAGTGCTGGACAGTAGGGATAGATGAATCATTTACATGCAGAGAAGAGCATGCCTCTTCCTCTACCAGTCCATTCAAGTGGGGATTTTGTCCACTTAGTCTGGACTAGCTGGTAGGTCTGGACTTCATTGTTGTTTTAGTCACATTCAGTGCACCATGGTGTGGTCCTTTTCAAGAGTCTGTTTCAATCCACAAACTAAGCTTCACAGGTCTTTTGTTATTATTTTTGAATCCCTAGAAAGTTAGCTAACACTTTCCTGGTGGTTGATGACCCTCACTCCATATTCACTCATTTAATAGATAAGGCAATTGCAACAAAACATTAATATGTTTGATGTGTATCCTCGCCCATCCCTGCTGCATGTATGGTAGAGAAGCTAGTGGGAAATGCATGGTCAGTGGAAAAGAGAGGAAAAAACCCTAATGTCCTAGATAGTCTGTCACTGAATAACTGGAGGTAGGGCCGTTTGGGAAAATCAGACATGAATTAACCAGGTGTTGTGAAGCAGCACAAGCATTAAATGTTTGGGAATAAATTCATTAAAATTTAGTAAATTCACTAAAAAACCCAGCATTATCGGTGGACCTGTACTGTGCCAGATGCTCTGTTGCGGGCGCTGAGGATACAGAAGGAGAGGGCTTCCGCAGGTGGGAGAGGTTGGAGATGTCACAGTGGCCATTTGAAAATTGGACTGGAAGGGACCTCAAAGATCATGGAGCCCAGGGATCACCAACTGGTTGGAACTGCTTATGTTGACTTGGAAATCCCATCTCCCTGGGGCCCAAATCTGGAGATTCTGATTCAGTAGGTCTGGTTATGGTCCAGGAATCTGTATTTTAAGAAGTGTCCCAGATGATTCTGGAACACTGCGGACCAAACTCCTCACTTTAGAAACAATTTGGAAAGAAGGGGGCCAAGCTGCCAGAGTCACAAGCTTGGATGATGGCAAAGCCGGAGCTCAACCACGTAACCACAGCAACCATCATGCCTCGAGGGCTTTCTATGTGCCGGACCCTGTTGTGAACTTTATATGTATCATCACATTTGATCCTAACAAACCCTATAGAGCAACTATCGTCGTCATCATCATCTCCATTTTAAAAAACTTGTTATTTTATATTGGAGCATAGCAATGTGGTGATAGGTCCAGGTGCACAGTAGGGGCACTCAGCCGTACACATGCATGTGTCCACTCTCCCCAGACCCCCGCCCCATCCAGCCGCCGTGTGTCGCTGAACAGTGCTCCCGGTGCTGTATTGGTGATCCATTTGCATCTATGTCCACCCCCAAATCCCTTAACTACCCCTTCTCCCAACCCTTCCCCCACCCCATCCCCTGGTGACTACAAGTCCATTGTCTCTATTTTCAAGAAGAAGTCAGCTCTTTGAGAGGTTAAATACTTGCCTAAAGTCGCACAGCAAATAAACAGAGCCAAGGTTTGAAGCCCAAACCCAGGATTTTAACCATTTAACATGGACTCTCAGAAACACTTTCACAGAGCCCTAACTTAAAGCAGGGCAGAGGGCAAGAGCAGATGTGTAGCGGTAGGTGTCTTGAGAAAGGGTTTTTGAAAAAGACAGTGTGTGTGAGTGTGCATGTTTTACCTGGGTAAGCAAGGACAGCTCTTTCCAGACTCTATCAGGGGATCTTCTCTGGACCTGTCGCCATGCTTCCCCAAACATTAAATGTTAGTTGCTCAATGGTGTCTGACTCTTTGCAACCCATCAACTCTAGCCCACCAGGCTCCTCTGTCCATGGGATTCTCTAGGCAAAGAATACTGGAGTGGGTTGCCGTTCCCTTCTCTGAGGATCTTCCTGACCCAGAATCGAACCCAGATCTCTCACATTTCAGGCAGATTCTTTACTATCTGAGCCAACAAGGAAGCCCCAAACATAGGTAGCTCAGTTGGGAGTTTGGCTCCAGCCCGGGTATAGAATGGATCTGACTGGCATCTCATCCTCAAGCCAGAATCGCACAAATGCTTCACATTTCAGGCAGATTCTTTACTATCTGAGCCAACAAGGAAGCCCCAAACATAGGTAGCTCAGTTGGGAGTTTGGCTCCAGCCCGGGTATAGAATGGATCTGACTGGCATCTCATCCTCAAGCCAGAATCGCACAAATGCTTGCCCTCTGGGAGATGATTATTTTCTCAGCCTCTTCTCTCCGAGGAAAGTCTTTGTGTGCCCTTGAAAATATCCTGAGTAAAAGGAACACAGTATTCCCTGACTGTTCGCGCCTCCCTCATTTCACCCCCATCTCCTAAACACGCAGACGGACATAAGTTTCCTATGGTTCCATTTGTTTGGTGAGCATTTAAAAATAATTTAACCCTGTAAGATTTAAGAGAAAAGCAAGTCTATTTCAATGTATTTCTAAACTCCTCTGAGTAAACGAACAAGTGAGATTCACCCACCCAGTAACTAGACTCCGCGAAAGCAGGGGTCCTCAACCTCCAGATCTAATACTGATGATCTGAGGTGGGGCTCACACAAAATATCAAAAATGAAGCACCTAACACATGTAATGCACTTGAATCGTCCTGAAACCACCTCCCCAGCCTTGTCTGGGGAAAGATCGCCTTACATGAAACCAGTGAAAGTCACTCAGTCATGTCTGATTCTTTGCAACCTCATGGACTACACAGTCTGTGGTATTCTCCAGACCAGAATATAGGAGTGGGTAGCTGTTCCCTTCTCCAGGGAATCTTCCCAACCCAGGGATGGAACCCAGGTCTCTCGCACCGCAGGTGTATTCTTTACCAGCTGAGCTACTAAACTGGTCCCTGGTGCCAAAAAGATTGGGGATGGCTCTGCACTGTGGGGAGAGCAAATGGCATTCCTGCTTGCTGTCACAACTGTGTTGGTGTAGCTGAAGGGTTAGGACACAGGGTTTGCGCCCCAGCGCCACAGTTTCCCTGCTGTGGGATATCAGCCCAGTATCCCACATGCATGTAAGCCAAGCGCCAGCTGCTGCCAGCCCCATTTTCTCATCTGCTGTATCGAGGCATCCTCATGGGGTTGCTGGTGAGAGGCATTGATGGGTCTGGCCAGGACTGGGTGATCAATCAGTGGTAGCAGTGATGACCATCATTTCCGGTGATCTGGCACCATCATGGACTTCTTGGAGGCTCAGATGGTAGAGAGCCTGCCTGCAACGCATAAGACCCAGGTTCGGTCCCTGGGTCGGGAAGAACCCCTGGAGAAGGGCATAGCTACCCACTCCAGTATTCTTGCCTAGAGAATCCCATGGACAGAGGAGCCTGGTGGGCTACAGTCCATGGGGTTGCAAAGAGTCTGACATGACTGAGCGACCAATACTTGGACCATCAGACTTGCATTCATTGACTTCCAACCCTGCACCCTGAATCCGTTCGCTGATTAATGCATCTTATGAACAGCCCCCGGGGGCAAAGGGGCACTGCTGGGGTGTTCTGTGCCCCACCTGGGGGATATGTCTCACAGGATGGGTCCTAACGAGGACATTGTGGTGTGTGAGAAAAGCAAGGCCTCTGCTGGACACCCCAGCTCCCCACCTCACATTTTGCAGTTGAGAAAACGGAGGATCAGAGAGGCTAGGAGATTTGCATGAGGGCATGCAGAAGGAAATGGCAACCCAGTCCAGTGTCCTTGCCTGGAGAATCCCAGGGACAAGGGAGCCTGGTGGGCTGCCGTCTATGGGGTCGCACAGAGTCAGACACGACTGAAGCGATTTAGCAGCAGCAGCAGCAGCTGGCTAGTAAAAGGTGGCACTGGGATTCTGACGGCAGCCTGTTTCATGAACCAGGAAACCCCATGTTTCTTTCTGCTTCATGAGCGCTTCAGTAGGTGGGAAAGGGAGGAGGGAGAGACAGCTTTATAGCTGTGGGGTGGGATGGAGCTGAGGCAGTGGGGGAGAAATGGGGACGGTGGAGGAGAGTTCTTAGGAGATGCTGAGACTCAGAGACAAGGGAGGAGAGCAGATACAGAAGAGTCAGGAGTCTGGGTTCTAGTCCTGGCCCGACAGCAGTCTAGCTGTGTGACTTCGGAGAAGTTTCTTACCCTCTCTGGGCTTTACTTTTCTTAACCCTAAATCGGAACCTGTGCACATTAGATGGTGTGAAGGAACATTTGGCACCTTGTGAAACACTCCACCGGGCAAGCACCTCTCCTGTCGTCAGACCAGGGAACACGAGCTGCCGCCCATCCTCTAGGACTCAGGGGGGCCCGGGGACTTCTGGGGGTCCCGCTGCTGACCCTCACATTTTGTTCTGTCCCCACAGGGTGGGAGAACGTCTATGGCTTTGACATGACTTGTATTCGGGACGTTGCCATGAAGGAGCCCCTGGTGGACATCGTGGATCCAAAGCAAGTGGTGACCAACGCCTGTGTAATAAAGGTCTGCAGATGCATCCTGTATGGGCCTGGGGGCGCAGGAAGCTGACTGTGCCACCTGGATGCTTGGGCCTGTGCTCAAGGCCACCCGGGCTCCTGCAGGGCCCCAGGCTATGAGGCAAGGCCACCTCGGCCGGCCGGAGCCTCTGGCAGCCCAGGTTGACCAATGAGAACAGGCACTGGCCCTAAGCAGAGCTGTGGAAAGAGGGCCAGTGGACTCCATGGCAACACAGCCAGGGTGTGGTCGGTGCATGTCTCCTGGTGATGCGAGTGGGGGTGTGTGTTGGGGGAATGGGGGCATCAGAGAGAGAAGTCCTGGAGGCTCAGGCTGGGGGAAGCCCCTCCATTCAGAGCAAGACGGCAGCTTTAGAGAAGAAATCCCTCACCTCAATCGGGTATGCAGTCAGAGTACCTGTGAGTGGCCGGGCGGGGATCACCGCATCCTGGGCTCCCTGGTTTGTACACGGCTTCATGTCTTGTACTCCACAGCTTTCTGTCTTCAGTGCAGATGGAGAACTGCTCACCAGGGCCCTCCCCCAGGGCATTCCTATTACTAAATTTCCAAACACGCCAATTTTGCTGTGTGCCTGTGCGCTCAGTACTGTTCGACTCTGTGACCCCACAGACTGTAGCCCGCCAGGCTCCCCGGTCCACGGGATTCTCCAGACAAGAACACTGAAGTGGGTTGCCATTTCCTCCTCCAGGGGATCTTCCGGACCCAGGGACTGAACCAGCATCTCTTGTGTCTCCTACCTTGGCAGGTGGATTCTTTACCACTAGTGCCACCTGGGAAGCCCCTTTTGCTGGAGTACAGATAAAAGCTCCCCTTGACCTCCCCACCCTTCCAGCCCCACGTTCCCCCTGGAGGTAACCACTGTCCACACAACGGGTTAACCTTTCCAGCCCTTTGTCTAAGTATCTGTTTTTACATATGCTGACCTATCCTCCTAACCCAAGGAAAACTCCTGGTACTTGACTGCTTCTTAAAGTCCAGAAAGCCATCCATTTCACAGGGTTCAAGTTCACTTTTTAATCAAAGAATCTGGGTTCATTGTGTATCCCAGTTCACAGTGTCAGTTGTCCCCAGCCCTCATTGTGCTGAAACACACCTGCCCGCTCTGGTCCAGTGAGCATCGCTGCAGTTCCAGGAGCTCTGGTGGATGGGACAGGGAAGAGCCCAGGGCCACTGGGGGAAGGGGAGGTTCCTGCAGGATGAATGCAAACTGCCGCTTTGTCCAGGCGAGAGCAGTCAGTCCCTGGTCCTCGGTCACTGTGTTCCTCATAAGGAATCTTGCCCTCTTGGATTTAGAAGGGATCCTGGAGGACAAATAAAACTAGGTGAACCTCATACAGGGCCCATCAGATAAAGGATGCTTCCCTCACCCTGCCTGAGAGCCTTGGCCTCGCGCTGGGAGGCGTTGCCGCCTGGTGCCTCAGCCGGTTCTGAGTCGAGGCAGGACTGATGACGAGCAAATGTCCTTCTATGCCTTCTCACCAGCCCCTCTGTCCATGAAGCTTCTTCCTTCCGGCGCTCCAAACAAGGCCCAGCAAACTATCACGTGCTTAGGTGTTCTGTCCTGTCTGACTTTTGCGACCCCATGAACTGTGTAGCCATGGGGGTCTACAGGACAGGCTCCTCTGTCCATGGGATTCTCCAGCAAGAATACTGGAGAAGGTAGGCACTCCCTTCTCCAGGGGACCCTCCTGACCCAGGGACTGGACCTGGGTCTCCTGCATTGCAGGCGGACTCTTTACCATCTGCGCCACCAGGGAAGCCCAGGTCCAGCAAAATACACTCCAAATAATTCACCCATGGTGCTAAACATTCCTGCAAATATTGTAGTATGAGTGGAAATCGCTTGGTGCTGTGAATTTGCCCAAATGGCACATGGCAGCTGCATGGAGCCATTAAGCGTTTTCCCATCGGGGATGAAATTCCTTCCCAGGTCACGCTCTGCCCCTACCCGGCAGGGTGGCCACAGCCCTTGTGCACGCCCACTGCTGGTCCTGGACTGGCCTGCTCTGTCTCCCCTCCTTCCTCTCCCCCTCCCAGCCAGGAACAGGCCAGGGTCTCTCCTGAGTGCAGCCTGGGGCTGGGGGCATGGCAGAAGCTGGAGCTCTGGGCCCTCCCCAGCCAGTCACCTTCCTTCCTGCGCTCTCTGAGAAGGGCAAGGTCGGCTGTGTTTGCTTCCGCCACCAGGAGAGCCGTCCGTCAGCTCTTGCTAATGTGCTCAGCACTGTCTTCCCGGGTCTGTTGGGAAAACACTTGCCCTTCTTCACACACTTAATTGCTATTTTCATCGCTATTAACGTTGTGGCTTGTGACACTTGATGATAATTAAGACTCTGTTTTGACCAGCCTTCTGCTCGGAGACGTCCGTTTGTAACATGACTTAGTGGGGACAGCAGCGGCCCGGCTCCTCAGAGTCACTGATGCCTGCGGAGCCCTGCGCCTGGCGGGGTGGCCTGAGGCCTGGTCACGGGTCCCGCCGGGGTCTCAGAGCTACTGCTGCTGCTGCTGCAGAAGGAGGAAGCTTTCTGGCAGAGGGATCAGGGCTCTGGGGGGCAGGTGATGGGTCTGACTCTGGAGACTTTGAGTCTAAGAGGAGGGGGAATCTGACTCAGAGGGCCTTGTGTCTCTGAGGCACAGATGGCAGGGCGAGGGGGTGGGGGCACTCCAAAAGAGCAGCTGCCCCTCTGTCTCACCCATTTTCATGTATATCAGACTTTCAGTCTGGACAGCTTTTGTTCCTGCAGAAGCCTCTGTTTAGAGGCAAATGTCTGGAGGACCTAGAGAATGCTGTCAGAGCACTGGTGGCTGATGTTTTGTTGATGGACATCTGAGACCCCCATAGAGACAAAATCCCTGATGGATGGGGTGGTGTGTGTGTGTGTGCACACGTGTGTATGCGTGCATGTATGCTCTTGTGCATGCTGAGAGTGGTGAGGAAGTGAGGGGAGGCAAGAGGGGGAAGGAACCAAGTCCAGGTGAGTCACACAGCGTACTTCCCAGGTTCCTCTCTGTGTCCAGGCCCAGAGGCTGGGATATTTGTAGATGAGTCCTAGAAAGTTCTGGAAGGCTTTAGATCCAGGGAGCGGTATAGTCTGAATCCATCTTAGAGAGGTTGGTGGATTGGTCTGAATCCACTTCAGTATTCTTGCCTGGAGCATCTTGTGGACAGAGGAGCAGCGGGCTACAGTCCGTGGGGTCACAAAGAGTCGGGCACAACTGAACTCACACAAATGCACACTGAAGAGGAGGCCTGGGGTGGATGGGAGGGAGAGTCGTCAGGCAGGAAGACAGAGTTAGGAGGAAAATGATGAGTTTTAGGGGCCAGGTCACACACCGAGGGTACACAGACCATCACGGCCAGTCCCCATGTCTAACGAGCTCTGGACCAACGGTGGGGATGGGGGCAGAGGCGGTGTGACCGCTGAGCTGAGCCAGAAGCAGTGTACAAAGACCAGGCTGGGCTGGAGGCCAAGGGCACAGGGACAGGGACCTTGGGAGGAGCCTGGAGACAGGTGGGCTGGCCCCAGCGAGGAAAGAGATGGAGAAGCTAGTGAGTGTAGACATCATGAGTCCAGCCCTGGAGACTGAGCTGAAGCCCAACAAAAGCCCAGTTAAGCGCCAGTTGTTGGGTTGGAGGGACCCCCAGGCACGTGCACAGGAGGGATAACCAATGAGCTGACAGGTGCTGGAGCTAGACAGGCTTCCCCGATGGGGCAATGGCCCAAGCTGACAGGGAGAATGAAGGACACCCCCCGCCACCACGCCCCCGGCCCCTGCACTCTGGTCCCAGGTAGAAAGGACAAAGATTCTGAGAGGGACTCAGTGGGGGAGGGGCTTGCCTGCCTAAAGGCGGTAGGAGCCAGCAGGGTGGTCCGGGAGGTCAGAGGCCGCTAGAAGTGGGGCTTCCCAGGCGTCACGATGGTGAAAAAGTCCGCCTGCCCGTGTAGGAGATGCCCGCTCGATCCCTGGGTCAGGAGGCAAATGAGCACACACACAGCACGCAGCTGCTAGAAGTCGGTCCCTGGTCGTGTCCAACTCTTTCCAGCCCCGTGGACTGCAGCCCTCCAGGCTCCTCTGTCCAGGGACTTTCCCAGGCAAGGATACTGGAGCGGGCTGCCACTTCCTCCTCCAGCAGATCTTCCTGACCCGGGGGTCGCACCCGTGTCTCTTACATCTCCTGCATTGGCAGGCGGGCTCTTTACCACGAGCTCCACCTGGGAAGCCCCAGCGAGGAGGGAGAAGGAGATGAAATCATGACTTAGGAGAGGCCGTTTCCACCGGAGAAGAGAAAGTTGGGGGATCCGTGTGAGCAGGAGCGGGCATTGGCTTGTTCTGTGGGTGGAAGTTACAGAGGCTGGTTTTGAAGCAGGACCTACTGACTGAAGATGTCAGGGAGGACTGGCCGCCTGGTGGGCAGTGAGCGGATCCTGCCTGGGGGTGGTCAGGTGTCCAGGACCACTAACTTCCCGGGGATGCTCTTAGGGCTCACGCATCCCCAGGGTAACAGGGGACCAGCTTTAGGACTCCGCTGGATTCTGGATGCCTGACCTGGCCTCACAGGGACCTTTAGGCCTTGTTCCCCATCCTTGGGCTCTAGAAGCATAGCGTGGCTTATCTGAAGTGATGTCACTGACATCAAGGGCTCCCACAGTCCCCGACACCTGCAGTCACTCCCTCTTCCCAACCAGCAGGTCATCGGGTACTGTAGCTGCCACCCTGCACCGTAATAGGGCTCTGGGTTGGCCACTGACTTGGCCTCGCCCCTGCCTCTGTCCACCCTGTGGAGGCAGGACTTGGTTTTGAAGGTCCTTGGGATTCCTTTCTTCATCCTAGAAACCTGTAGAGATAAAAGCCTCTTTGTCTTTCCTCCCCCATCCCCTGAGACCCCTCTCTCCTACTTTTTCCCAGCATCTTCCATCATCTGGGTCTCAGGCACACTCTTGGGAACCATTTCCAGGCACACAGGTGTCTGTCTGGCTCGCACAGAGCTTTCAGGACAGAGGTCCCTGCTGTGCAGCCGGGCAGTTAGACCTCACAGAAAGTGGTCTGGGTGCCTGGGGAGCTTTGCCTTGTCTCACTGGAGCTGGCCCACGTCAGGTCAGCATCCTCTGCACAGACAGAGCGCCACACTGCAAATCGCCATTCATGACTCCTGGTGCCACCCAAGACTCATTTCCAGTCACTTCCCGGCTGAAACTGTTAGCTATCAGTTTCTTGTGTTCTCCATCCCCAGCTAGAACTGAAACATTCTCACCTCTTATTTCCCCTTCTTATGTATTCAACTGTCCGGCTGGTGATAGATGGTCAGCAGACTTCCCTTGGCTCAGCCTGTGATTGTGTGGGCTCGGCTCTCAGTGCCTCCTGTCGACGGGAAGTGGGCAGTCAGCTCTGCTGGAATCCGGGAGGGCTTGATGGAGCTGGTGGCTGCTTTAATGCAGTGGGTCTGGGGAGCCCCACCTCCCACACCACCCCTTGGAATTTGCCCCCCAGTACGAGGCTTCCCAGGTGGCGCTAGTGGTTAAGAACCCGCCTGGCAGTGCAGAAGACATGAGACATGAGTTGGATCCTTGGGTCGGGAAGATCGCCCTGGAGAAGGAAATGGCAACTCACTCCAGTATTCTTGCCTGGAGAATCCCATAGACAGAGGAGCCTGGCGGGTGACAGTCCATGTGATTGCAAAGAGTCGGAGAGGTCTGAGCAACCAAGCATGCACACACGCACGCACTGAGCAGACCCCACTCTAGAAAGGATGGGGGAGCCTGTGGGAGGGTGGCAGGTGCACCTGGGACATGATCCCAAGAAATGTGACACCCAGGGGAGTCTGCGGTCTATAGTCTCCCTGGAGGATGAAGCCTCAGACGGGACCCAGACCCGGCAGAGGTGCTGACCCGCACTCTCTCTCCTCTGGACTGCAGGAGGTGGACATTTACACGGTGAAGACGGAGGAGCTGTCCTTCACGTCTGCCTTCTGCCTGCAGGTACAGCGTAACGACTACGTCCACGCCCTGGTCACCTATTTCAATATCGAGTTTACCAAGTGCCACAAGAAAATGGGGTTTTCCACAGGTGAGCCTCCTGCTGGCCTTCCAGACCCACCCAGCCTGGTGCCCAGGCTCTGTAGGATGTGACCTCCCCGGCCTGGACGTGGGGCAAGGGCCGGGGGACATAAGCCAGGGATCCTCACTTGGCACCTCGAAAGCTTCTCCAGTCCTGGAGGAATGCCACAGTTCTGGCTGCTAGAGGAGAAGGTAAAAAACTGTAGCAGCCATGGCCAGCGCTGAGAGCCAGTGTCGGGTGGGCAGGCGCAGGCGTTGGGGCTGCCTTTTTGAATACACGCTTATTCATTTAGTGTTTCCTGAGCACCTCCTGTGTGCGGGAGAGGGTATGGAGGGGAGTGAGACTTTCTTGTGGCAAAGAGCAGGCAAGAGACTTACCTTAATTCCTCACAGGAGGGCTTCTTCCAGAGGTGATGTCTCCTGACCACCAAGACCAGGGCCCTCTGGTCTCCATCAGCCAGGCCAGCCCTGGTGAAAACCAGAGGACCCTGGTCCCGGCCATTGTCAGCCGCTCCCCTTCCTTCAGCCCGCAGGGAGTGGGATATTTCACCTGGACCTTGAAAGATGGGTGGGACTCAGATTTTCAGTGGTGAGGGGTGGGGCAGTGGGGCTAAGGAGGAGCCCGCTGGAGGGTCACGGCTGTGACTGGAGGCCAAGGGTGGAGCCCCAGGGCTGTTTCTCCCTCTTCCATCCCTGGGATGTGCTTCCTGCAGGGCCCGCCCACCCTGCTGCCGGAGATGAGAAGGTCAGGAGGCAAGGGTTCTCTGGAAAGAGTTCTGTGTCTCTCATGCCTGGGCTCCAGCCTTGTGGCTAGGTCCCAGCTGGGGTCTTTCTCTCCCTGAGACGGTCTGTTTCTGGTGGATGTCAGCATAGGGCTTTGGGCCAGCGTGTAACAGATGTTTCTTACTATCTTTACCAGCTGGCATGGGTTTGGCGGTCGAGTTTACTCAGACCCTCTGCACTCTGACCACCGAGGAAAGAGTATTTCCTCTTTGTGCTTAAGGATGCGCAGAAATAGATTAATCCTAACTCGTGGCTCATGACAGACTGCCACGCGCAGTTCACTTTTTGCCTGTGTTTTAATACAACAAACACCCGTGAACTTGCCACCTAGCCCAGTAACTAGACTGTAAATAAAGTATTATTAATTTGAATGAAATAGTGACTAGAAATAAGTTTATTAGTAGTAGAATGTAAATGTATTAGTTAATATCAAGAGATAACTATTGTTAATTAGAATACAAATATTGAACTGAAATATATTATTAACAAGCATAATACAATAAGGTTTATAATGAATAAATGTAAGTCAATTAATTCAGGGGGCTTCCCAGGTGGCTCAGTGAGAAAGAATCTGCCTGCCAAGCAGGAGACGTGGGTTCACTCCCTGGGTTGGGAAGACCCCCTGGAGTAGGAAGTGACCTGCTCCAGTATGCTTGCCTGGAAAATTTCATGGACAGAGGAACCTGGTGGGCTACAGTCCACGAGGTCGCAGAGTCAGACATGAGTGATAACACAGGAGATGAAATTAATTAAGAATCACAAAATAAATCCCTGCTAGCTTACTACCTAACTCAAGGACGTCAATGCTACCAACATCTTTGCATATACCTGGATGGTCCCCTTATCCCATTCCCCACATCGCCTCCAGATGAACATAATCCTGGATGTTGGGTTATCCCCTGCTATTTTTAAAAAGTTGTTTCACGTGTATGTATAGGCCTAAATAAGGTATTGTTTGGTCTCAGCCAGCTTTGAACTTGAGTTGAAATGCAGCTGTTCTGAGTGGTTCCTGCCCATGGGCCCCCAGGGGCTGGAGCTGTTCCAGGAGACACACTGGAAGCACCTCATGCTGTGCAGCTTGGAAACCATCCCTGCCAGTGGCTCTGCCTGTCTTCCCCCCGAAGCTCTGGGTCGAAGCTATTACAAATGGGCTCAGCCACACAGAGCTCTGGGCTCTGCCAACCAACTGGCGGGCCCAGTGGCCCTGCCCCTTGGACATATCCTCTGCAGGCGGGGCAGGAAATGTGAACTGGGCTCTTTGGGGAGACTGTGTGAGTGGACAGGAAGTGCTAAGTAGAAGCAGGCCTGGGGTTAAGTACTAGTTTTCCCAGGAATCAGCAAGGGAGGGTGGCCAGCAGTGGAGATAAATCTGAGTGGGTCCCTTTCTGGGCCCTGGGCTCATTATGAGTGAAATTGTCATGGATGGACGTCAGTGGCCTGGCAGACTGCCACGCGCAGTTCACTTTTTGCCTGTGTTTTAATACAACTACCCTGTGACACTGAGTCAGCTTCTCAGGTCAAAGAAGCTTCTTCTTGCGTAGTCTTGAATTCTCTGAAAAGCTTGTGAAAACCCTAGGGAATAGAATAACAAATTTATAGCTGAAGAAGTATCAAATTCCAGAAAGAACTACCATCCCCTTAATCACTGGGAAGAGACCAGAAGGCAGGATTCCACTCTGTCTCCAAAAGCACCAGGAAAAATCTTCCTGTGAGAGGGCCCTCCGTTCGTACCCACCGGCCCCTGTGTGCCCCACTCCCAGCCTCTGTCACAACCAATCACAACTCCCACTGGACGTTATGGCCAGCTACCCGAGTGTCTTCTCACTTAGGCTGTCGGATCTCATGGGGCAAGGCTGTACTGGCTGCTGTTCCCCACTTTTAGGACCATGTCAAGTGTATGATAGGCATCCTGAGTGGATGTCTGCTGAATGAATGAGCAAATGCATGAATGAGGGAGCGAATGCATGAATGAGGGAGCAAATGCATGAATGAGGGAGCAAATGCATGAATGAGGGAGCGAATGCATGGATGAGGGAGCGAATGCATGGATGAGTGAGTGAATGACAGTATCATCATAATGGAAATTTAAAGGCCACTCATATGACCTTGACAGTTGTAGTTGGGACTGGGAGGGAGGGAAAGGCCCATTCACTGACCACATTTCTGGATGTCGTGGTCCACAGTGATGCTGAGGGCTCACCTCTGTGCACAGCAACTCTCTGGAGAATCAGTCCTAGAACATTCCAGACCAAGACAGTGCGGCAGCCCTGCTTTACAAACCAGAGCCATAGATGATGGATAAATGACATGACATACTGCTTTCCATGAAGAGTCAATAATCACCTAATGCAATGGCTTAACAATACCCTGATCTGGGCCTGATATGTTATATAAGTATAAGGTGGCCGAGCAATTCATCTTTCAATTGAGGACAGTTTGAGAGTAAAGAGGAGAGCTCTTGATGATTACTCTGGGAACATGGACCTGGGCACAACAGGAGATGGTCATACTCGGTGTGTCCTCCCCGCCTTCCCATCATCTAATCCTCACAGCCCCTCAGGAGATAAACCTTCTGCAGATGCAGAACATGAGTGCCAGAGTCCCAGTGCAGGAGGCGGCTGGACACTGGGCCACTTGTTGCCTCATTAAATGTCCTTTCCACTGATACCCACCCAAAAGATGTATAGGGTGTGAAGGACTGGGTCTGCACAGCCATTGCGGCCTTGGTTGTGTATCTACACAAGATTTTTATGTCTTGGCAAACCTGCCCT
This sequence comes from Oreotragus oreotragus, assembly GCA_006410675.1. NCBI lineage: Eukaryota > Metazoa > Chordata > Mammalia > Artiodactyla > Bovidae > Oreotragus > Oreotragus oreotragus. The sequence continues at coordinate 205,836 of SJYX01010476.1, read as the reverse complement.
CTTCTCACACCCTAGAATTACTGATTTCAAATCCCTAAGACCAGAGTCAAAACATCTACATTGCAATCAGCTTCTCCTGGAGACCCCGATAGAGACCCCAGATTGAAAAAACTGCTGTAGACCATGAGTCCATGGCCCCATCACAGAAATGAGATGTTTGGGGAAGTTGTTAACTTTTTGATGTTGATGTCGAGGGAAAAAAAAAATCCCTTTTCTCCAACTCAAGGCTGGCACGTTTTGGGGGGCCAGCATCAGAGGCGGATGGTCTGGGCTCGCTGGCTGGCAGATCTGAGTGAGATAAGTCTCTGGAAGCTGCGGGAATCTCCTTGCCTGAAGGTTGTTAAGAGCAGGGGAGGCACCTGTCTGGGCTGGTGTGGGTGGCGGTGGGGGCGAGAGTGCTGTCAGTCACTCAGTGCCATTCTCCGCACACCCGGAAACTATCTTTTGACAATTCGTTTAGGTGCCCTTGACAGAGAAGGTACTGGGAACAGTTGGACTTTGCCCATGGACAGCAGTATGCCTTGGAGGCCAGGGAGGCTGGACGTGTTTGGAGATTCACAATCTGAGCAGCACAGACTCCATGTTCATGATCCTCCTTCAAGCCCTTCCAAATGCTCAGGCTGCTTCCCCTCCCCATGACCTTGACTTTGCATCGATTTCCCAAACACACACACTGAAGGCTACTCAAATCTGTATTCAAAGCACTGACATTTGATCAAGCTAGTCTATTACGAAGGACACAGACAGGCTCTTCACCACCATTAAAATAGATCCTGCGGGTTGAACGATCTTGGTCCCACTGGGGGTGCAATAAATCTCCAGGCAGGCTGTGTGTGAATTCCTTCAGGCTGGACCACCAGTGGCCAGTATGACTGAGGGACAGCCCCAATTCTTCCTGCGAATTAAAACTCTGCCTTCTGATGATGTCCAGGGCCTAACCTTTATTCCGCCTCCAAAGCCATCCATAAGGCCACAGATTTTTCATGCAACAGCCTTTGAAGTATTTGAAAGTCCTCCCCAAGGCTTTCCACCTTCAGCTCTGGTTGTAAGCAAAGAGAGTGAATCAGTGTTCATGAGTCACGCCTCCTGGTGGAGGAAGGTAAGAGCCTGTAGGACAAGAGGAACTGGCTCTAAGATGTATTCTTCTACAATCCTTTGGTTCCAAAGTCTCAATGTTGCTGAACATACCTGGGTACCTTGAAGCCTCACACCAGACCCCCTCTGGCTTTTTATTATCGGTCATGTATTCGGTGCTCACAGACCTAGCGAGTGTGGTGATGGGCTCCAAGGGTGTAATAGTAATAGTCCATCAGACCCCTGTCCTGATGGAGGCTGCAGTCTTGTGGAGACTACAGAAAGTAAAAAGAGACAGAGATGGTTATGCAGTGGTGTGACTGCTACAGTAACCACACAGGCTCAGGACGCCCTTAATCCAGCTGGGTGGTCAGGTGAGGCTCCCCCGAGAACTGACCTTGGAGGATGAGAAAGGGAGAGGCTGGTGGTTAAGGAGGGAAGAGTGTCTGAGAGACGGCAGCTGCTGGGACAGGACCCCTGATCTAGCCGTAGAATTTGTCATGAGCCCAGAGGATGGATGGGAGGTGCGTCAGTGTGACTGGTTTATGCATGAGGTGTGAGCTGTGGACCAGCGTTGGGTCCATAGAAGGAGAATTATCCTGAATTTTTACCCTATCTAGGTAGGAAGGCTTGGCCGAAACCCCACGGCAGGCCTGAGCCAAGGGTAGCAGGATGGGTTATAGTGGGGGTCCCCAACCTCTGGGATGTAATGCCTGATGATCTGAGGTGAGCCGATGTAATAATAATAGAAATAAAGTGCCTAAGGAATGTAATCATCCTGAAGCCACCTCCCACCCCCGGTTCATGGACAAATTACCTTTCACAAAACCGGTCCCTGATGCCAAAACGGTTGGGAACCACTGATCTAGGACAGAGAGGCAGGCAGAGAAAACTATTTGTAGGGCTGGGATATCCATGAAATTGAGCAAACTAGTTTAGCCGTGGAGTTGGCGTGAGTGGTGTCATTTAAGAGGAGAACGGATGGCCTGCCCTCCGTATCTCTGCCCTACCCTTGTCTGCAAGTGTTCACTCTGCTGAACCAGTGAAACAGCAGCATTTTGAGATTCGTTCGTGTTAATACCAGCCTCGCTGTGACCTTGTAGTATCAGCTTGTTTCTCCTCTGGTTTCCCACTAAGACCCTCAGCCTGGAGGGCGTGGGGAGCCGATGACAAGCTGAGCCCCTGGGCTGAGTGGGGAGGCCTGCCACAACTTGGGCGCCTGACCCGGCGAGAGGGCTGGGCAGGGTGTTCAGCGTGTCCCGGAAGAAACGGAACCCAGCAGCTTCCGGGTGGGGTCCCAGCCCTTCTGGAGACATCTCTCTCTCTCTTTTTAAAAAGTACTTATTTATTTGAGTGCACCAGGTCTTAGGTCAGCACGTGGGATCTTTAGTTGCAGCGTGGAGGATCTAGTTCCCCGACTAGGAACTGAACCCTGGCCCCCTGCACTGGGGGCTTTCCTGGGAGCCCAGCTAGTAGAGAGTCCACCTGCAATACAGGAGACCCCGTTTTGATTTCTGGGTCGGGAAGATCCGCTGGAGAAGGGATAGGCTACCCACTCCAGTATTCTAGCCTGGAGAATTCCATGGACTGTATAGTCCATGGGGTCGCCAGGAGTCGGACCCAGCTGAGCGACTTTCACTTTCCCCTGCACTGGGAATACAGAGGGCTTAGCCAGTGGACCACCAGGAAAGCCTCTGGAGGCATCTCCTGTGACTTCTCTCCCTCAGCCCCTGATGCCCCCTACACCCACTGGAAGCAGACCGTCTTCTACCTGGAAGATTACCTCACTGTCCGGAGAGGGGAGGAGATCTACGGGACTATATCCATGAAGCCAAATGCCAAAAACGTGGTGAGTGCTGGGGGTGCTGGTGGGGAGGTTGGGGGTTTGGAGGGGGCGGTGGCACAGAGAGGAGGAGGGACATGGAGGGGGTTTCCCCCACTGGCTGGCAGGGACCTGGGCACCTTGTGCACAATCAGGAAAGTTACAGGGGAGGTGGTAGAAAGGCAGGTGTGGCTGTGATGGCACCCTAGAAACACCCCAACCTGGACCCCTTAAAGCTGGAGATTTGGAGCCCTCCTGTAGGGCCCCCTGGGACCCTCCCTGCCATAAAGGCAGCTTCCAGCCCTTGATGAGAGGGGTTCGGTGAGCAGAGACTGTGGCCGTGGGTTTCACCTCGTTTGGGATGAGCTGAGCCAGGAAAGCGCCGTGTCTGGTGGCCTGGAAGACAAGTTCGCTTTCCTCCAGCTGGCCTGCTGGGCTGGATGGTGTGGTTCTCTCTGGGCCTGCCCCCTCACTCCCCGGGTGCGGGCACTGGCCCTGCAAACACCAAGGTTGGGGGTGGGGTGGGGGCGTCTGGGGCTTCTTCTTCTGAGAAGCAACTGCTCCACTCCTCCCGAGTTGAAACCGGAGGGGACATCTCTATATTCTCACAGGAAAGATTTAGGTTAGAAACCAACGACTTTCCCAAGAGGATAATGATGCTCCGGAAAAGGCTCGTGAGGGCTTTCTGTGGGGTGTCCTAAGCTGGAAACCGTTAGCAGCTCAGATGCACGCGGCCCTCCGCCTGCGGGGAGGGGCGTGGTTCCAGGGCCCCTTGGTGCTGACGCCCCGACTCCTCCTCCTTTGCAGCGAGACCTCGATTTCACAGTAGACTTGGATTTTAAGGGACAGCTGTGCGAAACATCTGTATCTAATTACTACAAAATGCGTTAGCACACGTGGGAGGCTGCAGAGAGCGAGCGAGCCAGCCCGGAAACTCGCCTCCATCTGCGGCTCGGCCACCAGGGACCCTGTTTGCAGGACGACACGATCCATCCTGGAGTGCCCTCGAGACTGGTGAACTCCGCCGGCCTCCCGAGGGCCCTGCCCCTGGACCAAGGGCCCCCAGCCCCTCGGCTCTGCTCCGGGGGGCCCTTCTCAGAGGCTCTGTTTTCCCGACCTGGAGCCACGGCCAGCGCAGCAGCCGGGCCCCGATGGAGGAGTCCACGCGTGTCCCCATCGTCCTCCTTAACCGTGACTCTCGGATCCTCAAGTTTTGCATGCTGCAGGCATCTAGGTCAGATTGCTTCTCTAGAACCTGGAGACTAGTGTCTTTGATAGCATAAGCCAGACTCTACGTGCGTGCGGCGGTGCGTGTGCGCGGACAGAATCCCGGTTAGTTACTCAACCCCGCGCACCTGTATATGTGTGCAGATACAGTCAAGCGGGTGACGTCCGTGGTCATCACAGGAGTGTGTGTGCGTGTGTGTGTGTGCGCGTGCATAGAATATATATTACTCTCAGAGGAGATTCTGTTGCTTTCCAATAGAAATTTGTTTTGTGATTAGTTCTCTCCCGTCCCCAGCCCTTCCCAGCTATGAAATGTTCTCTGTATTAGCTCCGGTCTCCTTTTGACTAGACTGTGGCTCTGAACCCTGGGCATAGGACCACGCACTCCGTGGGCGCTCAATAAATGCACATGAGAGTGAAGGGATGGGGCAGTTGCATTCCTCATCCTCTGGGGGCGTTGCGGGGGAGGGGGGAGGTACAGGAGGAGGTCAGAGGCCACAGTGGGACAGAAGATCCGGTGGTGCTGCTCTCAAAAGGAAGGCTGCTTGGTGAGGGAGCCGTGAAGCTAGGACCTGTCTGAGGGCATCTCCCCTGTGACCCTCAGGGATGGGAGGAGGGTTCTGGAGTGGGGGTCAGGGGACATGGGCTAACATCGAGTGCTCTCAAATGGGAGGCCAGATGTAGCCTGGAGAGGGATCGAGGTCGGGGCAAGAAAGGGTGGGAGGGTCCAGAGGAGTCAAGAGGTGCTGGCTGAGCTCTTGATTCTGGGCTGGGGTTTCTGGATGGCAGTGCTCCGGAAAATGACCACTGATTCCAGAGGCAGTGGGCCTGCCCTTTCACTGTGTGTATGCTAAGTCTTTCAGTCGCGTCTGACTCTTTGTGACTCCATGGACTGTAGCCTGCCAGGCTCCTCTGTCCATGGGATTTTCCAGGCAAGAATACTGGGGTGAGTTGCCATTTCCTATTTTGGGAATCTTCCCGACCCAGGGACTGAACCCGTGTCTCTTATGTCTCCTGCATTGACAGGCAGGTTCTTTACCACCAGAGCTTCTGCGTACTTGTTGGCTTCCCCTAAGCCCTGGGGGCTGAGCACAGGGCCCCCCTCACCCCTCTACTTTGGTAGCTGAGCCTCTGGGCTCCAGGGCAGGGGAAGGGGGAGGAGAGGGGTCATGGAGGAGCCACCCCATCTCCAGGCCTGCTCAAGTGCCCTCTGCACCCCCCCTGGCCCCCCCACACCCACCCTGTGCTCAGTCTTCTGTCCTTCCAGCTGGGGAAGGAGACAAATACCATACACGCAAATCATGGAATGTTTTCATCATCAGTTTTGGACAAGAAAAAGAGAGAAACTTAACTCCAGGACGACAGTAAGAGTGTTAGAAGAAGGAAGGGGGTCGAGGAAGGACCAGGGGGGGGTCCCCCAGAGGGCGCTCGAGGGGAACCCACTTGTGGTGGGAGCATGGGAGTAGGCAATCCTGTCCATCCAGCTTTGGAGAATTCCATCCATGGTCCATGGGGTCAAATGCTCCATGGCTGCCGAGAGCCAGCAAGGAGGATGCGCTTCCAGGAGCTCCAGGCCTCTGGGGGCTGCAGGTGTCCCTGACATCCCTGGGGGCCTGGAAAGGAGGCCCACGCTGAGCAAAGACCTGGCAGTCTTTTGGGCCTCTCCAGCCACCAGCCGAGAAGTGGGCACCCCAGAGGCCTCCCTGAGCCCTGGAACTTCAGCGCCTGCTGCCGCAGCTCCTGGGGCTCCAAGAGTGAAGCCTGGGGGACATGGAGGAGCACGTCCACAGCAGCCCCCTCCCTCCTGCCCGTGGGAGCGCTGCAGTGGGACTGCCATCTCCCCTGACTCAGTGGGAGACAAGCAGTGTCCGTTCTGAGTACATTCTGTAGGGGATGAAGTCTCAGCTTGACCTTGGGGATTCTGCGGAGTCTGCTTCACTTGTCAAACCTGTTTTCCCCAACTCTGCCTCTCTCTCTGTTTCCTTCTTCCTTTCTCTCTCCCGCTTTCGCTTCCTTCATTCCTACCTTCCTTTTTTCTTCCATTCTTTTGAGACTACAAAACCCAGTAATGACTTTCTCTGTGTCTCTCTTCTCCCTCCCTGGGGAACTTCCCCATTCCATCCCCACCCCACTTCTCCCCAGGCCTGCAGCCGCGATGCCCCTTTTCTGGTCTGATTTGGGCTTGCTTGTACACGGGCCCCTTGCTGCTTGCTCTGAGGTCCACTGAGGTCCAGGTTCCCCACTGGACCACAAGCTCCAGGGGCAAAGACCTTTCTCTTTCTGCCTGTATTTCCCCTGGACAGAGTGGGGTTGCAGGTGGGAGTCCACACGGTGAATGCAAACTGGCTTGACTCTCTCAGTATGTGCCCCAGAGCGACTCAAGGGCTCCAGGCTCCTGTCCCTTCTATCTGTGCCCCTCAGGAGGTGCCCAGCTCCCCTTCGTCCTGTCTCTGCGGCCTTCCTCTCCTCTGGGCACCACACTTAGCACCCAACCAACCGAGAGCTGGCTTCAGCCCGTTACTGTGCCTCGGGTGCAGTCCCCTGGTCAGGAGTCTCTGTCCTTGGCCTTCTGACCAATTCAGATCCTTGGGTTTCTGCTCTGCTTTATCTCCTATCTTTTTAAAAAAAAAAACTGTTTATCATTTATTTCCTGTTGACTGCACTGGGTCTTCATGGCCCCGCGCGGGCTTCCTCTAGCTGGGGTCAGGACTCCTCTAGCTGCTGGTGGGCTTCTCATCGCAGTGGTCCCTCTTGCTGCAGTCACACAGGCTCACGGGCTTGGTTGCCCCTCAGCATGTGGGATCTTCCTGGACCAAGGATGGAACCTGTGTCCCTTGCATTGGCAGGCGGATTCTTAACCACTGGACCACTGGGGAAGCCCTATCTCCTATCTTTAAGTCTCAGGTCCCACACAGGGTTGGGGCTCTATCTTGTTCTTTCCACCTTCTCTACGGCATGGAGGGTCCCCAGCCTGGTTTCTTGAATTCCTGTCCTAAAGATTGTTTTTCTCTGAATCCCTGCTCACCACCTGGCATCTTGAATGGCACCTGCCCACATGCCTTGGTTGCTGAGTGCAGCCCCACCTGTGAAGCCTCCTACCTCACCTTAGACCCTTGGGTGCGTTGGGCACAGACCCTTTGCCTGTGGTCCTGAGACCACTGGGATAAGCCTGGCTTCCTGAGACCACTGGGATAAGCCTGGCTTCCTGAGGCTGGGTGGTCTGACCACAGTGGACATGCCGGCCCCCTGTCCAGAGCCACCCAGGCTGCTGTGCCCCTGTCCCATTGGAAGCAACCAGCCTACATTCAGGTGAGACCCAGACACAACTTGTTCAGTGATCTGAAATTTAGCCGAAAGAAACACGTATTGGAAAAGGCACGGGCTCCAGGCTCAGCCAGATGCTGGCAACAGAGCAGAGTCCACAGCCCCGTCCCTGCCCTCAGGGCTTCCAGTCCACACCTCCTGCTGGTCAGTCTCTAGGTGGGCAGGGCCCGCTCCTTTCTGAAAAGAGTCAGGGTCCCTCAGCCACTCTCCCTAAGCACCGCCCCTCTCCGCGACCCCCACAGTCTTGACCCCTCAGCAGGTGATGTGAGTTGTGTCTGGGTTGAGGTGAGGCGGGCTGCCTCCCAAGCTGGTCCAGGAAGAGATCACGCTGGATTAGCCTGTCTGCAAACCGCCATGGGGGCCCAGGCTGTCATGTTCAGAGAAGGAGGCCTGGGCCCCTCTTGTATTCTATCAAGAGATCATGTCTCACCACGGAAGTGAAAAGGATCTTTACCCACCTGTACCCTGCAGCCAACATCTCGGCCTCAAGGGCAGCCAGAATCCATGGGGCAGAAGAGGCCCCTAGGGTGCTGGGTCAAGGACCCAGGCCCGTGCGGACCCCTGCTCCGAAGGCAAGCATCCATCCTCGGACAACTTTGCTACGTGACAGAGGTTTGGAGCCAAACCACCCAGTGAAACCGCGGCGCTGCTGCTTGCTAACTGTGTGAGTCTGGGCCAGGCACTGCACCTCCCCGAGACTCCAGGGAAATCAACTGAAAAGAACCAGAAAACACACCTGGAAACTGAAAGTGCGATGGGCAGTCCTGTTGTGGTTGCTATAGTAACGACGTTGCTGCCTGCATTCCAGCCCTGACACTGAGAGGCACGGCTGGGCGCCAGCGCCTGAGGCCTGTGGGCCTCTGAAGGTCCCCGGGGAGCAGTAGGCACCATCCATGGTCAGCAGCTGGCCAGATCCCGGGGCTACAGGCTTAGGCCCAGGGAGCAGGGCAGCCCTGCAGGCGACACACACGTAGACTCTTGCCAGAAGCCCTGGGCAGGAGTGGCCTGCATGGTGAATGTGCTCATTAGCTCGTTAAAGGCTTCACATGTGTCTCGCTGCGATCTTGATGTTCATCTCTCAGCTCCCTGGTAGGCAGTGACCACCTGGCATCAAGACACGCACGGCCTTCCATTAGAGCTAAATGCTACTCTGCCACTGAGGTGTCACAGCCCTGCCTGGGGTGCTTTTTGCCGGCCCCTGCTTCTGGCTCTCTACCTACATTTCCAAGAACCTCCTGGAGACCCACCTGGCCTAGAGCTTGGTTTGCATGGAGAAGAGCGGTGGAAACCTGCAGTGTCCACTTCACCTTGGAATTCAATACACACTGCTTCCCCCCAGGAAAAGTCTCATATTTGGTTTGGGTTAATAATATAAGATTCTATTTTGGGAGGGCTCCAAAATCACTGCAGACAGTGACAGTAGCCATGAAATTAAAAGACACTTGCTCCTTGGAAGAAAAGCTATGATAAACCTAGACAACGTATTAAAAAGCGGAGACATTACTTTGCCGATAAAAGTCCGTCTAGGCAAAGCTACAGTTTTTCCAAGAGTCATTGTACGGATGTGAGAGTTGGACCATAAAGAAGGCTGAGAGACGAAGTGACGTTTTCGAACTGTGGTGCTAGAGAAGACGCTTGAGAGTCCTTTGGATGCCAAGGAGATCAAATCAGTCAATTCTAAACGAAATTGGTCCTGAATATTCATTGAAAGGGCTGATGCTGAAGCTTCAATACTTCGGCCACCTGATGCAAAGAGCTGACTCGTTGGAAAAGACCCTGATGCCGGGACAGGTTGAGGGCAGGAGGAGAAGGGGGCGACAGAGGGTGAGATGGTTGGAGGGCATCGTTGGCTCAATGGACATGAGTTTGAGCAAACTGCAGGAGATAGTTAAGGACAGGGAAGCCTGGTGTGCTGCAGTTCATGGGCTGGCAGAGTCGGACACAACTTAGCAACTGAACGAGAACAACAAACAATACATCAAGTTGGTGTAACAGGGTACCATTCTCTCTGATGGCCAGAGTTAGAGGCTCAAAAGTGCCTCTAACTTTCTGGGGGCCAGCAGAAGGGAGGAGGTGGGGACTAGTGAGACCTGACAGCCCTTTCTTGACAGCGTAACAGCCACAGAGACGCCCCAGAGCTGTCTGGCTACACTGAACAGGAAGTAACCGGCCCAATCCCCCACCGTCTTAAATCATCATTAATGTGACAGAAGCACATGCCACCATGATGTGGTGAGTCAGGCGTACAGAACAGGAGGGTCCTTCCCTGTGCCCGGGGCTGGAGGGGGCGTCCCAGGAGAGCGCCCGTGCAGGGGGAAGGCGTGGCCCAGGAATCCTTTCGTGGTTGTTCAGTCACTCAGTTGAGTCTGACTCTTTGCAGCCCTGTGGACTGCAGCACACCCTTCTCCTCTGTCCTTCACTATCTCCCCAAGTTTGCTCAAACGTGTGTCCATCCAGTCGGTGATGCCACCCAGCCATCTCATCCTCTGTCGCCCCCTTCCCCTCCTGCCCTCAATCCTTCCCAGCAGCAGGGTCTTTTCCAATGTGTCCTGTGTGATCTCCAAATGCGGAAGTCCTGCCTGAGGGGTGGGGTGGGGAGGGAGATACACTCTTGCCTGTGACCTTGGGAGGCTGGCTGTGGCTTCCAGGTCAGGCGTGAGTGCTGGGCCATCCTGAACACAGTGGCTCCAGTCCTGATCTCAGTTGGACCCAGGAGGGCCATGCGAGGAGTCTCTTCCAACTTTCTTGTTCCATCAACTTTTGTCGGTCCCTCCTGTGGAGCAGACACCAGGAGGAGACTCTCCACAAGGGTGATACATGCTACGAGGGAGTAGAGACTTTTAAGAGATCAACAGCCTCTCTGAAGACAAGACTTGAAACAGAAACTCAAACAAGCAGACGAGGAGGGGATGGTAAGGTAGAGGATGTGCTTGGCAGAGTTGACACTTGCTGAGGCCCCACCCAAAGGTGTCCAGAGAGGGAGGCTCGTTTGAAAAGAAGAGGAGAGACAAGGGAAAAGCCGAGACTGGGGGAGCAGGGAGAAGGGAGGCCTGGGATGCAGCCAGGGTCCACGGTCCAGAGCCCGTGTCCAGGTCAGGGAGACGTTTTCCTCGGTCAGTGAGAAAGCACTGGGACTTTAATCAGGAAAGTGACAGGATAAGGTCTGCAGGCCGCACGTGCTCTGAAGCTAATGAGCTCAATTTGGTGACTGCTTTCCCTGCAAAATGGCAATAGACTTCACTTATCGCCTAGTTCAGAAAATCAGCCTCAGAAAAGGTGCCCGCGAATACGCCTGGCAGAAGTGCCCCTAGGAGCCCCGGGAGGGGAGTGGAGGGCAGGCTTCTCCGGATGCTGCGGTGGGAAGTGCCAGGGGGACAGATGGCTGGCTGCCTTGCAAGATGCCCACTCCCCAGCAGGGAACCTCAGAGGGGCGACCTGTGCAGCTCTGAGATCGTCCGAATCCTCCTTTCTGGTGTCACGTCACACTGTTCTCCCCACACGGACGGCTCAGAGGATGTAATTGTCTGGGAGGTGGGAGGGTGTGAAGGGTCTGAGCCAGGCTGATGTGTGCTCTGGGATTGTTCTGCGGCTGTTTCCAGGGGACCATGACACCCAGCATCACTTTCCACTCACAGAAAGGACTCTCGAAGCATCTTTCAGTGGCTCTGTAGGTCGTAATGGCTTTCTGACATTATGACGATTGCTTTCTGGCCACGGTTGGTTAGCTCAGCTGGATGGAGCTTGAAGCCAAAGACACAGGCTTCTCAGGCTCCCGCTCAGCTTCGCAGTCATGGATGAACTCCAGCCAGCCTTGGAGTAAACAGAGCTGGGGCTGCAGCCTGGCGTCTCCGGTCAATGATTGAGCGCCGCAGTGAGTTACCAGAACTGCTGTCTCCGGGATGGACCCTTCCTCTGTGAAATGCCATGATGATCACACCTCCGTCCCAGACTGCTGTGAGCTGACCCAGGAACAAATCCTGCATGGTGAGATGGTAGCTCTCTGCTCTCAGAAATGAGGGCCCCGGACAAGAGCGTGCAGGAGCCCCTGGGAGGGAGAAGCCCCTGGGAGGGAGAAGCCCCTCCGAGCTGAGCCTCTGTGCACAGTGGGTCAGAGTGCTGCTTCAGGGGCCAAGTGGCCAAGGCCCACCATCCTCTGTTGCCTGGAAGTGACTCTGACAGCTGCCCTGGAGATGCACAGATTAGAGACAGGGTAGGAGGTCAGAGCAGGGTCAGGGCTTGGAGGACCCCAGGCTGTTCAACAGGACTCAGGACTGGGACCACCTGCAGACCTGGAGCCCGTGGTGGCGGGAGGCTCCCACTGGGTCATCACAGAGGGCCCAAGTTCCCCTGAAAGGGGAGGAAACTGGAGCACAGTGGAGTGTGGGCTCTGGGCTGAAGCTCCAGGTTCAACCCCCAGTTTTGCCACAACCTCCTGGCTGCATGACCTGCAGCTTCCCTGCCTCAATTTCCTCTACTCGCAAACTGGCCATAACGTTTCCCCTTCCACAGGGACATTGATGGAGGTAAGTGGGAGCCATGATGGAGATGCGGTGAGTGGACGTGGGTTTACTGTCATGACCGTGGTTACGACTGTGGCTCTGAGCTGGGTCCACTTGAGCCCCTCCAGGGCTGGGACACACGGCCTGGCTGAGCCCGTCTGGCTCCCTGTGTCTCCATGTGCCCAGGTGTGGGACCTGCTGTTTTCTCAGTGTCTGGTCTCGTGTCTCCTTCGACAGTGATCTCCTGGAGGACAGGTTCTGCCTCTCATCCGTGTTTATGTTGAGTGCTAGGTATAGACCATGCCCACCAAAGTCTTCCAGGTGTTCGGGAATATTTGCCGCATGAACTGATGAAGACTTATGACTGTGATGCTCCTGTCAGGTGCCAAGCCCCTCTTCCTGCTCTTGGCAGCTGCCTGACATATGGCCTTGAGGTCAGCACCATCCCCCTAGTCTTCTGGGTTCTCACTTATGAGTGAAGGTGTCGGCCTAGAACAGTCTCCAGGCATCCACCCAGCTAGAAAAGCTGTGATAGCTGATTCTGCAGCTCTATGCCTATGCCTCTTACTTTGTGGCCCTGGGCTCAGAGATTTTTTTTTTTTTAAGTCATTTTTGAATTTGTTGCAATAGTGCTTCTGTTTTATGTTTTGGTTTTTTTTTTTGGCCAGGAGACATGTGGGATCTTAAGTCCCCGACAAGGGATTGAACCTGCACCCCTTGCATTGGAAGGCGAAGTCTTAAAACCACTGGACCACCAGGAAAATTCTGGGCCCAGAGCTATCCAAGGAGGTTCTGCTCCGGACTTTTTAGGGGGGAGAGTAGATTGGCTGCTGGGAGATCAGGGGTCAGGGTGAGAAATAAAGGCTTGGGGAGGAGAGAAGTTCCCACCAGGACTATAGCGCAACATCCCACGACGTTGCCAGCACACAGCAGATGGGGAGGGGATAGCCAGGTTGCCAGGTTCCTCCAGGCACTCAGCTCCATTGTTAGTCTGCGACTCTGCTGAGCTGGGACTATCTCATGGAAGATCATTTTAATAACCGAGAAGAAATGGAATTAAGGATTCAGCTGCTGGCTGGCCAGGGCTGGACCACTCGCGTCCAGCAGGGTGCTAGCTCTGCTTCTGTTGTTGTTTAGTAGCTCAGTCACGTCCCCCTGGACTGCAGCACGCCAGGCTTCCCTGTCCTTCACCATCTCCCAGAGTGCTCAGACTCACGTCCATTGGATTGATGATGCCATCCCACACTTATCGTCTCCGATCAGATTCCTATTCAGGCATCACTCCCACAGCTTCCTGAGTGGCCTTTGGAGAGTCGGGCTTCTGCAGAAGGCGAGGGCAGCCTAGAGGGCAGCAGGGCTGGACAGGGGTCCGGGATCAGGGGAGGCCTGGGAGAGATGACCATGGACGTGCTCACGTCCAGACAGCGATCTGGCCCAGACGGAAGGCCCTGGTTTGGATGAGCCCCAGCCGCTCTTTGGAGGAGGTCCTCACACTTCAACGGAAAGGAAGTGGTTCACAGAGGGTGTCGCAGGAGACCCAGCAAGGCGCCAGGTGGCTGGGGGTTTTCTGCACCTCAGCTACCTGGGGCCAGGATCCTGTTTTTCTCCATCCTGAATTCCCTCAGCTGAGAGCAGCAGCAGTGGCTGATGGCTTTATGGCTGCAGCATCCGTGTTCACAGAAAGGGCCGGAACATTCTTTGTCCCCACCATCGGGTAGGATAGTTGGGAAGGGAGCCAGGGATGAAATCGGAATGGGTAGAATGTGTGGATTCGTGTGTGTGTGTATGTGTGTGTGAGTGTGTTTGTGTATGTGTGTGTGTGTCTACGTGTGTGTATGTGTATATACATATGAGTGTGTGTGTGAGACTGTGTGTGTGTGTATGTATCTATGTGTGTGAGTGTGTGTGTAGGTGTATGAGAGTGTATATGAGTGTGTTTCTGTGTGTGTGTTTCTGTGTGTGTTTGTGTATGAGTATGTATGTGTGAGAGACTGTATGTGTGTGTGTATATGAGTGTGTGTGTGAGTGTGAGTGTGTTTATGTATGTGTGTACGTGTGTGTATGTGTATATACGTATGAGTGTGTGTGAGACTATGTGTGTGTGTGTATCTATGTGTGTGTATGTGTATGAGTGTATATGAGTGTGTTTGTGTGTGTATGTGTGTTTCTGTGTATGTATGAGATTGTATGTGTGTGTATATGAGTGTGTATGTGTGTGTGTGTGAGTGTATATGATTGTGTTTGTGTATGAGTGTGTGCGTGAGAGACTGTATGTGTGTGTGTATATGAGTGTGTGTGTGTGTGTGAGTGTGTCCACGTGTGCTGTAGACCCACAGGCACAGGATGAAGGACTGTAGCACTTGAGCCCCGACCCCCAACCCCCACAAGCGTAGGGCTCACCTACACTGACCGTCCAGGTCTGGTGATTAGAGGCTCTGCATTTCTGGGGAGGTCTCAGAACTCTGTCAGGCACTTGCTTCGCTAGTGACCTGCGGTGTGGACAGAGGAAACCTTTGAAACTCTCTGGAGGAATCCAGACGGAGGTGGAGGCAGGAAGGAATGTGGAAGATGGCGACAGAGAGGCAGATCTGAGACTAGTTCACACACAGGTGGCTTTTCCACTTTCTGTTACTCCACACCACTGTTACTGTTGCTGATAATGGTTATACTAAACATATTTTTTAAAAAGAACTTTTAACTTCTAATTAAATTAGAATTTCTTGTGAGGGGACTAGGACAAGCACTGGCATTACTTTTTTCTTAGTACTTACCAGCCAAGTATGTTGACAGAAATAATCCACCACTTATGACAGGCAAAGTAACAAAGTGAAACAAGAACTTTAAAATACTAGACAGATACCAAACAATAGCCTCCCCCCGCCAAAGAAACACGATGATACTGTTTTAAATATTATTTTAAAATTATTTTTTAATGGCAAGCCAAATAAGCCAATTAAAAGAAGAATAAACAGAAATAAATAAATAGTAAAAATAAAGACAAATCCCCCAGGAGATTCCATGGGCCTCCGAGACTGAGAATGTGGAGCTGGAAGCCTGGCCTTCCTGGTGCAGCTGGGGCGGAGCGGTGGGTGGGCCATTTCCGGGAAAGCATCTCTCCAGATTCGACCACTGCAATCCCTGCAATCCTGGCAGCCTGCCTGCAGGTGGAGGACCTGCTGCAGGGCCTCTTATCAAGCCTCAAAAAAATGACGTTCAGGGATTAGACAGAATATGGCTTAAATTACGGCAGGAGAAAATTGGGTTAGCTCAACCAAAGTGGGCTGAAGCCCCAGAATTATCTGGGGAAGGACTGGGGGCCCTGCTGTGACAGCATCCTGTGAGGGGCTCGTGGGGGGCTTATTGGGAGCCTGGGGCTTTGAAGGCACCAGACAGTAAGGCTGGCTGTGATCACCAGGGCAGCGGGCTGCAGGCTCCTTGTCTGTGGCAGGCAGGGCCTTGGTGAGTCCCGCTCTGGGGTCTGCCCGGCCAGGCAGGCAGTGAGCTGGGAGTGAGGGCAGCCCACCCGTGAGGTGCTCTCTCTTATCTCCTATGCACTGAGGAGGAAACCCAGACCCCTAGGGCACCCAGCCTCTCAGGCCGCCGACTTCAGAGCCACCGAGCGAAGGGGAGGGAGGGGAGATGGGCCTCATGAATGAACAATGCTCTGGGAGCGGGCAGGAGAGGGGGAAAGGAAAGACAGAGGATGGGGTGGGCACCGAGGAAGGAAAATGCAGCCTCATCTGCCTGTTTGTGTTTCGTGTGTTCAAGATGCTGACTTCTAGCATATTTTTAAATCCATCAGACATGAAAGGCTGGTTTAAATAGATCTGCAGCGTGAAGCTGGTGATTTCATTTGCCACAGGGGAGGGGCTGGCAGGATGCTGGCGAGGGCCCAGAGCCTCTCCCTGTGCTGCCAAGGAAGCTGTAGGAACATGAGTCGGTGGCGCTTTTAGGCAGGTGCTCTCCCCACGGACTGAGGGAGGGGGACATGCACCGAGGTGAGGGGAAGGTTGGCAGGAAACAGAAATCAAGACATAATTTGGACATACACTCTTCTGGTCCAGGGAAGCCTCCTGGTTTAACCCATCCTGACCCCTGTTGCATCTTAAGAGTGAAAGTCGCTCAGTCGTGTGTGACTATTAGGGACCCCATGGACTATTAGGAATTCTCCAGGCCAGAATACTGGAGTGGGTAGCCTTTCTCTTCTCCAGGAGATCTTCCCAACCCAGGGATCGAACCCAGGTCTCCCACATTGCAGGTGGATTCTTTACCAGCTAAGCCACAAGGGAAGCCCCAAAATACTAGGGTGGGTAGCCTATCCCTTCTCCAGCAGATCTTCCTGACCCAGGAATCGAACCAGGGTCTCCTGCATTGCAGGTGGATTCTTTACCAACCGAGCTATCAGGGAAGCCCTTGTTACACCTTATCCTACAAACTTTCACTTCAATCTCAGCTCAGAAGAATCCCAGACCCTTGGGGTTGATGGGGGTGGAGGTAGGAGCCTAGTAATTCAGGGTACCTAGTTTCTCACCTGCACTCCTAAGAGCAGACCTCAACATATCCTTGAATGCCTCTCGTGTTGGAGGGTTTGCTACCTCATGAGGCAGCCTGTTCCTCTGCTGGACAGCAGTCACTGGGATAAACTTCCCTGGGATGAGTCACAGCTCCATGCTCTGTGCTGACTGGTTCTAACCTGGTTCTCTGTGTATGATGCCGAAGTCAGCCCCTCACCTCTGAACACAGTTCTCAGCTCCCTACTCCCCTCCAGTCCTTCTGTGCCAGTTCCTAGTTTCCCTACCATACAAGCACCCCATGAAAGGGAAAACGTTAGTCACTCAGTCGTGTCTGACTCTTTGAGAAAGCACAGACTGTAGCCCACCAGGCTCCTCTGTCCATGGGCTTCTCCAGGCAAGAATACTGGAGTGGGTACTCATTCTCTTCTCCAGCGAATCTTCCCAATCCAGGGATTGAACCCAGGTCTCCTGCATTGCAGGCGGATTCTTTACCAGCTGAGCCACCATCAAGGAATCTCAAAACTTACCCCATAAATCTCTGCAAAGCCAAAATATTTCCTGGTGCTAAATGAACATATTTCTTGCTGTAAGAATGCATATTTCCTGATGTGATGAAATTCCAGGAAAGACAAAAGACTTTGCCGTTCATTTTTCCTGACATTCAACAAACTCTGGCCTCTATTTTGGGGCCAGGCTATGCCTACTGTTGGGATTTGGGGTATGGAAGTCCCCTTAGCCCAGGGCCTATCTCCAGGGGAAGATGTCAAGCTCCTAAAAAGAAGGGTGTGCACGGGTGGGCAAGGGCAGCGAGGCTGGCAGAGTGGGCTGGGTGGGGTTGGCTCCAGGCCCTTGGGGGAGGGGAGCTGGGACCGTTGTCATGGTGTTTTTACAACATGCTAATATACATCCAGGATTTCTAGGTCTTTCCTCCCCTTGGGGCCCTGACACTCAAGGGCTGTCAGCAAGCTTCTTCCCTCTCCTGATCCCCCATCTCCCGACACAGCCTGAGACAAACATCATGTGTCTTAGAGCCTTGGTGGTTGGCACTGGAGAGAACCAAGATTTCATCCATTCGTGGAACTTAAACGTTTGTGAAAGAGGTTGTTCAAAACATGTATCGCAGGAAAATATACATAGTGTACATTTACAGTTTTAACCATCTTCAAATGTACAGTCCCGAAGCATTGATTAGCACATCCACAGCAGTACGTGTGGCCATCCTTCCCTACCCTCCAAGGCCAGAACTTGGGCCTCATCGCAGAGTGCAAGTGTTGTATACACCATGCCAGTGAAGATGGTTCTATCTGGAGTGTGGTATTAATACCTAAAATCTTAAATCCACCCATCCACCCAACCAGTGTCTGTTGCATGCCAGTTTCTAGTAAATACAAAAGGGACTGAGCCCCGGCCCTGCAGGCAGTATGGTGGGGGAGCCTGGAGCCCGGAGTCCGCCCCCAGTCCCCCTTCCACGGAGGGCGGGAAGACACAGAGCACTCTGTTCTTAAACGGAATCTCCAGCTTGGAGAAACGCAGTTTCCTTGTTCTATTTGCCCAGAGACACAGGAAATGTTCTTACCCGAGACCCCAGCTTCTCCCAGTTACCCAGGCATGTGAGATTTCTCTCTTTCCTATTGTGTTTTGTTCTGACCTCTTCACGAGAGACAGAGGCAATAACTAACATTTGCCTGGAACTTTTTGGTTGACTAAGCACTGTCCCCAAGAGCTCTCTTTTGACCCGTCCATGCCCAGTGAGTGTAGCTGGGCAGAGAGAACTCTTTCACAGCCTGGGAAGCTGGGGCTCAGAGCAGCAAGTGGGTCCGGATTCTGCCCATGGCCACACACACATCTGCAGGTCCGCACTCTGCACAGGTCTTCAGAGAAAGTTTTGGGAGGGGACCACTTGGGTGACGGTGGCTGGTTCCACACAAGGAAAGAAGAGGGCCAGCAGGGAAGCATCTTTTAATGCTCAGAGGCACGAAGCCCAAGTCAAATTGAGCTGTCGAGCTGCCTGTGGGTCATGGATGACTGCCAGCGGGAGCCGGGGCAGCTCAGGGCAATGAGATGGACGCTCTGATGGGCCGCACAGAGTCTGAAAGGCAATCAGACCTCGGCAGCTGGAACGCTTCCGGACACCTTGTTTCAAAGCTGGAAGCAGCCCCTCATTGGAACCAGCAGGCACACCCCATGGGTCTACCAGTCCACAAGGGTCCAGGTCAGCAGCCGAGGGACCCACCAGTGCCCGTGACGGTCTGCTCTCAGCTGGGTCTTCAGGCAAACGCTGCTGGCCAGTGTACCCAATATGAGGCCACAGAGATGGATGTTTGTGCCCTTACTCTGTATAAATAAACACCACTCAGTAACTTTACAGAGCAGCCTGGCAACCCTTGCCAAATGTCGCACCAGCACCCCCATCTTCTGCCCTTGACCTCATGCTACATGTACCCAGTTCCATGTCACATGATCCAAACTCATTATGAGTCCCCTTGAGTACCACGTTTTAATTCTTTTCGAGTCAAAAAAGATTCCATTCTCTCTGTCCATGTTCTTTGGGCATTTGTGATTAGCAGTGCAGAGTTTTTATGTGTATTATTTACCGTTATAGGTCAGATGGATCCAGTCATAATTCATTATAACAGCACAGGCCTCACCGGTCCTAAGAGTCCTTATACTTTGGGCAGTGGACTCTCCTGGTGCTGTGACAAGAACCTGCAAGCACCACTTCCGAATCAGAGCCACAGCCCTGATGCAGTCCAGCCCCCTGAGGGGGCCAGTCCTTGCACCTGACGCAGTCCCGCCCAGGGCTGATAAGCAGCCCAGCCTATTCCAGCGCTGCTCAGTTTCCACATTGACTTTAGGTCCTCGCCGAGCACCATACAGCTTCCCAAACCCCATCACTTCCAGGGGGTTCCTCCTATGTAGGGCACTTAGATTAAGTGGCTGCCCTGCATTGTGTGAAGGGTGGAGTTATGATGTTGTTATTGCCATGGCTGAGGATCAGTATGTCTATTAATAGAAACATTAATAGGAAGTGGGGAGGTTTAGAAAGCTCCCATATCCCACCAACATCACCATTTCGTCCCCACCGACACACACCCCAGGATGAGGAGGGAGGAAATAGCTCAGAACTATGGATTTTGGCTGAGTTGGTTGGAATGTGAAGAGCCACTTTCTGTTCCCCAGACTATGGGAAGGCAAGACGGCAGGACACCTGGGGCCTGTCAGCAACAGGCCACTTACGTCTTGGGTTTTGTATGCTATGTACTATGATTTCACGATTTTGAAGTAATTAAACTACTTTTTAAATACGCTTCTGATTTGCAGTCTTCCCACACCTGTCCCTTGTGAGTGAAGCTTTGTGGAATGTCTGGATTCCTGGCAGGAAGGGGACAACTATCTGAGAATCCCTAGTCTCTCTTCACTTCCCCAAGGAACTGGACACGTCCTTGAGCAGCTCATGTCCAGCAGGGTGGCCAGAAGCTCCAGGTGGAGGGGAGGGCTTCTCAGATCCAAACAACTTCTGATGTTAAGGTCCTCTTCCAATCCAGAAGAGACGAAAGACCCTGTGCAGGAGGTTCAGGGCGGGGCTAAGGAATGAGACCAGAGTCCTGGTTATGCTGGTTGAAGCGCGAGGAAGGCAGCAGGAGACAGCAAGCAGAGCTCGATCTGCGCACAGGGCAGATGGCTACCACTGTGAGGTCTTTGAAACTGTAACTCAGCTTTCTAAAATATGTTCAAAGACCTACAGCAAACCATGTTTAATAACTAAAAGGAAGCATGAGAAGAGTAGCTCACCAAATAGACAGTATCAATAAAAAGACATAAATTATAAAAGAAGCAAACAGAAATTGTGGAGTTGATGAGGACAATAATAAAATTCACTAAAAGTACAGTGAAAAATTCACTAGAGGGTCCTGACAGCATATCTGAACAGGCAGAAGAAAGAATTTGTGGGCTTGAAGAAAAGGCAATTGAGATTATCCAGTCCTAGGAACACAACTTTAAAAAAATAAAGAAAAATGAACAGAGCCTCAGAAACCTGTGAGCTACCATTAAGCATGCCAATATATGTATAACAGGGTCCTAGAAGGAAGGCAGAGGGGGAGAGGGGTAGAAAGATTATTTAAATAAATAATAACCCCAAACTCCCCAAATTTGCTGAAAGCCATTGATTTATACATTCAAGAAACTCAGCCCAACTGCAAGTAGGAGAAACTCAAAGGGGTCGATTGCTAGACCCGTAAGAATCAAACTTTTGAAAGACAAAGAGCTTTGAAAGCAGTAAGGAAGAACCAACTCATCACATACAAAGGATCCTTAATAAGATGAGCAGCTGGCTTCTCACCAGAAACCACGGTGGCCAGGGACAGCGGGATGGCACCGTCAAAGCACTGGCGGGGAAGAAACCCCGCCGGCCAAGCAAAGGTTCTACATCTGGTCAAACCATCTTTTAAAAGTGAAGGAGAAATCAGACATTTCTGGGTAAACAAAATTGAGAGTGTGTCTCTAGCAGACTTGCCCTACAAGAACTACTACAGAAATAAAGGGCACTAAATAGCAACTTCAATCAACATGAAGAAATAACAAGCACTGGGAAAAGGAACGACACCAAAAAAGACGATATAAACATACTTTTCATTTGAAACTCCTTTTTTCTGACTTAAAAGACAACTGCATAAAACAATAAATAAAAATCTATGTTGATGGGCATACAATGTATAAAGATGTAATTTATAATAATAACAACAAAAAGGAGGGTGGGATGGAATTATATAGGAATAATTGTTTTATACTATTGGAATTAAGTCATTATTAATCCGCACTGTAACAAATTGAGATATTAATGGTGACCTTCAGGGCAACCACCAAGAAAACAAATAAATTACACACTGTAAATAAAATTACAAGGGAATTACAGTTGTACACTAGAAAGTAACTAACACAAAAGAAGGCAGTAGTCGAGGAATATGGGAACAAAAAAGACACGTGAAATACAGAAACAGCAGAGTGGCTGACGTAAATCATACTTTACCCATCACATTAAATATAGACAGATTAAACACTCCAATCAAACGGCAGAGATTGGAAGAAAAGAAAACATGACTCCATCTACATGCTGTCGACGAGAGACCCACTTTAGACTCAAGGACACAAATAGGTTGAAGGTAGAAGGACAGAGAAGATATGCCATTCAGAAGATGTATCAACCAAAAGGGCCGGAGTGGCCATACGAACATCAGGCAAGACAGTCTCTAAGGCAAAAACTGTGACTAAAGACAAAGAAGCACACTTCATGATGATAGAGGGTCAAACCATCAGCAAGACAGAACAACTACAAGCACAGAGGAACTTAGAGCCCCAAAGTACATGAAGCCCACTGCGATCTTTAGGAGGAGAATAGGAGAAGCAGCTCTGTCTTAAACAGCTGACCCCGTAACCCACTATGGGGCTTAACAGTCTACCACTAGCGATTTACTCCTTTGGGTTAAAGTATGCCTTTCTTAGAGTTTTTTGTTAAGATACAAATATGGCCCTGAACACCACTGGCATGAACACCTTAGCTGAAACTGGTTTAAGATCCTTTGGAGTAGGGCCTGCTAGTGACAGAAACAAAGGGTTGAGCCTTCTATGACGGAGGTGTGGCCTGGAGCAGACCTGGGCGAGGGGAGGCTGGAGGGGCATCCACGATCGGGCAGAGGTATGAACACTGGGGAAAGAGCAGTACAGGGCAGAGGAGAGGCGGGAGAGAGCCAGGAGGAACCGAGCAGACCCCGAAGGGGAAATGAGTGCTGGACACGGAGCAAAGCCACCAGGGTGCTGGTTTGGTGCCAGCGTTCATGGCCAGAGCAGCAAGCAGACCCGGGGGAGGCCCAAGCAGTCAGAACGGGAGCGGCCAGCGGGGGGCCAGGGACGGTGACAAGCACAGGGCATCCCTGGGTAAGCACTGGGAGCACCGTAGCAGGGAGGGAAGGTGGCGGGATGTTGTCCCAGTGGAAAACCAGGAGGCCCACAGGACGAAGATGGGCAGGGCCAGGAGGTCACACCAGACACAAGCTCAGAGTCGAGCAAAGAGCTGGACAAGCAGAGACAAAAACAAGCTCGTGTCTGGGAGGCGCCCAGTGACGGGAAGACGCTTAGTGTTGGCTGGTGCTGAATCTGAAACCGAAGCGAGGCAAGTGCTCTGGGCAGAAGCTCGACCCTGACAATGACAATAGCCCCTACTTGTCAGCACCTAAGTGTTCCAGGCACTTTACATGCACTGCCTCCCATGGTATCCAAAGCGTTCCCAGAGGTCCACGTGGAAACCTCCTGTCCACAGACACCTAGGAAACCTGCTTACGTGACTTGCTCAGAGCTATTCCTGCCGCAAGGGGCTAGAGCTGGGAGGCTTTGCTGATGCCCTGTGCTTGGCTCTGGGCCGGGCTGGTGTCCAACATTGTGGCTTTAAAGGAATAGCGGGGAAGGGGCAACTGAGATCCGGGGGCATGGATGTTCTCAGAGTCTCTACAAAGTCCCCGTACATCATGTTTTCTCAGGTGGGCATGGAGAAGGGAGCTGCAGAGGCCTGACTACCTTCCTGCCCCTCTCTCTGCCTGGATCCTTGAGGACTGGTGAGGATTCATTCCACGGGCTGAAAGGCCAGGCACTAGGGTCATCCCACCCTACTCGAAACCCAAGCTAGGGACGAGGGGCTGCGGATAAAGGCACATACGCAGACAGACACACATGCAGACGCTGCTGGTGAGCATCTCACTAGTGAGACACTGGCAGCCCCCTCTCTAAGGAAAGGACCTCCTGTGAGTCCCTCCACACTGGGGCTGGGGGCCAGAGCCCATCAGATGATGAACACAAGCCCTCTGAGCAGGAACAGCCCCCCAAAGCCCTTACATTACTGATGCCACGGGGGCCCAGGAGGGAGCTGGACTGCTCAAGATCCTGAGTGCCTCCTGGCACTCAGTGCTGGCTCTTGTCACCCACCCTCTGGGGGCTCCCAGGTGCCTACAAAGGTGGACAAGGGAGAAAGCCTGAACAAAGGAAGCTGGCGCCTGCCTGTGGCCTGTGGTCTCTGACCCTCTGGCCGATCTGGGCAGGAGGCCACAGGCACACCCTTGGGAGCTCTTGGCCAGTGACTGCCCCCTACCCTGCCCAGCTGGCTGTGTGCAGCTTTCTTGAATCACCTTCTTGGTGGCTTGCAGCCTCTTTCTGTCCCCTCCCTTCCTGCATGCCCTAATGGCATGTGGACATCACCCACTTTCCTACCTGGGGCCGGGGTCTAGCCCTAGAATGGTCAGCGGCAGTGATGTTTATGATCTTTGCTTCCAAGCTTCCAGTCAGGGTGAGAATGTCCTTGCCAGCCTCAGATGCTAGTCAGTGATGCTGGAGCGCTGCCAAGGGCTGGGACCTCAGAACCCAGAGGACCGGACCACACGCCAGCCCCGATCNGTTTACGATCTTTGCTTCCAAGCTTCCAGTCAGGGTGAGAATGTCCTTGCCAGCCTCAGATGCTAGTCAGCGATGCTGGAGCGCTGCCAAGGGCTGGGACCTCAGAACCCAGAGGACCGGACCACACGCCAGCCCCGATCAGTGTCCTTCGTCCAAGTGCCCTGTTCAGGGGCTGTCACAGGGGTGCCAAAGCTGGCAGCTACCCTTTGCTCACTGCTCAGAACCCCTCAAATGTCAACATCACAGCCACACTTGAAAAAATATAGCTTTCTAGAAAAGTAAAATAGAACGAAGTCAGTAACTACAGACCCGTGTGGGGTCTCCCTGCCTGCCTGTCAATCCACCCCAATAATCATCAGGTACAATCCTTGAAGAGCTATTTTGAGAAACATTCAGAAAATGGCTTTACATGGCTCTGTGTACCTTACTGATACCCTTAGACACAGTCGCCCTGTTTAGCAGCAGCTGGTTTTGTTGCCCAGGTTTTCTTTTCATCTCCTCGCCAAAGTTAAGCAGTTGGTCAGCCCACTCTCTGACCCCAGTGCACATTTATCACCCACAGTCCACCCTGTGGAGTCGGGGGAGCAGGTGGGTGGTGGGGAGGAAGGCTGTGGCTTTTGTAAGGCGCAGCTCCAAAGAACCCACAGGGATAAACACAGAGGCCAGGCAGCTGCTGAGAAAGGAAGGGCCCTGAAGCTGGGGAAGGAGCAGGTCCCCTTGGGGTGAGGGTGGAACAGGAAGCAGGTATCTCAGTTTGATGGACTCAGCACCCACGGGCACCTCAAGACCAATGAAGCACATGCCAAGGGTGTCCACTGGCATCCAGAGAACAGGCTCCGAGGCTGGACTGATCGCCCAGCATTGCCCAGTCCCGGGTCTTTGACCTACAGGAAGCTGCCAGTCTGCCCTGCACAGTTGCCATGGCAACCTCAGTGCCAGGCTCCTAAGGGCAGGGTGGGGAGAAGGGTGGTGGAGAAGGCACGGGGTGGCTTTTCTGGAAAAGCCCATCTGTCCGTTCCCCCAGGAAACCAAGCTGGGGGAGAAAGAAGGATGGAAGCGACACCTGGGTCCAGACAGATGCATTGCCCAGTCCCGGGTCTTTGACCTACAGGAAGCTGCCAGTCTGCCCTGCACAGTTGCCATGGCAACCTCAGTGCCAGGCTCCTAAGGGCAGGGTGGGGAGAAGGGTGGTGGAGAAGGCACGGGGTGGCTTTTCTGGAAAAGCCCATCTGTCCGTTCCCCCAGGAAACCAAGCTGGGGGAGAAAGAAGGATGGAAGCGACACCTGGGTCCAGACAGAAAAGAGAGGGGAAGATCCCGAGACGTCCAGAGAGCAGCTCTCCTTCCACAGTGATGGGGGCCCATCGCCGATGGAGACTAAGGTCCAGTGGGTCTTGGTGGGGCATCCGCGCAGGAGCCCCTGTGCAGGAGGCAGGGCAGCCCCATGGCCTCAGGTTCCGGCAGGCGTCCTGGGCGGCCCCGTATCAGCCACAGCAGGCTTTCTTCTTGGCAGCGTGGTCAACCTGGATGGTACCTTCCCTCACTGTGTCTTCTTGCTCCTTGAGGATCCTGGGGGAGGGGAAGGATCAGCAGCAGAGGAGCTGCTGGGATGGACCCAGCCTCCCAAGAGCAGCAGAGACAGTGTTCCAAGTCTCCCCTGGGCCAGCACAGGTGCTCAACTGTGATTCGTAAAGCTAGAGTTGTAATCAGTATGGATCCTTCACAACACCTCCTCCAGGCAGCCTCCCCTGATGCTCTGGATAATGTAAGTGCCCCTGGTAGCATTTGGGTCCTTCTTCTGTTCCAGTCCCATCACTGCTTCTCAGCAGAGAGTGAGATGCGATGACAGAGATTGTATCCTTTGTCTCTGTCTCTGAAGCTCATCATAGTACCCAGTACCCAGCAGAGGCTCAAACATTATATTTATTGGTTATTAACTTAGTACCCAGCACCCAGCAGAGGCTCAAACATTATATTTATTGGTTATTAACTTCATGGAGGGGCTTCCCATGTGGCCAGAGCTCCAGATTAACTATGAGAGGTGAAGGATAAAAATAGTGTCAGGGATCTTATCCCTGCTTTATATTCTCCAAGAACTTTCACCAGAAGCATCTCTACTGATTTTCACCTAAGAGCAGAGAAGGTAGGATGGATGTTCCCATGTTGGAGGCAAAACCCTGGGAGGCAGGGCAACTTGCCCTGGGAATCAGTGGCAGAGAAAAGTCTAGAGTTTTCCCCATAAATCCCTAGGTCTTCCATAACTCCACAGTGTCTCCAGTGCACCGAATAAGTTGTTCTGTGTTCTTAATTACTTTCTTTAATATATCTTTTAGATGCTGCACAATGAATGCTCAGCATGACATAGCACTAATCAGTATCTTCTGGGTGGGTTGATGGATGGGGATGGGTGGATGGACAAATGGATGGAGGGAAGGAGGGATGGATGGACGGATGGATGGGGGTGGATGGACAAATGGATGGGTGGATGAAGGGATGAAGAGATGGATGGATGGATGGGTGGGTGGGTAGGTGGATGGATGGATGGATGGATGGGGGGTGGATGGATGGATGGATGGATGGGGGGGGGGGATGGATGGAAGGATGGGTGGATGGAGGGATGAAGAGATGGATGGATGGATGGG
>SJYX01010476.1:159309-177814 GCA_006410675.1 Oreotragus oreotragus | reverse complement strand
GGATGGATGGGGGGTGGATGGACAAATGGATGGGTGGATGAAGGGATGAAGAGATGGATGGATGGATGGGTGGGTGGGTAGGTGGATGGATGGATGGATGGATGGATGGGGGGTGGATGGACAAATGGATGGGTGGATAGAGGGATGAAGAGATGGATGAATGGATGGGTGTGTGCGTAGGTGGATGGATGGATAGATGGATGGATGGGGGGTGGATGGACAGATGGATAGATGGATGGAGGGATGGAGTGAGGGATGAAGGGGTGGACAGAGCAATGGATGGATGCCTATATAGATGAACAAGTGAATGCCCAAGGATTGAGACTGGGGCCTGTGTGGTCCTGTTTCCTTAGCCTTGGTGTAGGTAGAGGCTTACACCACCAGTCCTTTGAGTGCTGTCTTCTAGGGTACCTCTGTGTCCCCCATCGCAGCCCCTCTCCTTGGCTCCCCTCCCCCTCCAACAGGAGTCCACAGTATAAGCCAGCTGGCCGCCAGCTAATCCTTGATAAAACATTAGGCAGCATTGAGGGGCCTCTGATCTGACCTTTCCCAAAGCATTTGCATTTAAAAAGAGGATCTCCGGGAAATGGCAGGCAGCCTTTAAGACTCTGAAGACAAAGAGTGCAGTGGAGGGGCAGGGGGCGGTGGGGGCGGGTGACAGGCAAGGAGGCTCTCTTTTTGTCACTGTGTTTCAGAGGTCTATTCCTGACCCTGGGGTCCCACACAAAGGCCTTGGGCTCCAGCCCCTCTACCCAGATGGCTCAGACAGACAGAGGGGGTTTAGGCAGACAGAGACACCAGCTGAGTAGCATCTCATTACCTGGCCAGATGGAGCACAGACTCTTCCGTGTTGTGACCAGAATAGGCGCTGCATTCGTAGAAGATCAGGTTGTGTTCCTGGAATCAGAGGACAGAGGGCGCGAAGGAGAGTTGTGGGGGTGTGGGGGACGGAGGGAGCCTTGGGTCGGGGGAGAATGCCCGTCCACACTGCCACACCGTCACTTCCTCGCGTGTCCTCCCTACTCTGTACCAGGCTGAGTTCTGTCCCTCGGGCTCCCTGGCGGACGCAGGTTCCGGAACCACCTCCCAGGGGAGCCGTAAGAGCTATAAAGCAACACACCCTACGCTGCTGCCTTAGTGCTTCACGCTTTCTGGAATGGCTGTCGGGTGTACGGGCTCCTTTTTCCTCTCACACCAGCCTGCAGTGCAGGCCAAGACTCAGACAGAGGCCAGGGTGGGCGACATCCTTCCTGCCTTACAGGCAGGGAAACTGAGGCTCGAGAGGGTACAAGTGGTCGGTGAGCCTGTTCAGGTCTCCACCGGGCTCCCAGCAGCTTGCTTTCCCTGGCACACGGGCACAGTTATTAAGAATTCATACACCAGTTAACGAACACTCTGGCTGCCCATGCTGTGGGCCCTGGGGTACAGGACCCTGGGGCCACAGGACAACTGTCCACCGCCTCAACAGGCCGAGGGTGGACTGTAAGTGTGGGGACAGGGGGCTGGGCCAAGGCTCATCCTATTCCATTAATCACTCCCATTAACAGGCTTCCTGCTTTGTTCCTGACAACACTAATGGCATCTGGCAGGAGCCCTGGAGGCTGACACCCTGGAGGACAGGCAGCGGGGTGCAGGTGCGTCCATAGCCACAGGTCAGGAGGCCCCAGGAATGCCGGCCCAGCTCCGTCGTCTGCCTTTGCCTGATCTGGTTCCTGCACATCTTTGTCCTGACTCCCTTTCAGTCCGTGGAAGGATGAAGGCTCCCTGGTGGGGTGGGGGCACATAGACCTGGAACTGGAGACATGATTTGCCCCTTAGCTTCAAGCCCCGACCCTACCACTGAGGACAGGTGATGACTGAACAGATCACTTAACTTCTCCCAGCCTTCTCTTTTCTGCACTTACAGAAAGAAAGAAAGAAAAAGAAAATGGAATGATAAAAATACAGATCTGCTGCTCCTTAATCGGAACCCTCGGATCCAGGTGTATATTCCGGAATCCAGAAGTTTTAAGTCTCAGAAAGATAATAGTGTTAGGTGCTCAGGCGTGTCCAGCTGTTTGCGACCCCATGGACGGTAACCTCTGTCCATGGCATTCTCCAGGCAAGAATACTGCCGTGAGTTGCCATTCCTTTCTCCAGGAGATCTTCCAGACCCAGCAATGAAACCCGGGTCTCCCGCATTGCGGGCAGATTCTTTACCATCTGAGCCACCAGGAAAGTCCAGAAATAAGAACAAGAAAGATAATACTTGTCCATAATATATATTACATGATAGCCTCTGTGGATATACAACAGTACCCTATAATCAAATATATTAATATTTCTTCAGTGAAGCATTTGAATATTCCTTCAAAATGAAGTAAACAAAAACCATAAAAAGCCCCAGTTGCAGTCCTGGTCAGGTTCTTCTGACAAATGAAATGCAAAAAAAACCCTTTGTGTTTGGAGCTCTTTGGACCTGGAATTGCGGATGTGGCCCAGGGACACGCAGCTGCCCGCTGACCACACAGCTGCCGGACCTTCCTCCTCCTCCTCCTGTGGATCTCACCCCTGTGCCTGCCTGCCCAGCCCCAGAGGCCCTGAGTCCCTGTCTCAAGCAAGCACACCAAGACTCATGGAATCCTGGTGCTGCAGGGCACCAGCCCCACAGACACACACTTCCTAGAATCTGCTCCGAGGGAAGGCAGGCTGCCAAGAGCCAGCGTGGTTTGTGTTGCTGCCTGATTTCCTTCAAGCCACATTGGTTCTCTGCTTGGGCGAGGGGGCTGGTGCTTATTTTAATGGTCGGCTTTGCAGGGCCTGCCCTGAGTTTGTCTCAAGGCTGCCGCTTGGAGGCTCAGTCTTGGTGGGAAGGAGGAATGCTCTAACAGGAAGAACACACTCCAAGGAAGAGCACACGGCCTGGCAGGGAGTGAGTGCGCCACCTGTGAAGGTGACCAAGTCAAGAAACACAGATGGATGGGACTCAAGGATCAGATGGGAGACTGAAATAAGGAACCTCCTCCTAGTGAAGGGTTTGGGCTTCCCTGATGGCTTTGTAGGTAAAGAATCTGCCTGCGTCTCCCGAATTGCAAGCAGGAGACGCAGGCAGACTGGGGTTCGATCCCTGGGTCGGGAAGATCCCCTGGAGGAGGAAATGGCAACTCATTCCAGTGTTCTTGCATGGAGAATCCCATGGACAGAGGAGCCTGGTGGGCTACAGTCATGAGAGTCGGACAGGACTGAGTGCGTGCGCAGCCGCAGCCTCTGAGGATTCATAATTCTGAGTTCCAAGGAAGAGGATTTGGGAAATTCCCCGCACCCACGGCGAGTCTGTCTTGCAAATTTGGTTCTCTGCAGACAGTTCCACGTGCACAGCAGCTGGACTGCCCCCTGATGCCAGGACCCATCATCCGGCCTGCTTGCTTCCTTCCCAGGGGCTTCCCCAAGAAGGATCCCAGCCCAGCTCTGGGCACATGCCCAACCCCCCTTGGGGCCCCTCCAAGTCCAGAGAGACGGGATGCTTGCCCCTCACCTTGGCCAGCTGCTCTCCCAGGCCCCGCGGCACTTCCCGCTCTGTCTCGTTGTCAGTTTTGTTGCCCAGCAGAAGAACAGGAATGCGGTCTCCCACGACCTCCTGTGGAAAAGATAATCCCCAACTGAGATACATCTTTAAGGAGAACCTGGAAGGGCAGGAGAAAACACTGGCTGCAAAGACTCAAACTGGCTTGCAAACTCTCTGCTGCCACAGAAGTTAGGTGATAAGACGGTCAGCCCAGAGCGGAGAGGGGACCTCAGTCTCCCAGAGCCTTAGTTTGCTGGGTTTCTGTGAGTGCCTGAGGCTGCCTCTGGTGCCTCCCAGTCCTCTGTGCAGGGAACCCCCTCCAGCCTGCTTCTCGGGTCCTAGCTGGAGCAGAATGAGGGCACAGCTGATGCTGATAAAATAAGGGTCTGTACACAGCCTCCATGGGCATTCCCAAGTGACCAGATTTGGTCGACATGACCAAATGAACAAGGAGTTACTGTGATGGGCTTCGGAGGTGGCCCAGGGGCTATGCCACCAGCAGTGGCACCTCTGGGGACCTTGAACCTGGTACAATGCTCCTGAAAGGATGGGTCCAGGTCCGATTCATGGTCCTGAGCCCACAGTGCCCAATACATGGCTGTCGTGTGCTTTCCTGGAGGTCACCCCACAGGGATCCCTGCCCTGGGTACCCTGGCTCTGAAGAAGTCCCAATCAGGAAGAATGGGGGCCGGAGCACCCACAGTTCATGGGCCAGAAGAACAGGTTAATCCGAGGGCTCAACCCTACTTACTCCTCCAGCAGCTGTGATGCATCAGCTGGGGACTTGCACCCCAGGATCCCTGCACTCCAGGGTCTCTGCACACTGGGGTCCCTGCATCCTGGGGTCCCTACACCCCAAGCTCTTTGCACCCCAGGCCCCTGTACCCTGGAGTCCCTGCACCCCAGGGTCCTTGCTCTCCAGGGTTCTTACACCCCAGGCTCCCTGCACCCGAGAGTTCCTGCACCCCAAGGGCCCAAGACACACCCAGACTGAGTCAATATGGTAATGTTCACATTCGCTCAGGTTGCTATGTTTGTTTTGTGAGATATTTAATTAGGGGCTTTTAATCATAATTTGGTAACAACTAGTTATTCACTGCAGCTCTGTGTTTCGCAAAGTAGAGAGAGCCGTGGGATTCCAGAAGTCAGCCAGTGGCTACAGTGTCACCAGCAGTTCAGCTGCCTTACCCTAGACCCGCTCAAGCAAGCGTCCATGGCCCCTCCAGCAGGACTCCTACAGAGGCTTAAATGTCACCACATTTGAAATGAAGCCTCCCTTGTTCCTCAGTCTACACATTCCCTTTTATTGCAGTTCAGTAGTGAAAAAATTCTCATTGATTAAATGAGAATGTTAGCACTCAGAGAATCCAAAATAACCTCCAGTAAAGTCAGTGTTATGAAGACCCATCCTTTAGTATATGGACCACCTTTCTCAAATCCTTGGCTCTAAGTTCTTATTTCCAATGACCTCTGCTACTTTGTTGTTGCTGCTGCTGCTGCTAAGTCGCTTCAGTCGTGTCCTACTCCGTGCGACCCCATAGACGGCAGCCCATCAGGCTCCCCCGTCCCTGGGATTCTCCAGGCAAGAACCCTGGAGTGGGTTGCCATTTCCTTCTCCACTGCATGAAAGTGAAAAGTGAAAGTGAAGTCGCTCAGTCGTGTCCGACTCTTGGCGACCCCATGGACTGCAGCCCACCAGGCTCCTCCGTCCATAGGATTTTCCAGGCAAGAGTACTGGATTGGGGTGCCATTGCCTTCTCCTATTCAGAAGCAAAGTTGTATCCCACTCTTTGTGACGTCATGACTGCAGCCTGCCAGGCTCCTCTGTCCATGGGGTTCTCCAAGCAAGAATACTGGAGTGGGTTGCCATTTCTTTCTCCAGGGGAGCTTCCCAACCCAGGGACCAAACCTGGGTCTCCTGCATTGGCAGGCGGGTTCCTTACTGAGCCACCTGAGAAGCCCCTGCTATCTACTGTCTCACTAACCAGAACTCTCTAAAGGTAGCATTTCTGCATATCCATGGTGGGACGAATGATGACTCAAGGCACTCTGGGATCTTACAGTGTTCTCTGAGGCATCAGAAGTAGGTTGACTTGTGGACACGTAGGTGGATGTGCTGGGTGGNACCTGAGAAGCCCCTGCTATCTACTGTCTCACTAACCAGAACTCTCTAAAGGTAGCATTTCTGCATATCCATGGTGGGACGAATGATGACTCAAGGCACTCTGGGATCTTACAGTGTTCTCTGAGGCATCAGAAGTAGGTTGACTTGTGGACACGTAGGTGGATGTGCTGGGTGGGCTCCGCTATAGTCCAGGTATCTGTGTGTAAGAAATATTCATGGCTGCACGCATGGTCCCCCAGACTCCCTTTTAACCAGACTTCGGGGACTAGGGATGCCCCACAGTCTCACCTGTTTTGTGCCACAGAAACTCTTGCAAACGGTTTTTCACAGAAAAGGAACAAAAGAGGAAGAAGTAGGAAAATGAGCCAAAAGCCTTGCTGTTTGGAGCACATGCGAGA
The DNA here is from genome assembly GCA_006410675.1 of Oreotragus oreotragus. Taxonomy (NCBI): domain Eukaryota; kingdom Metazoa; phylum Chordata; class Mammalia; order Artiodactyla; family Bovidae; genus Oreotragus; species Oreotragus oreotragus. The sequence continues at coordinate 171,747 of SJYX01010476.1, read as the reverse complement.
GATATTTGTAGATGGATGTGTGAGAAATGACTTAAGGCCGGTGGGATTTCTTGATGTGGAAACTCTGTGAAAATAAGAGCATCAGACTTGAAATCGCAGTGTGGGATTCCAGCCTGGAGTCTGATATTGTTACTGGAAATGACTAGTTTTTCTCCCTGGGTCCTGAGTGACCAAATAGGATGAGGTAGGAGCAGGCAGCCTAGCACCTGTACCACGAGCAGCAGAGCTGCCCCCGAAAAAGGAGACATGGCCTTCTTTCCTAAAACGATTCCTGGCTGAAAAATAAAAATAAAGATGAAAGAGTTTAGAAGGAGCACGGAAAAAAAAAAAAAAAAAGTCCAAGCCCCAGCTGGAGTGGTGGTTTCCCCTCTTTGCAGTGTTCTCCTCCTATACAAACTCTCTGGCCCCTCACTTCTCCTCCGTGGGCCCTGTGATGTAGGAGAACTAGGCCTATCTGCAAAGATGCAGCAAAAAAAAAAAAGTCGGAACATACATAAGGCCACGGCGTGTGCTATCCATCACGGGCAGCCAGGTGTCCTTACCCCGCCCTAGATCTGTCTCCAACATGGGAGGAGCCGGGGTTGGGCTGGGGTCTCATGGCCCTCAACACTTGAGCCCTCTGCCTACACTTACGTCATTCACCTACCTAACTAGCTGTTGGCTTGTCCGTCCACTGCTTGAACAAAGATGCTCTTAACCCACCAGATGGAGTGATACTTCCTTTTGAAAGTCCGAGGAGTACATCCTTTGGTGCCCAAGTCTGCAGCCACTCAATGCCTGTGGACGGTTCTATAGATGTCAGTAAGGTCACATGGGGCTTCCCTAGCAGCTCAGATGGTAAAGAATCTGCCTGCAATGCAGGAGACCCAGGTTTGATCCTTGGGTCGGGAAGATCCCCTGCAGGAGGGCATGGCAACCCACTCCAGTATCGTTGCCTGGTGAATTCCGTGGACAGGGGAGCCTGGTGAGTTGCAATCCATGGGGTCACGAAGAGTCAGATACAACTGAGCGACTGTCAATTTCACTTTCACAAAGTCACGAGAGCACCCCAGGTTGGAGGGAAGGAGTGACCAGCTGGGCACAGTCTCTGGGCAGGCCCTCCAGGCCCTGTCCAGCTTTGCTGTAGCTCTCATGGGACCTGCCCAGCTCCCTCCTCTCTCCCCTCTCTACTCCCTGAGCTGAGAGGTGGGTTTCAGTGCTGGCATCTATCCTTCCACTGTCCTCAGAAGCCTCTTTCCACCTTCCACCATTCAGTTACTTTTCTCTAAACTTGAACTTCTTGGAAGACAGACTTGTTGAAATTCAAATATCCTCCATCTCTGACTTAACTTACAGGAACTGTCAACTTGGAGCAAGCTTAGGACGTGCAGCTGTTGCATTTGTGTTGATAGCTGTGTGTGTGTGTGTGAGAGAGAGAGTGTGTGTGTGTGTGTATGTGTGTTAATATCTATTTGCTGAGAGGCAAGAAAAAGCACTTAGCCAGGCGAGTGCTGTATTTCTCCAGAGGCAGGAAAAAAAAATCTTAACACATTAAAGCACGCAGTTATGCTAAGAACAAATAAATGACTGCAAAATTATATCTTGGGGGTTTCCATATTTATCCAACCCCCCCCCCCAGAAGATGAGTCAAAACAAGATTTATTTGTCTAGTTCGTTCTAAACTGCCAGCACTTTGAGCTCAACTTGGAACATGGGGGAAAAAAATCAAGCTGCTATTTTTTGCCAAGTGCTATACATTGTCACTGGCGACAAAGATCACAGAGTGAGAGCCAGCTAGTCGTCCAGGAGGAGAGCGGAGACCTGCAGAGCTGTTCTGCTTTGAGATGGAAGCCGGAAGGGCCGCAAAGAGATGAACGTCTGTCTCTCAGAAGCAGGTGTAACCGGGACCGCGTGATGAGGGAGGAGCAGAGTGCAGGCACAGACCTTGGACTCCAGCCCTGGCTATGCCACCTGACCAGCGGCAGATCCTCTGACAGGTCACTTCTCTCTGCATCTCAGGATTTCTCAGTTATAAGGCAAACAGCCTATGGGACCTTAATCTCCATGGTTTTATTCCAGCTCAGTTTCACTGGTCTTGCTGGTTCATGTCCTGGTTCAGATGCTACTTTCTTGATGTACAGGCTTAACGGGACAGAGTTCTGGGGGTGGACAGAAAGATCCAAACAAGAAGTTAGTATGCCAGGACTGTAGGCACTGGGAACCAGCAATCTGGACTCAGGAGAAATACCAGCCTATCCCGCTTGTGTTGTTTTCAGTCACTAAGTCATGTGCGGCTCTTTGTAGCACCATGGACTGTAGCCCGCCAGGCTTCTCTGTCCATGGGATTCTCCAGGCAAGAATCCTGGAGTGAGTTGCCATGCCCTCCTCCAGGGGATCTTCTCCACCCAGGGACTGAACCTGCGTCTCCTGCACTGGCAGGCGGGTTCTTTACCACTGAGCCACCAGGGAAGCCCCACTGGGCTTGTTGTTGGGTCACTAAGTTGTGTCCGACTCTTTGCAACCCCATGAACTGCAGCACACCAAGCTTCCCTGCTCTTCACGATCTCCCGGAGCTTGCTCAAACTCACATCCATTGAGTTGGTGATGCCATCCAACCATCTCATCCTCTGTCACCCCCTTCTCCTCCTGCCCTTAATCTTTCCCAGCTTCGGGGGCTTTTCAAATGAGTCGGCTCTTCACATCAGGTGGTAAAACTGTTGGAACTTCAGCTTCAGCATCAGTCCTTCCAGTCAATGTTCAGGGTTGATTAGGATTGACTGGTGTGATCTTCTTACTCTAGAGTTTTCACTGGGCCTGTACCAAATCCTATTTTCTTGACCTGATTCAGGGACAAAGTTTTCAGACGTCCAGGGTAGCTTCACAGTCTAAAAACAGGGCCCTTAGATCCCGTCCAGGTTCTCCTCTAGCCTGGACTGGTTAAAGGAGTCCAACGCAGTGGAGATTAGGGTCAGATGGGTCAGGGACGCTGAGGTGGCAGGAAGGTCTAACGGCTGCGATTTCCCATAGGTGCACAGGAAAGGTAAGGCAGCGGGANGCGTCTCCTGCACTGGCAGGCGGGTTCTTTACCACTGAGCCACCAGGGAAGCCCCACTGGGCTTGTTGTTGGGTCACTAAGTTGTGTCCGACTCTTTGCAACCCCATGAACTGCAGCACACCAAGCTTCCCTGCTCTTCACGATCTCCCGGAGCTTGCTCAAACTCACATCCATTGAGTTGGTGATGCCATCCAACCATCTCATCCTCTGTCACCCCCTTCTCCTCCTGCCCTTAATCTTTCCCAGCTTCGGGGGCTTTTCAAATGAGTCGGCTCTTCACATCAGGTGGTAAAACTGTTGGAACTTCAGCTTCAGCATCAGTCCTTCCAGTCAATGTTCAGGGTTGATTAGGATTGACTGGTGTGATCTTCTTATTCTAGAGTTTTCACTGGGCCTGTACCAAATCCTATTTTCTTGACCTGATTCAGGGACAAAGTTTTCAGACGTCCAGGGTAGCTTCACAGTCTAAAAACAGGGCCCTTAGATCCCGTCCAGGTTCTCCTCTAGCCTGGACTGGTTAAAGGAGTCCAACGCAGTGGAGATTAGGGTCAGATGGGTCAGGGACACTGAGGTGGCAGGAAGGTCTAACGGCTGCGATTTCCCATAGGTGCACAGGAAAGGTAAGGCAGCGGGAAGGTCCTCACAGAGTGAGTCTGGGTCCAGCTTTGGCCTCTTCTGCAGCAGGCCTGCAGGCCAGATAAAGGTGGAAGGGGCCTGGCGGTGGGCAGAACACCTCATAAGGCGGGGCAGAGTTCCCTTTTCTTCACCCAAGGCGTTTGGATGGGTGAAGATCCTTCCAGCCCAGATCCTTCCTCTGGGCTGGAAGGATCACTGGGGTCCTCTCATCTATATACTCCATCCTGCCCCCATCAGACAGTCAAGGGCCAGCCCCAGTAGAACGTGAGGGCCAGAGCATTCCATCCACTCCTTCAGTGAGTGACTGGCCCACATTGAAGAGCCAGGCAGTGACTGAGCTGAGATGGTGACAAGGTCCAAGTGGGGTTCAGGGAACTGCACTCCTCCCCAGCAGCTGTTCCCACCCCATGCAACCTCGTCCAGGAGCCAGGCTTTGCCGTCTATAATCTCAGCCCTTTCCTCCGGTACAGCTTTCAGGTTGAGGGGGGATGGGGTGTTGGGAACAGCTGGCCACCATTCACTTAATAATAAGGCTTCCGAACCCAAGGTGAAGGTGAAGGTGAAGTCGCTCAGTCGTGTCCGACTCTTTGCGACCCCGTGGACTATAACCTATTAGGCTTCTCCGTCCATGGGATTCTCCAGGCAAGAATACTGGAGTGGATTGCCATTTCCTTCTCCATCCGAACCCAAAGGCTGTTATTAAAGCTCCTGCTCCGCCCTCCCTCCTCCGGGTGAGGGTGCTGGCTGGCAGAGCGCCATGGAAATTGGAGGTGTGCCACCAACACCAGTGCTGCTTATGTTCAGTCCCTCTCGGATCCGAGCAGGTGTCAACTTTTCATCCATCACCTGACGACTCTGGTGGCTGGTTGCCAAGGCAGAACAACTTAGCTTTTCAAGAACCTTGAGATCAATTGCATTTCCAATGCCACCGTTCCATGTCCTCAACACACCCCCGCCTCCTGACAAAGCCTTTGGCACCTGCTCAGGAAATCCAGGGCCACTAAACCCGGTCCTCAAGAGTGCCTGGGACATGCTGAGCACATGGGTCACGCCCCTCAAATTCTTGCTCAAGGAGCACACACGTCTTTGAGAAGGATTTAGAATCTTGCTTCTCAAAGTGGGTTCCCTGGCTCAGCAGCATTGGCTCATTAGAACTTGCTAGAAATGCAGAATCTGGGGCCCCAGCCCACACCTGCTGACCTAGGATCTGTATTTTAACCCTGTCTCCAGGAGACTATTTATGCATATTAGAGTTTGAGAAGCCACTGGTTTAGGCTGGAAACCATGGCGGCTGAGGATCAAAACCACCTGGGGGACCTTTGCTTTTCTTGTTGCTCAGATTTCCAGGTTTTGGATCATTCACTTTGGGAGAGAAGGCCCTGGTGTCTGTTTTGGTTGAAAGCTCCGTAAGTAATCTTCACGTTCATTCAGGTTTGGAATCATCTTTTCAAGTTTACCTGTACCTTCTGCTCAAAGCTAAAGCAGGAGAATGCAAACCACAAATTACACAGAGAAGCCCCGTCCACACATGGGTAATTCTGAGTTAGCCACAGATGGATCTGCCATTTCAGCTTTGCTTCCGTGAGTGGCTCTGTTGGGGTGCACGCAGGTGATGCTATCCAGCCCTACCCCGGGCAGGAACAGGCTAATCACACGCTCCACCAGCTTTGTGCAGAATGACTGAACTCCGCCTTCATGCTGCAACGATGTTGTCGTTCAGTCACTAAGTCGTGTCTGACTCTCTGTGACCCCATGGACTGTAGCATGCCAGCCCCCTCTGTCCTTCACTATCTCCTGGAGTTTGCTCAGATTCATGTCCATTGAGTTACTGATGCTCTCTAACTGTCTCATCACCTGTGCCTCCTTCTCCTTTTGTCGTCAATCTTTCCCAGCATCAGACCCTCTGACATTTCTTTACCTCCACCACCACCTCCAAATTCAATCTGATGTGCCACTTCCTGGCTAAATCCCAGGCTTTCTGCAAAACAGGGGCCTTAGAAACCCCAGCTCCTACTAATGCAGAGAGCACACTTCTGTAAATTTCTCTCCATCCATCCTTGCTAATTCCAGACTATCTGCATTGCCTCTTTCCAGAACTCGCTCTGTAACTGCAAGGAATTGGTGCCAGGATCTCTGCTGCTGCTGCTGCTGCTGCTGCTGCTAAGTCACTTCAGTCGTGTCCGACTCTGTCTGACCCCATAGACGGCAGCCCACCAGGCTCCCCCGTCCCTGGGATTCTCCAGGCAAGAATACTGGAGTGGACCGCCATTTCCTTCTCCAATGCATGAAAGAGAAAAGTGAAAGTGAAGTCGCTCAGTCTGTCCGACTGTTAGTGACCCCATGGACTGCAGCCCACCAGGCTACTCCGTCCATTGGATTTCCAGGCAAGAGTACTGGGGTGGGGTGCCATTGCCTTCCCCGCAGGATCTCTGAGGGTACCAAAATCCACGGATGCTCAAGTCCCTTACTTAAAAAGGTATAGTATAGTCAGCCCCCCGCCCAAAATCTGAAAGTTCCACATCCTCCAGTTTGGTGTGTACAGAAACCCTACTGTGTGTTTATCAAAATTTTGATATAGGGTGCAATTAAACGTCTGTGGCTGGGGAAAGAACGGGTGACCTTGAAGAGGTCCTGACCTCAATTTCTTCATTTGAGAACCAGATAGCTATATTGCATCTGTGGTTTTCATAAGGAAACCCTCTTGCCTAACAAAATCATAGTCAAGACTCCAACGCACAAAACTGAAAGACGGGGAATTCCCTGGCAGTCCAGGGGTGCAGACTGAATTTCAAATGCAGGTTCAATCCCTGTTCGGGAAACTAAGATCCTTCATGCTGTGTGGCATGGCCAAAAACTAAGATAAAAATAAAGCAATCAAAAGGAAAAAAATTAACAATATAGAAGGGCTCTGAGGTGGGGGGTAGGGGGTCCAGACCTGTGACCACCATCCTTCCCTGACCATCTCTGGCCATGGGAAAGGTCAGCCTGATTGCCAGGCTCCAAGGAGAAAAGTTTGAAAACCACCAGGTTAGGTAAGCCCTAAAATCTCTCCTGGTGCTTTACCTCTGTGAGGAAGATAAAATCTGCTGGTGCCATCAAAAATCAGGTTGTAAATCACAAATTTTAAAGAAGATGCACTTCCATATGACTCCACCATCTGCCTCTACCATCAGCTCTGTGTAGGGCCACTCGCTACATTTCAAAATATACATTTTCTCTATCGTATTTTAGACACAATCATTTTGAAAAATAATTTGTATCAAATTTGTATCAGGCAAACTTCTGAGAAACCCTGGAATCTCCCTTCCATCCCTGTTCCTCATTTTCCTTGGTGACACCAAGGCAGGAGAGAAAGCAGTGGCCTATCCAAGTCCAAACTCCAAGAAGAACAGATTTTGGGTTCGAGGCAGGATAGGTCTCAGGGCTGAGATGTAACGAAATGAACAACCCCAGTATCCTGCCTGCACGGAGACTCAGCATCCACACTTGTGTCCAACATCTGTTGAGCACAGAGGAGCCTCTGCCAAGCCCTGGTCACAAAGGCAAAGATGCGTGGAGGGCAGCAGGGGTCGGGGCTGGCAGCTCCTCCTTGGACAGCAGCGGACAGTCTGATGGGCAGGTTAGGAGCTGAACAAGGCCTGTGGGCCTGAAGAGAGGGTCAAGCATGAACTCCACGAAGAGAGGAAAACTGTTCCTTTTATCCGCTCCTGGAGCCCCCAGGCCCCGGAGTAATGCCTGTTAGAGTTCAGAACAAATAAACAAAGAATGGGTCCTGCTGGTGAAAGGAGTGGGACCTCCTATTTGTATGCGAAAGGACTGGGGAGGGCAGGGCTGTAAAAGAGAATAAGTGACTTGGCACAAGCCCTTGGCCTTGGGATGTCTGCATTCAGGTGGCTGAGGACAGCTTGAGGTGGTCGGGAGCACAAAGGCCCCACAGAACAGCATGTTGCAAGGACAACGTGGGAAAGCAGAGTCTTAGAGAGAGTCCAGAATTCAAGGAGGAGTCCCGTCTCTCGAGGGCCCTGTCCAGGGTGACTGGGGACAGCCTGGGACCCTCACATTGCAGATGAGCCTCCCTTTGTGTGAAGGGCTGTGATGAGACCCCCAAACACTGAGCAGACCTGACGCCCCCTGGAGCTGGGAAAATGCAGGCGGTGGGATGAGGCCCTGGTACTGTATTTAAACATCCTGGAAAATCCTGCACCCTCGACACTTGGCACTCCCTCCCCAGCTTCTAATCCCACTTTTCATACTTTCAAGATCATCATTACTGGCTTCATCTGTATTTTTCCTGGGTTCCCCTCCCAGCTCCCCACCCCACGGAGGCAGAGTCTGATTGCACCTCTCGAGTTCACCTGTGGGTCCCCAGTAACCAGCCTGATGCCGGGCAGTTGGGTGGACGGACGCATGGACGCCTGAACCGGTTTGTTCCGGGAGAAGGTGGGGTCTGAGTCAGGGGTCCCGAGAGGGCCCAGGAGGAGGGCCCTGCTGGGAGACCAGCAGCTCACCTCCACGCTGTTCAGCCACTGCCGAACGTCCAGGAAGGACTGTCTGGCTGTGAGGTCGTACATGACCACGACGCCGTCCGCCTTTCGGAAGAACTGCTGGGTGATGCAGCGATACCTGCGTGAAGCTCCTGGTCAGGTGTGCGGCCTCCTCGGCCGCCAGACCCCACCCCTGCGGGGAGAGGGCAGGCGGGGTACCCCGGGGCGGGGTGGGCGTGGCTCCTTACCTCTCCTGCCCCGCCGTGTCCCACAGCTGCACGGCCACCCGCGAGTCGTCCACAAGCACCGTCTTCACGCGGTAATCGATGCCTGTGGGTGGAGCCGAGCATCACGCCCAATCCAGAAGACACGCCCCCAGCCGTCAGGCCCAGGGTCGGCCCTCCCCCCTGCAGCTCCTGACGGGTGATGTGGGCGCGGACGGAGCACTGGGCAACGGGCCCGGGGACCTGGGCTCTGGTCCTGTCGCGGTAATCGATGCCTGTGGGTGGAGCCGAGCATCACGCCCAATCCAGAAGACACGCCCCCAGCCGTCAGGCCCAGGGTCGGCCCTCCCCCCTGCAGCTCCTGACGGGTGATGTGGGCGCGGACGGAGCACTGGGCAACGGGCCCGGGGACCTGGGCTCTGGTCCTGTCTCAGCCACTGACCAGCTGTGGGACCTCGATCCAGCCACTGAACCTCTCTGAACCGCAGGCCCCTCACCGCAGTGTCCCTCTTTAGGGATCAGATGAGCACACATATGGAAAAGCAATCTACTAAGGTGAAAAATTATCATTCATGAATTGATTCCCTCATTATCAAGATGAGGAGACAGAAAGACTGTCCTCAGATTCCTCCCTCCCCCGCTCCCTTCCTCCTTTTCTTTTTTCCCCCTGAAATCCTTTTCAAAATTTCTATAATAAAATTCAGATATCCCTGGGCGGATGGATCACATGTTCAGACTCCCATGAATGATACAAAGATAGGTGAAGGGAGGGGGANGTCCCCATCCCAGCCATCAAGCCCCTTGTAATCGTCCCTCTGAGGCTGTGACCCGCCCCCCCCACCCTGGAGTCACTGACCCCAGAGAGAGGCCACAGGGCAGGGAGACGCACCATGTGCCCCACAGCAGACTTCAGACAGAGGACCTAAATGTAGGTTCTTTGATAACAAACATTCCTCTATCCCACATCCTGTAAGGATATTCACAGATGTTCAACCAGTTAAAACACTTTTCCCTCTTAAGTCATCAGTTTTTGAAACCAGTGAGAAACCCCCTCCACCTTCAAAAAGGCCCAGCTTCTGGGGTCCTTACTCTGGAGGGCCCAGGGAGGAACAGTAGCAGCAGCTGGCCAGAGAGAGACAGACAGATGGACAGGCAGATAAGAGACAGGAGACAGAAAAGGGCATCCCTGCCACAGTGTCCAGGCAAAGGGGCACGAGGGGCCAGGCAGGGCAGGAGAGATGGGAGGGTTGTCAGTTCCTAGAATGTCAGCAGGACCGCAGACACCCTGGGTTCCCAGAAGAGGGTCAGAAAGAGGGTGCCCGCATCTGAGTGAGGAACAGAGGGACGGGTCCCAAAGGTAGAAGGCTTGGCATTCCCAGTTCCCACGTGACATCCCTCCATCCTCATGGAGCTCCCCTGGGACATCCACGTGAGACTTGCTATCTGCATACACACAAACACACCCATGCATGCACATGCACCCACCCCCATCCCCTCTCCACCACAGAAGGCTGAACAAGCAGGAGACCCTCTTTGCCTGAGCTGATCAGCAGCCTCGCAGAGTTGTAAACCCAGTTCTGAGACTCGTTCCCCTCTTCACAGCAGCACCCTGGGCATGGGACACCCAGTAGCTTCATTTCACCCAGAGAGTCCAGGACTCAGTGCTCCCATCAGAACAGGTAGGAACCAGACCCAAGGGGGTCTCCTTGGCTCAAGCGGATGGGTTTCCCCCATGGGTGCTCCGGGAGATACAGTAGCTGCCTGCCATCTGATAACAGGTCAGGAGAAACCCAACCACAGCCGATACCTCCGGGGCCTGGTCTGAAGCCCCTGAGGACTCGAGGACAAGCCCTGTGTTTAGTGGAAAGACAGGTGATGGAGGGCCAGCTGGGTCCCTCGACCTCACTGATGACCGCTCTGCTGGAGCTGAGGAGCTTGTCTTGTAGGGGGCACAATGGACCAGGAGCTTGGTGAGTCCCTGCTGGACCACAGGGCACTCCTCCCTGCAGCCTCAGACCTGCAGGCTGGGAAGCAGACGAACAAGCCTGAGCGGAGTGTGGGGCTGGGAGGACATGGGGCATCCGTGTCCAGCAGAAAGGGCCTCACAGAAGGACATGGGACTAGAGGAATTTCTGAAACCCCTGCACCGGTTCCAACGATCCAGGAGCCCAGACCCTGTGTTCCTGCCTCCGATCAGCCGTGTGACCTTGAGGACTTGATGTCACCACATTTGGGGAACTTCACTTTCCCATCTGTAAACTGAGGCCTGATGGGGGTATGGGGGAAGTTGGGTGTCCATGACCTTTACGTCCTGCTGCGGCATTCAGTGAATACTCACAGGTGACCCCCAGATTGCAACCTAAGTGGTTCCTGAATGAGGAGTGGACCCCGGGGCCCCTCACTGGGAGTATGCATGTGGTAGGATGTGCAGGTCAGAGCTGGGTGATGGATCCCAGGAAGGGCGGCCTTCACATTTCTAAGCAGTCAGTCTGAGCACACGGGCTTGGGAGTGTGGAGACCCAGTGATGTCATGGACATAAGCTCCCAGAATTTCTCTGTGCAGACGAGGAGATGGATGGAAACTGACTGGTTCCCAGGAGAGATCAGAGGGCATCCTGCCAGGGAAAGCTTTTGGAAGGAGCCCCTTGGGGCATGGCCCATGGTTTAAAGCAGGAGCCTGTGAACCAAAGTGAGGCCTCAGGGAGAGCCCTGGACTCAGTCCTGGGTTCAGAGCCTTTGCCTCCAACAGCCTCTCTTCTCCTCGACAACACAAGTTCCAGAATTCTACAGGAAGCATCATTTGACATTTCCAGGCCACTTACAGGACCCATGCACCCGCTTTTGAAGGGACATACGGTGGGGGAGGCAGGGCACCCCAAGACACACTGCTGCATTGTGGAACCCAGATCCTGCACAAGCCAACGGGCGAGGACAAGTCATGTGCTCACGAGGGGCTGGGCGATCAGCAAGTCTCTTCGGGGGAAGAGGAGGGCTTGCAAGCACTGCCGTGTCCCTGTAGGTCTGTGCTGAGGGTCCAGGGCTGTTGGGCCTATGGGACTCAGCCTGCTGGAGCCCCTGGAGCCCAGGACTTGATGCCTTGCCTGTATCTTTAAAGGGAGCATCTTCCAGGCAGCTGGCATGACATCGGCTCCCTGACGCATGTGCCAGGGACGCAGATTCCAGCTGATGCTCTGGGCTCCCCTTGCACAGTGAGAGGAAGGGTGTTCTAGATTTGGAAACTCTGATATTTTCCCCGTCCTAAACTCTCGGTGTTTCCGTAACTGGCCTCCTGGGAAGTGCAGATTAGTCTGATATTCTCTTTTCCAGAGTTCTCCATCTCAGAAACACTGGTTGGAGGTGTGAGCAGACCCCGATTCACTGATTCTTCCAACAGAAGAGGCAACATGCGCATGTCGTGGGGACTGCCCTGGGGGGTGAAGCATCTCCCCTCTGCTCCCACAGGCTGATGCCCGAGGTGTGACCTCGGGGGTAGTTCTGCAGTCACCCCACGGAATGCTCCAGGGAGGGCCAGTCCAGCTCCATAGAGGTCTCTTCCAGGGTCACCACACTCAGCACACAGAGTCACTCCCAGCCGTCAATCTCCAGCTGCACGCGGCAGGGTCCTCTGGGTGTCTTCCTATCAGAGTCTCGATTCTTCCTCTTGGGAGGCTCTGAGTCTCCAGGTGGAACGGGGCAGAAGTGGGGCAAGAGGGGCCCCCCGCAGATTTGGAATGCAAAGGCTCAGCCATAAGAGCAGGGTGCCTGCAGCCTGCAGGAGAGACCCATCCGTAGGAGGAAAATTGGAAAGAAGGGCCCATTTAGGTTATCCTGGAGGAGACCTTGGAGTCTCCCAAAGCAGGTCTCTGGGGCAGGAAAGTTTATCTTGGAAGGCCAGCTTTTAAGACCACCAGGGGTCAAGGGTGGTCTGGACAGGGTACTGGGCTTGGAAGCAATCTTAGGTGGCTTTGTTCAAATCTCTCATTTTTTCCAGGTGAGGAAAACTGGAGCGCAAAGAAGAAATACCTCCGGAGTCATATGGCTGGCCAGTGGCAGAGATGGG
>SJYX01010476.1:58222-158867 GCA_006410675.1 Oreotragus oreotragus | reverse complement strand
GATGTGTATAAGAGACCGGGCAATGTGAGCACCAACCAGCTGATGAGAATGAGGACAGACCCTGGACCTCTCTGGGCCTCAGGGTCCTGGTCCATGCATTGGGCTGATAGCAGTGCTTGCCTTTTCAGGGTTGTTGGGAAAACAGATGGAAATAGTAACTATTAGGTGGGATGCAAATTGATGCAGCCACTGTAGAGAACAGGATGGAGGGGCCTTAAAAAGCTAAAATAGAGCTATCATATGATCTGGCAGTTCCACTCCTAGGTGGATACCCACGGAAAACCATAATGTAAAAGACCCACGTACCCCAATGCTCATCGCAGCCCTATCTACAATAGCCAGGACATGGAAGCAACCTAGATGTCCACTGACAGATGAATGGATAAAGAATACTCCCCACCATAAAAAGGAATGAAACTGGGTCATTTGTAGAGATGTGGATGGATCTAGAGTCAGTCATATAGACTGAAGTAAGTCAGAAAGAGAAAAACAAACATCATATATTAATACACATATATGGAATCTAGAAAACAGGTACTGATGAACCTATTTTCAGGGCAGGAATAGAGAACAGACGTGTGGGCACAGAAGGGGAAGGGGAGGGTGGGATGAACTGGGAGAGTACCCTTGACATATGGGCATGACCACGTGTAAAACAGACAGCTAGAGGGAAGCTGCTGTATAACACAGGGAGTTCAGCCCAGTGTGCCGTGATGACCCACAGAGCTGGGACGGTGTGGGGCTGGAGTGGGGGGGGCGGCGGGAGGCTCCAGAGGAAGGGATGTACGTATACATACAGCTGATTCACTTTGTTGTGCAGTGGAAGCTAATACAACATTGTTCTTGCCTGGAAAATTCCACGGACAGAGAAGCCTGTTGGGCTACAGTCCATGGGCGTCACAAAGAGTCAGACACGACTGGTCAATTAACATTTTTCACTTCACTTTCTTATCAGCAAGGTTAAATGGCACATCGAAGACACTCCATGGATTCATTTATTTTTTTGCTTGAGTGACTGAATTTGGGAGAAGCTGAAAGGTCGACATGCCCTTGGGTTCTACCACACATCCCAAGGCAAGGAGCAACTCTGGGAAAAGGGGCCAAGGCCTCCACCTAAATACAGATCTGTGCTCGGTCACTCAGTCGTGTCTGACTCTTTGCCATCCCGGGGACTGTAGCCTGCCAGGCTCCTCTGTCCATGGGAATTCCCAGGCAAGAACACTGGAGTAGGTTGCCATTTCTTATTCCAGAAGGTCTTCCTGACCCTGAGATGGAACCCATGCATCTTCTGCCTTGGTAGGTGGATTCCCTACCATGGAGCCGCCTGGGCGGCCCACCTAAACACAGAAGTACCCAGATAGTGATGGGAGCAGACAAAGACCTGATCCACAACGGACTCCAGCTGTTACCAGCAGGCCTGGGATGTAGGAAGGGGACATCTGACGGGTTACAGCCGCCAGAGTCCCGTCCCCTGCCCATCTACACAAGTGCGTACACACACACACACACACACACACACACACACACAGAAAGTGGGGAAGGCACGATTCAAGAGAGACGGGTTCAGAAAGGCAGCAAAGGGCCAGCAGTCCGTCTTCGCTGAGTTCAAGGCCCCTTCAGGCCGGGCGTAGGAAGCATTTATGGTTGCACCCTCGTGGAGCACTGGGCAGACATGGTCCTCACCTTCCAGCCCAGCCCTTGGCCCTTCCCACAGGGCTCCAAGTCCCTCCCTGGGCCCCCTTCTCACAGCCACCCCTTTCCAGAGGTGGGCTGGGGTCCAGCCTCAGGTGGAAAACTCACCCACAGTGGCCGCCGAGCCTGGGGAGAACCTGCCGTCGCAGAGCCGGCCCAGGAAGGACGTCTTCCCCACAGAGGAGTTGCCCACGAGCACAATCTTGAAGAGCCGGTCTGGGGTGGATGGGAAGCCTTCCTCCTGCGGAAGGCAGATAGTTGGGTCAACCACTGGCATGGTCACCAGTCCCCACACCTGCCACCCCTACCCCTCACCCATCCCTGTAGCATCCAGAGAGACACCAGCAACCAGCAAGGGAGGCTGCTCGGCCTCAGATGCACGAAGCTTGGGGTTCAGGGCACTGGGGCTCCTTCCAGCACCAGATGCGGGAGGAGACACATGCCTTCCAGCACCACTGATGCCCATGTGCTGGGCCGCAGACCCTGTGCTGGGCTGGGTTTGTGGCGGAGGGAAGGAGGCCATGTGTATAGAGTCACAGCATGATGTTTCAAGTGTCCAGGGAGCACGGTCAGGGAGTCAAGGGTCTTGGGGTGCAGGGGGCTTTGGGCTGGGCCTTAAGGAGGAGGTGGAGGTTTTCTGTGGGGAGTGATTAGGAAGGACAAGGCGGGGTGTTGGCAGGGAGATAGGGAGATAGAAAAAGAAGGCTTAGCTATATCTTGGGGGCAGAATCATCCCAGAAGGGGGTCAGGCCTCTTATTTCTGCCCCATCCCTGGAAGCCTAGACCGGATGGAGGATAAGCCTACCTTCCTGCACACTGCCCCACCATCCCACCTCACCAGCTTCATCTAGGGGCCCCATCTGCCCTCGAAATAAAAGAAGAAAAAAGAAACCCACACTCATTTAAAAAAAAAAAAAAAAGCTTTAAAAATTAAAAGTGATAAATACTACTCATTTTAAAAATTAGGAAACTTAGTAGAGAGGAAAATAATTATTCATCATTCGTCCTACCACCCTGAAATGACCACTGTTTCTATTTTGATGCATTTCAGTTATTTTTTTTCCTATATAGATGAAGCAATAGGTGATTTCTGAGAGCGATTTGAGATATTATATGTAATTTGCTTGTATTATTATACATACATTTAAATTTATATGTAATTTTCTATTTTAATATATTATTAAATTATGAATAGTTTTCTGAATCACCGAAGCTTTTTGGACGTGTGATTTTTAAAAGTCATTTTAGACTAACTAATTTCTGTCTTGGCTGAGCTGGGTCTTCGTTGCTGTGAGGGCCTTGCTCTCGTTGTGGCAAGCGGGGCTGCTCTGTGCTTGTGTGGCATGGGCCTCTCACTGCAGTGGCCTCTCCCGACGCAGAGCACAGGCTCCGGGGGCCACAGCTTTGGTGATGGCAGCACATGGCCTCAGCGGTGGCAGCTCCCGGGCTCTGGATCACAGGCCCTATTGTGGCCCATGGGCTTAGTGGTCCCGGGCATTTGGAATCTTTCTGGACCAGGGGTCAAACCCATGTTTCCTGCACTGGCAGGTGGATTTTTCCTTACTGAGCCACCAGGGAAGTCCTGAAAGTGTGATTTTTAACAGTGCTGTAACATTCTGCTAAATTAATATAGTTTAATGTATGGCCAACAAAGGTCCGTCTAATTGAAGCTATGGTTTTTTCCAGGAGTCATGTATGGATGTGAGAGTTGGACTATAAAGAAAGCTGAGCACCAAAGAATTGAGGCTTTTGAACTGTGGTGTTGGAGAAGACTCTTGAGAGTCTAGAGGATGAGATGGTTGGATGGCATCACCGACTCGATGGACATGAGTTTGAATAAGCTCCAGGAGTTGGCGATGGACAGGGAGGGCTGGCGTGCTGCAGTCCATGGGGTCACAAAGAGTCTGACAAGACTGAGCGACTGAACTGACTGAACTGAGTTGAATTTATGGCCTTATTGTTTTTATTCAATTGTGGGAAGACAATCTCCATCAGTAGTGCAGCAAATCCTGAGATGCCAGACTATGGGCAGAACTTTCCAAAACACAGTCACACTGCCCCCTCTCTGCCCAGCAAAGGGAGGGACCTGGAGCTGGCCAGTGCATTACTCTGTGATGCTCCAGCCAGTAGGAAATGGACTTGCTCCAGGACAAGGGGGATGGGGTGGGAAGCCAAGGGTCATGACGTCCAGAGAGCCACCCGCTTGCTCAAACCCTGCTCTCAGGCTCTGCCCAGCACTGCTGGCCGAGTGAGCAGGCTCTTTAGAATCCATTTAGAAGTGGATCCGGGGGAGTTAGCTCTTCTCATGGACAAATACTGTAATGGAGCCGCAGCTGGTATTAGCAGTTTCAGAGAAAAGCCATTAACAGCCTTTTGGGGAGAAATCAATTCCATGCCATATTTAGGAGGGAATTCAAGGTGAATTATAGGTATTTGAGCTCATCTTTAAAAAAAGAGAAAAGAAACCCATGCTCAGAAACACTGCCCCGGCTCCGTGTTCTTTATTCCTACACAAGCACCACTCTCTGCCAGCCTGGTGTTTCCGTGCAGCCATAGGTGCATCCCAGGCCCGTGATGACAAGAAACATGAAACCCGGCTGGAAGGAGATGGTCCAGGCTGTGGAGTGGGGGACTGACCTTGCTCTGTGCTCTCCCCAGACCCGCTCCCACCCTAGCAGAGCACTTATTTTGCAGACAGGATACCAGTAACATGGTGATGGCTCAGCTGAGGCTTCCTCACAGGATGGCTCAGCAGGATCCCCCTCACACGAGTGGCGAATCCTCCCAGGGTCCACTATCAGCCCTTAACCTGGGGAACAATCCACCCGCCCATGACAGTGAGACAATCAAATTGTGGGGAGGGGGCTTGCGAAAGGATCTCCCCACTAGCAAGTCAGGGGATCTGCCCTCATTCTCAATGCCACTCTTTTTCCTTAAAGCTTTTAAAAAATAAACATATTACAAACTAAGTTTTAAAACCAGGAAACTTAGTTGAGAGAAAAACAATGATTATTCATCATTTATCCCACCACCCTGAAATGGCCACTATTCCTAAATTGATGCATTTCTTCCCTTTTCACATTTGATGAATCAATATGTTTTCCTTGAGAGAGGGTGGGCTTATTATATATAATTTATTTATACTACTATGTATAAATTTATATATAATTTTATATTTTTCATATATTATTGTGTGCACGTTCAGTTGTGTCCGACTCTTTGCGGCCCCGTGAACCATAGCCACCAGGCTCCTTCGTCCATGGGGTTCTCCAGGCAAGAATACTGGAGCGGGTTGCCATTTCCTTCTCCAGGGGATCTTCCCAANAGGGTGGGCTTATTATATATAATTTATTTATACTACTATGTATAAATTTATATATAATTTTATATTTTTCATATATTATTGTGTGCACGTTCAGTTGTGTCCGACTCTTTGCGGCCCCGTGAACCATAGCCACCAGGCTCCTTCGTCCATGGGGTTCTCCAGGCAAGAATACTGGAGCGGGTTGCCATTTCCTTCTCCAGGGGATCTTCCCAACCCAAGGATCATATATTATTAGATTATGAATAGTTTTCTGAGTCACTAAAGCTTTTTTGAAAATGCGATTCTTCAATGCACCATAACATTCTGTTAAATGACTATAGTGTTGTTTTTTTTCCATTGTTTGCTCTTATCCACTTATATTCTTCAATGGAATTTCTGTCTGACTTTAATTATTTCCTTAGGAACGGTTGCTAGAGGTAGAAATGCTGGTTACAGAGATGGCCATTTAAAGTTCTCGATTCCCATTCTCAAACTACTTTCCAGAAAGCTGGCTCCAACCAAGGGCTCAGAGGCCTTGGAGGGGACCCTCTGCTGAGGCTGCTGTGTGACTTCCAGCAGATACATTTCTTCTTGGCAGCAGCTTCTGCCCCAGCTAAAGGGCAGCGCGTGTGTGCAGCCCGCGGCTGGGGGTGGTGGCGGGGGAGGCAGAGTGGCNGGGGACCCTCTGCTGAGGCTGCTGTGTGACTTCCAGCGGATACATTTCTTCTTGGCAGCAGCTTCTGCCCCAGCTAAAGGGCAGCGCGTGTGTGCAGCCCGCGGCTGGGGGTGGTGGCAGGGGAGGCAGAGTGGCGGGTGAGGGGCTGGGCTCCTGTCACTGCAGGGGGTGGGGGCTGCAGCCTCGCGCTCTCTGCTCTACTTCCCCACACTCCCAAGGGGGCACCAGCTCTCTGACGCCCCTTGCTGGACAATTGAGAGGGTCACATGCCACCGCAGACAGGAAGCTTCATCTCTTTCTCCACCCTGTCTCCCGTGGACCTCGTAACACTTCTTTCACCACCATCATGGGTATTGAAAGCCCCATTTTGTGCCCACTGCCAGCCAGTGTGGCCTGTGCACTTTGGGAGATGTGGAACGGCATGTAGGAGGGAGGGCTCCGCCCACCAATCTCTCTGGGTCCCATGGCCCAGAGTTCTTTACAAGCAGGGGTTTGTAGGCATGAGTGTTAGTCCAGGACCAAGAACGATAACCAAAGCCAAGGAGTCCCCGTGCAGGGCCGAGAGGGCTGGCTGGCACAGAGGCCAACGCACCGCTGGACCGCTCAGCTCTGAAGGCTGCCACGAGGCACCTGAGCTGTTCTAAAGGGTCCAGTGGTGGGCGCAGGGCTGAGGAGCTGATCCCATGGCCTGGGTCACAAACAGGGTGAGGAGTTTCATCGGTGATCCAGAGGAGGACGGTCTATGTGCCTCCTTCTCCTGAGAACTCAGCAGGGAGAGCTGGCAGGGGGCACAGCCACGGGAGCGGGGTGGTGGAAGGTCACACTGGTGGGAGGAGCAGGAGGTGAGCTCATTAGGAGCTGAGAGGAGAGGGGTGGGGCACAGACCTCCCCAGCAGGGATGCACCTGCAGGGAGCGGTCACAGAAGGGACCAGAAGACGGACCATGTTTAAAGTGCGTGCTTTCTGATGTTCACAGCCCAGCAGAGGTTCCATCCTACTGCATGAAGGCTTTTAAATCTGACTCAGAAAAGAGCACATCGGGTAGGGAGTGGGGGCAGCAATAGAAGTTGTCGGGAGAGCATCCCCAGGCCCCCAAGTCTTCGCCATGACTCTCATGATGGAGGGGGATGGTGGCATCCAATGGACACAAACTCGCCACGTGGTCAGGCTTGCTGCGTCTGACCCCCGAGCTGCCCTGGGCTCTTGGGCTACGATGGAGGGACAAGGCACAGGGTGACCTACCAGCCAGCGTGGGAACACCGTACCTCAGACAGGGCTTCTTTTCCGACGGGCTGCCCTCGGGGAGACGTGGGTGTGAGTTCCAGTGGTCGGGCAGGTCTGCTTGGTCTGCCCACCCCCTGGCCGGAGGCCTCCTCTTCTTCCAAGCATCTGCTCAGCGGCTGCTGAAGGCCGCCCCCCAGCAGCTGGGGCAGCGGGTCCTCTTCGATGGAGATGATCCTACGGAGTGGCCGGGTGAGCGGTCCTTGGGGCTCCGGCTCCTCTTCTGTAAGGGGGCACCCACTCAGGCCCAGGGAGCTTCTCCGCCTCTGGATGCCGAATACATCCTCCTCCTCCTCTGACTGGCTGTTTTGGGGCGAGGGGACAAAGAGTGGGGACAATATCATAACATGTATCTGAGTGGAGGCTGGGGGCTGCCTGACGGCTTCTGTGACAGACAGTTGGGGAAGCACATGCTTTGGGGGCAGAGAGGAGCTAGGAACGGGAAAAGCAGAGCCTGCATTCTCTAGCTCATTCACTGAATGTCTTTACAATGAAGGCGTGATGAAGATGATGGTGAAGGTGAAGGTGATGATAAAAGAGATGAAGATGGTGAAGGTGAAGGTGATGATAAAAGAGATGAAGATGGTGAAGGTGAAGGTGATGGTGGCTCCAGGTACTAAGCTAATGACACGGTCCTTGCTCTCAAGGAGCACTTGGCTCAGGAGTCTAGAGCCATCCTCACACGCTCGCTACACTGGTCCAGTTTGTGGCAGGTGCTGCGAAGGAAAAGGGGAGCTGTGAAGAAGGAGTGTAACAGATGCGGAAACAAGACCTCCTGGGTCAACAGTTGGCGGCCTTCGCCCAGATCAGACACCAGCCCTTCTCAGCCGCATGTCCCCAGGTCAGACGCCAGCTCTCCAGGCCGGTTTCCCTGCCCGGCTGCCCTGCCCACCTCCCTGATAAGCTGGTGCACAAACCCGACCCGTTAGGGAAGCAGCCCGCAGGGAGGCAGGCGAGGGGCTCGCTGCTCTGGGGAGGGGGCCCCAGCACAGCAGGCATCCACCGGCTCGGGGCTGGCGAGGAAGCCAGGCGGGGCCTTCCACCTGCTTCTTCTCCCTTTCTCCTGAGTCTGGAGTGAGCGGCCTCAGACGGTCTGAGCATCCAGAAGCAGGAGAAGCAGGAGGTGGAGGATTCGGGCGCTGGACGTGGGGTCAGTGCACGGGCTGTGTCCTCGAGGCTTGAGAGCAAAGGCCTCCCGGGGCCACTGTGAACAAGTCAACCTGAGGACGGTTTTATGGGAAGGGACTTGAGTCCAAAATCAAAACACACACACGAGGATTAGAAGAGAAAACGGAGCAGGAAGCATGGTGAGGCGACAGGGCTGAAGGACGCAGAATATGCCGAACGGGGAAGCCCCTGCACTTTGCCCCCCGGCTTCTGGCATTTCTGGCTCCTAAGGGCCGACAGCAGAAAGAAAAAGAAAAAAACACGTGCGTATCACCGTTCTGAAGCTGGACGGTTCTGGACGAGAAATGGGGATGCAGCACTTGCTCACAAAAGTGCCGACTGGTATAAAATAAAGGATTTGTAGGAATTCAGGGATGCTCAGATTTACTGATGAAATCAGTTTTTCCCAGAGACTGTCATCTTTTCAACAAATTTCTCCTACATTCTAATGAACCTACTAAGTGCTTCAGCACACAATTAGTGTTCCCACCTGCTTTGTCTCTGCCTGTACACACATGTACACGTGTGAGCATATGTGAGCAACACGCATGCACACACATGTATTCACCCACTCACACACACACTCACTCACACACACATCCACCTACTCACACCCACTCACACACCCATACCCACACACTCACTCACACACACACCCACTCACACATACTCTCACTCACACATACTCTCTCTCTCTCTCTCTCACACACACACACACACACACACACACACACAGGCAGAGCATGGCTTTTTAAAGTCCCTGCAACCAGGAAAGAAATCACCACTGAAATGATCTTAAAATGAAATGACCCTAAAATGAATTGTTTCTTGGCAAAAGCTTCTCCCTGGGGAATTTTCAAGCACTGTTACCCTCTGGAGTACCATCAGTATAGCATGACTAAGTTCCTCTCTGGTTTTGCCATCAAACGCTATGTGTGAGCAACGGAGAACAGGCACCTCTGCCAAAGTCTGTGGGAATTCAGAGTTCTTGATATTGATAACGCGTCAATTAATGTCTGTTTCCTCCTCTCAACTGTAGGTTCCTTGAAAGCAGAGATGGGGTCTATTTTGTTGACCCCTGTACCCCAGCACACAGCCTTGTGTCCTGCACACAGCCGGTACTCAATAATGGATATTAAGGGTAGGACTCATGCCTAATTGATCTTTGGAGGCTTTCTAGAACTCAAAGAATGTCTGGTATGCAGTAGGCAATCAGATCAGGCAGTGCTTGCTGAGAGCATACATTCGGTTCCGGGGAACCAAGAGAACAATTACTGCAGGAATTTGGCTCCCACGTTGCATCTCATAGTTCAGCTGTTTAGAAAAGGAATTGATGATGATCAAGTTCAAGATTTTGACAGATCAGTGGACTGACATCCCCAGGTCACCTCCACTTTGCATATCTTTTTATTTCATGCTTGCTGTCCTCAGCTCTCCCAGATGAGCGAGTTCACACAATCACTCCTGGGTTTGGCACCTGGGGATCTGACAGTCTCTGCCTCTCTGTGGCCATCATGGGCATGGAGTACATGACCCATAGAAAAGAGGGTGGGAGACTAGCTTGCCACTCTCCAGGAGCAATGGGCCACTCCTCTGGAGACTCAAGTGCTGTCCAAAAGCAACCAAGCACATTATCTCTGAGTTACTTAACTGTGAATTATTGAAAGGAGTCTGTGAGTTACAAACACCATGCTCCTCTGCACAGGAATTAACGGCTGGAGACTCCATGAAGTAAGTGAGGTGTTAGTAGCTCAGGCTTGTCTGACTCTTTGTGACCTCGTGAACTATGGCCTGGCAGGCTGCTCTGTCCATGGAATTCTCCAGGCAATAATACTGGACTGGGTAGGGATTCACTTCTCCAGGCAATCTTCCTGACCCAGGGATCAAACCCAGGCCTCCTGCATTGCAGGCAGATTCTTTACCATCTGAAACATCAGGGAAACTCAAGGAGATTCCATACTCCACTATAATTACCCTTCAGACTCACACAGTCCAGTGCGTGGAAGACAGGAACATCCTTCTGCCTGACAGACCGCAGAGCCCTGCCTGGCATTCCTGCCCTTCCCGCTGCTGACCGCTCATCCTCCCACCCTCTCTGTCTCTGGGCTGATTTGCAGCTGCTCTTCAGTGCCCCCTGCAGGAACACTGCAGGCTGGGGCACCCCAGGACCTGTCCTGGGACTCACCCTGCACCTTGACATCAGAGCAAGAAGGCACATGTCCTTCAAGATTCAACATACGTGCACGTGGCTGACCCCAGGCTTCCTGCCAGGGCCAACTGCAATCAGAATGTGCTCAGAGCCTACTCCCAACCCTGCAAGGCCAAGGAACAGATAACACGTAAACAAAGTGGGATGGCTTACCTTCTGAGAATCCCTGTGCCATCCACGTATTTGCCGATCACGGAGCCAGATCTCTGCTTCCAGCTTGCCTTGGAAGCAGCTGTGTTTGCCCTGGCCACCTTGTCTTTCTGGAGAAACACAGAATGCTCTCAGATCCTCACCCACTGATTCGTCCCAGTGTTTGAGCAGAAAAGGGCTCAATTTCCCCACCTCATAGATCAGGCCTGAAATAAAACCCTAAAGGAAGAAAGTGATGGCCTGGGCTCCTTGCTAGCCTTTACCCACTTTCCTTTCCCTGTCATCTCTTAGCAGAATTCCTTTACCTCCTGTCTAATAATCTAATAGAAGGAACCAGTTTAGAGCCCCAGGGTCTGGGAGGTTACCCTTCACAGGAGTAGTGATCATTTGCAAGAGGATAAATCAGTTCAGTTCAGTTCAGTTGCTCAGTCGTGTCCAATTCTTTGCGACCCCATGGACTGCAGCACGCCAGGCTTCCCTGTCCATCACCAACTCCTGGAGTGTGTTCATACCCGTGTCTTTCAAGTCAGAGATGCCATCCAACCATCTCATCCTCTATCGTCCCCTTCTCCTCCTGCCTTCTATCTTTCCCAGCATCAGGGTCTTTACCAATGGGTCAGTTCTTCGCATCAGGTGGCCAAAGTATTGGATTTTCAGCTTCAGCATCAGTCCTTCCAATGAATATTCAGGACTAATTTCCTTTAGGATGGACTGGTTGGATCTCCTTGCAGTCCAAGGGACTCTCAAGAGTCTTCTGCAACACCACAGTTCAAAAGCATCAATTTTTCAGTGCTCAGCTTCCTTGGCAGTCCAACTATCAAATCCATACATGACTACTGGAAAAACCATAGCTTTGACTAGAGGGACCTTTGTTGGTAAAGTAATATCTCTGCTTTTTAATATGCTGTCTAGGTTGGTCATAGCTTTTCTTCCAAGGAGCAAGTGTCTGTTAATTTCATGGCTGCAGTCACCATCTGCAGTGATTTTTGGAACCCCCCCCCAAAAAAGTCTCTCAGTGTTTCCATTGTTTCCCCATCTATTTGCCATGAAGTGATGGGACCAATGCCATGATCTTTGTTTTTTTAATGTTGAGTTTTAAGCCAGCTTTTTCACTCTCCTCTTTCACTTTCATCAAGAGGCTCTTTAGTTCTTCTTCGTTTTCTGCCATAAGGGTGGTGCAATCTGCATATCTGAGATTATTGATATTTCTCCCGGCAATCTTGATTCCAGCTTGTGCTTCATCCAGCCCAGCATTTTATATGATGTACTTTGCATTTAAGTTAATTAAGCAGGGTGACAGTATACAGCCTTGCATACTCCTTTTCCCATGGAAACAGTCTGTTGTTCCATGTACGGTTCTAACTGTTGCTTCTTGACCTGCATACAAATTTCTCAGGAGGCAGGTAAGATGGTCTGGTATTACCATCTCTTGAAGAATCTTCCATAGTTTGTTGTGATCCACACAGTCAAAGTCTTTGGCATAGTCAATAAAGTAGAAGTAGATGTTTTTCTGCAACTCTCTTGCTTTTTTGATGATCCAATGGATGTTGGCAATTTGATCACTGGTTCCTCTGCCTTTTCTAAATCCAGCTTGAACATCTGGAAGTTCATGGTTCACTTGTTGAAGCCTGGCTTGGAGAATTTTGAGCATAACTTTACTCGCGTGTGAGATGAGTACAATTGTGCGGTAGTTTGAACATTCTTTGGCATTGCCTTTCTTTGGGACTGAAATGAAAACTGACCTTTTCCAGTCCTGTAGCCACTGCTGAGTTTTCCAAATTTGCTGACATATTGAGTGCAGCACTTTTACAGCATCATCTTTTAGGATTTGAAAGAGCTCAACTGGAATTCCATCACCTCCACTAGCTTTGTTCATAATGATGCTTCCTAAGGCCCACTTGACTTTGCATTCCAGGATGTCTGGCTCTAGGTGAGTGATCACACTCTTTGGGTCACAAAGAGCTAAGTGTAGGATGCACAGGAAATACTCTGTGTATCTTTGAGTCACACACAATCTTCAGTGGAGCTTCAGACCCTCTTAATTTTCAAAGCCCCAGATGCTGCTGTTGTCCAGCTGCTCAGTTGTGTCTCTTTGTTACCCCACGGACTGCAGCACACTAGGCCTCCCTGTCCTTCACTGTTTCCTGAAGTTTGCTCAAATTCATGTCCATTGAGCTGGTGATGCCATCCAACCATCTCATCCTCTGTCGTCCCTTTCTCCTCCTGCCCTCAATCTTTCCCAGCATCAGGGTCTTTTCCAGTGAGTCAGCTCTTCACATCAGGTGGAGCTTCAGCTTCAGCATCAGTCCTTCCAATGAATTTTCAGGGTTGATTTTCTTTAGAATTGACTGGTTTGATCTCCTTGCTGTCTAAGGGACTCTCAAGACTGTTCTCCACCACCACAATTTGAAAGCATCAGTTCTTCAGTGCTCAGCCTTCTTTATGGACCAGCTCTCACATTGGTACATGACTACTGGAAAAACCATGTGAAGTGAAAGTCACTCAGTCAAGTCCAACTCTTTGCAACCCCATGGCCTCTACAGTCCATGGAATTCTCCAGGCCAGAATACTGGAGTGGGTAGCCGTTCTCTTCTCTAGGGGATCTTCCCAACCCAGGGATCAAACCCAGGTCTCTTGCATTGCAGACAGATTCTTTACCAGCTGAGCCACCAGGGAAGCCTTGGAAAAACCATAGCTTTGACTATATGGACCTTTGTCGGCAAAGTGATGTCTCTGCTTTTTAATATGTCATCTAGGTTTGTCATAGACTTCCTTCCAGACAGGAGGATCAATTAGCCCAGTGCCCTGCCCACAGCTACGAAGCTAAAACAGAGTATTTTAGATCTTTTGTGGAAGCAGGCTAGGTGAGATAATTTCTCACGTGTCCTCAGTGGTGCAGTTGGGGGCTTGCACCCTCCTCTCCAGGGCTCCCTAACAGATGTCTTCCAGATGACAGGGACTCAGATCACAGAAGAGTCTATCATTAGCCAGCCGGTCCCATGGTTCTGATTCTCTGCTTTTTAATATGCTGTCTAGGTTGGTCATAGCTTTTCTTCCAAGGAGCAAGTGTCTGTTAATTTCATGGCTGCAGTCACCATCTGCAGTGATTTTTGGAACCCCCCCCCAAAAAAAGTCTCTCAGTGTTTCCATTGTTTCCCCATCTATTTGCCATGAAGTGATGGGACCAATGCCATGATCTTTGTTTTTTTAATGTTGAGTTTTAAGCCAGCTTTTTCACTCTCCTCTTTCACTTTCATCAAGAGGCTCTTTAGTTCTTCTTCGTTTTCTGCCATAAGGGTGGTGCAATCTGCATATCTGAGATTATTGATATTTCTCCCGGCAATCTTGATTCCAGCTTGTGCTTCATCCAGCCCAGCATTTTATATGATGTACTTTGCATTTAAGTTAATTAAGCAGGGTGACAGTATACAGCCTTGCATACTCCTTTTCCCATGGAAACAGTCTGTTGTTCCATGTACGGTTCTAACTGTTGCTTCTTGACCTGCATACAAATTTCTCAGGAGGCAGGTAAGATGGTCTGGTATTACCATCTCTTGAAGAATCTTCCATAGTTTGTTGTGATCCACACAGTCAAAGTCTTTGGCATAGTCAATAAAGTAGAAGTAGATGTTTTTCTGGAACTCTCTTGCTTTTTTGATGATCCAATGGATGTTGGCAATTGACCACTGGTTCCTCTGCCTTTTCTAAATCCAGCTTGAACATCTGGAAGTTCATGGTTCACTTGTTGAAGCCTGGCTTGGAGAATTTTGAGCATAACTTTACTCGCGTGTGAGATGAGTACAATTGTGCGGTAGTTTGAACATTCTTTGGCATTGCCTTTCTTTGGGACTGAAATGAAAACTGACCTTTTCCAGTCCTGTAGCCACTGCTGAGTTTTCCAAATTTGCTGACATATTGAGTGCAGCACTTTTACAGCATCATCTTTTAGGATTTGAAAGAGCTCAACTGGAATTCCATCACCTCCACTAGCTTTGTTCATAATGATGCTTCCTAAGGCCCACTTGACTTTGCATTCCAGGATGTCTGGCTCTAGGTGAGTGATCACACTCTTTGGGTCACAAAGAGCTAAGTGTAGGATGCACAGGAAATACTCTGTGTATCTTTGAGTCACACACAATCTTCAGTGGAGCTTCAGACCCTCTTAATTTTCAAAGCCCCAGATGCTGCTGTTGTCCAGCTGCTCAGTTGTGTCTCTTTGTTACCCCACGGACTGCAGCACACTAGGCCTCCCTGTCCTTCACTGTTTCCTGAAGTTTGCTCAAATTCATGTCCATTGAGCTGGTGATGCCATCCAACCATCTCATCCTCTGTCGTCCCTTTCTCCTCCTGCCCTCAATCTTTCCCAGCATCAGGGTCTTTTCCAGTGAGTCAGCTCTTCACATCAGGTGGAGCTTCAGCTTCAGCATCAGTCCTTCCAATGAATTTTCAGGGTTGATTTTCTTTAGAATTGACTGGTTTGATCTCCTTGCTGTCTAAGGGACTCTCAAGACTGTTCTCCACCACCACAATTTGAAAGCATCAGTTCTTCAGTGCTCAGCCTTCTTTATGGACCAGCTCTCACATTGGTACATGACTACTGGAAAAACCATGTGAAGTGAAAGTCACTCAGTCAAGTCCAACTCTTTGCAACCCCATGGCCTCTACAGTCCATGGAATTCTCCAGGCCAGAATACTGGAGTGGGTAGCCGTTCTCTTCTCTAGGGGATCTTCCCAACCCAGGGATCAAACCCAGGTCTCTTGCATTGCAGACAGATTCTTTACCAGCTGAGCCACCAGGGAAGCCTTGGAAAAACCATAGCTTTGACTATATGGACCTTTGTCGGCAAAGTGATGTCTCTGCTTTTTAATATGTCATCTAGGTTTGTCATAGATTTCCTTCCAGACAGGAGGATCAATTAGCCCAGTGCCCTGCCCACAGCTACGAAGCTAAAACAGAGTATTTTAGATCTTTTGTGGAAGCAGGCTAGGTGAGATAATTTCTCACGTGTCCTCAGTGGTGCAGTTGGGGGCTTGCACCCTCCTCTCCAGGGCTCCCTAACAGATGTCTTCCAGATGACAGGGACTCAGATCACAGAAGAGTCTATCATTAGCCAGCCGGTCCCATGGTTCTGAGTGATCTTTAATGAGAGAAGGAGGGGTGGCCATGCTCCCAGGGCCCCAGAAGGTATGGCTGTGATTCCAAATTAATCTTTAACTATTATCCAGCATGAACTTGATTTTATCCTCTTTTTTCTATTCCCCATGAAGGTTCTCAATTCCATTCCCTACTCGAAACAGAATGAGTTTGGCAGGGGGAGGGAAGCAAGGTCAAGGGATTAGGGTGACATTTGGTAGGAAGTTTTAAAATAAATTCATTGTTACTTCTAAAACAATTATAACCATTACCACCATCGAACAAACATGTGTAGGCTTAAGCCTTGCTCTGATGGTACACATAGGTGGGCGGCAGAGACGTGTTGCTGCCAGCTGGGAATAGAAGAGAGATGGTTATGTGCAAGGTCCCTAAGGGGTTTGCAGCTACAAACCAGCTTCAACCAAATGAGGGACAAGCTAGCTGCCAGGTGCTGCCTGCATTTAGGGAATTAACAGCTGAGGGGCTAGCACTAGACCTCCTTTTCCAAGAGGTTTTCACACACACACACACACATTCCCTGTGCACTACTGTGTGTGAAATAGCTAGTGGCAGTGGTGGCATCTAGTCGCTCAGTCGTTTCCGATGCTTTGTGACCCCACGGGCTGCAGCCAGCCAGGCTCCTCTGTCCACGAGACTTCCCAGGGAAGAACACTGGAGTAAGTTGCCATTGCCTTCTCCAGGGGATCTTCCCAACCCGGGGATCAAGCCCATGTCTCCTGCATTGGCAGGCGGGTTCTTTACCACTGAGCCACCAGGGAAGTCCAAAATAGCTAGTATAAGCTGCTATATGACACAAGGAGCCCAGCCTGGTGCTCTGTGACCACCTAGAGGAATGGGGTGGGGGGATGGGAGGGAGGCTCAAGAGGGAGGGAATATACATGTATTTATGGCTGAATGCATTGCTCACGGCAGAAACCAACACAACATTATATCCTCCAACTAAATAGAAAAAAGCAAAATGGAAAAAAGGAGAAGAATTCCCTTTCCTCCTGTGATCACTGAGGTCGTGGTCCAAGGAGGCTAACAATTTACCCAAGATCACACATGAAATTTATGATGCATAATCCTGATAGAATGTTACATGGATCCATCCTGTCTCCCCCTTTTCTTTCCTTCAGAGCATCCAACAGCTACCGTCTAAAGGGGAGGATGATAGGAGACCCTGAAAGCGTAGATTCTGCTTAGTGCATTCGCAAATGAAAATCTTCATGTAAATAAAGGATTTTTGTGTTATTTGGGAAAGTATGTAGGTTTAGAGGAGCAGCAGCCCCATAGGATTAAAAAATAGAATATGAAATCAACTATGTAAATGATGAAATACACACTTTAATTTTCTCTATGACAGTCTAAAATGTAAAATTTTCATCAAGACATCAAAATCTTAATGAAGAAAAAAATAGAACATTTTGGTTTAAAAGTGATGGCGACATTTCAACTCATCGTATCTATGTTCAAAAAGTGAGCGACCCTCCCGAGTATTCTAGTCTTGTGACGCCAAAAGAAAAGTGTGTTGTTTCACAGAAAATTAACACACTGTGACCCTACAGGTCACCTTGAACCTTTACTACTTTTGAAAAATCTTATGCCACCATCCTGCCCACACGAAGGTACACCCAGACCCCCAAGCCACGGGACCTTCTTGGACCAGCCCCAGCACAGCCTGGCTGCCTCTGGACCCCAGTCCTTGTCTTCCCCCTGCTGCGCGGAGGGGGCACCGGCCACTTACCTGGAAACGGATGTCCTGTTCATCCCGGAGATGCTTGTTCCTTTCCCTGCAGATGGAAAGGGGAATCTGTTCAAACATGGGGCCTGCGGTCGACAGATCCACAGCACTGGTTTGACGGTCAGATGGGTGCAGAGGACAGCTGGGTGTGGAAGGCCCGGGGGCGGGGGGCGTGGAACTGCTTTCCTTAGGGATGGTGGCTAAGGGCAGAGGGTGATTGTGTCTAAGTCAGGTCAGAGGCAAGGGGACACAATGGCCTTAGAGCGGTCTGGCATCTAGGCTCCCCTCAGCTGGTTGGGGGGCAGGTGAGGCACAGAGAGGCTCCAGGCTGGGACTCTCAACAGATACTGGTGGTGGTTTACTCACTAAGTCATCTCCGACTCTTGCGACCCCATGGACTGCAGCCCGCCAGGCTCCTCTGATCTTGAGATTCTCCAGGCAAGAACACTGGAGTGGGTTGCCATTTCCTTCTCTGGTGGACCTTCCCAACCCTAGAATCGAACCCGGGTCTCCTGCTCTGCAGGCAGACTCTTTCCTTGAGCCACCAAGGAAGCCCTAGGCTCCATTAGAAAGACCCGCAGATGTTGGCAGAGCAGTGCCTTGCCAGCCTCCCCTGCTCACTCACACTGTATCTGCCCTTGTATTTCGTCAAAGTACAAATAGCAAAAAGGGGAAAAGCCCAACCAAGCACGTTCCTGTGCGTCTTGTTCTCTGCCTTCACTAAATCCTTCCTGAGAATCCAGACCTCCTCTCACACCCGTGAGAACTTGGTCACCTAAGAAAATCTCTTCCATCTTCCCAGGCTTTTGAATCACATCTTAAGTCAAGAAATCCTGAGATGCATTCTCTTTGAAGAATTTTTCTATTTGGTGGCATCAAAGACGCCAGACACAGTGATCTTACCTCGCTTTCAAATTAATAAAAAAAACTAAACTAAACACCTTAATAAGGTAGCTGATTCAAACCTGCTTGCAATTTAAAAAATTAGAACCCAAATTTCATCACCGTTTCCCAAGAGGTGTTTTGTGGGCAGCAGGTTAAGTAGCTTAGAAACCTCAGGGGCAAAATTGAAAATTCCATCTTTCCCCACACCTGGCTGGGTTTGGTCATTTGGGGGAAGTTTTTTGTGAGTATTCCAAACCAAATCAAACCAGTGAGCTCTGAATTTACAGTAAGCTTGATAGGCTGAGAAAACTCCCGTCTTGCTGCCCTGTTTGTGATGCTCAGTCAGTTCAGTTCTCTCCTACCTGGGCAAGTACCATGCCAGGCACGCAGAAGAATGGGGCAATGCCCGCCTGCAGGGGTACAGACTGGAGAGGGGGGTGGGCACCTGTGTAAATGGACCAAAGAGCGGAGAGGTGGTGTTCAGCTGCCCAACAGGATGTTGGGGACCAAGGGAATGAGGGTGCTCTCTCAGCAGACAGGCAAGACTCTGGAGGCAGGGGGCGCCCTTCTGGGCTCTGGGATGAGCTCGCACCTCAGGAAATCCAACTGCTTCAGGAGCCCCGACTTCTCCCGCTGCAGACTCTCGGTGACGCGTCCTTCTTGGACCAGCCCCAGCACAGCCTGGCTGCCTCTGGACCCCAGTCCTTGTCTTCCCCCTGCTGCGCGGAGGGGGCACCGGCCACTTACCTGGAAACGGATGTCCTGTTCATCCCGGAGATGCTTGTTCCTTTCCCTGCAGATGGAAAGGGGAATCTGTTCAAACATGGGGCCTGCGGTCGACAGATCCACAGCACTGGTTTGACGGTCAGATGGGTGCAGAGGACAGCTGGGTGTGGAAGGCCCGGGGGCGGGGGGCGTGGAACTGCTTTCCTTAGGGATGGTGGCTAAGGGCAGAGGGTGATTGTGTCTAAGTCAGGTCAGAGGCAAGGGGACACAATGGCCTTAGAGCGGTCTGGCATCTAGGCTCCCCTCAGCTGGTTGGGGGGCAGGTGAGGCACAGAGAGGCTCCAGGCTGGGACTCTCAACAGATACTGGTGGTGGTTTACTCACTAAGTCATCTCCGACTCTT
This sequence comes from Oreotragus oreotragus, assembly GCA_006410675.1. Lineage (NCBI taxonomy): Eukaryota > Metazoa > Chordata > Mammalia > Artiodactyla > Bovidae > Oreotragus > Oreotragus oreotragus. Next base: position 139,496 of record SJYX01010476.1, on the reverse strand, counting down.
GCGACCCCATGGACTGCAGCCCGCCAGGCTCCTCTGATCTTGAGATTCTCCAGGCAAGAACACTGGAGTGGGTTGCCATTTCCTTCTCTGGGGGACCTTCCCAACCCTGGAATCGAACCCGGGTCTCCTGCTCTGCAGGCAGACTCTTTCCTTGAGCCACCAAGGAAGCCCTAGGCTCCATTAGAAAGACCCGCAGATGTTGGCAGAGCAGTGCCTTGCCAGCCTCCCCTGCTCACTCACACTGTATCTGCCCTTGTATTTCGTCAAAGTACAAATAGCAAAAAGGGGAAAAGCCCAACCAAGCACGTTCCTGTGCGTCTTGTTCTCTGCCTTCACTAAATCCTTCCTGAGAATCCAGACCTCCTCTCACACCCGTGAGAACTTGGTCACCTAAGAAAATCTCTTCCATCTTCCCAGGCTTTTGAATCACATCTTAAGTCAAGAAATCCTGAGATGCATTCTCTTTGAAGAATTTTTCTATTTGGTGGCATCAAAGACGCCAGACACAGTGATCTTACCTCGCTTTCAAATTAATAAAAAAAACTAAACTAAACACCTTAATAAGGTAGCTGATTCAAACCTGCTTGCAATTTAAAAAATTAGAACCCAAATTTCATCACCGTTTCCCAAGAGGTGTTTTGTGGGCAGCAGGTTAAGTAGCTTAGAAACCTCAGGGGCAAAATTGAAAATTCCATCTTTCCCCACACCTGGCTGGGTTTGGTCATTTGGGGGAAGTTTTTTGTGAGTATTCCAAACCAAATCAAACCAGTGAGCTCTGAATTTACAGTAAGCTTGATAGGCTGAGAAAACTCCCGTCTTGCTGCCCTGTTTGTGATGCTCAGTCAGTTCAGTTCTCTCCTACCTGGGCAAGTACCATGCCAGGCACGCAGAAGAATGGGGCAATGCCCGCCTGCAGGGGTACAGACTGGAGAGGGGGGTGGGCACCTGTGTAAATGGACCAAAGAGCGGAGAGGTGGTGTTCAGCTGCCCAACAGGATGTTGGGGACCAAGGGAATGAGGGTGCTCTCTCAGCAGACAGGCAAGACTCTGGAGGCGGGGGGCGCCCTTCTGGGCTCTGGGATGAGCTCGCACCTCAGGAAATCCAACTGCTTCAGGAGCCCCGACTTCTCCCGCTGCAGACTCTCGGTGACGCGGTACACTTCCCTGAGGGGGCACGAGAGGGCAGTGATGAGTGACCGCACAAGGTGAGGCACTACCCGGGCACGAGGCGGTGGTGAAGTCCGCCCCTGGAGATGGTGCCCGGGCTGGTCCTCTGCTGGAGAGCAGGGCCTCGCGCAGGGGCTTATACCAGGAATCAGCGAGTCGTCTCAGGCACCTATTTGGAAGGCGAACTTATCCCCGTTTTACAAACACGGATCACAAGACAGGTTCACTAACTCTCCCAGGACAACCCAGGACTGAGCCAGGGTCCTAATCCAGACCCCCTGGGCCCAAGGATACTGCTTCATGATGACTGGGGCTCCCAGTGGCCCTGCCCTGCCCAGATGTCCGGGAATCTGAATCAACTGTCTTCTCCAGCCCAGTCTCTGAGGGTGAGAGCAGAGCTAGGGCTTCCCCACCCTGCACCCCCACCTCCACCGCGCTGGTTTATTTTATTTTCAGGAGCTACTGAAGAACCACTGTCCCGTCTCCACCTTCCCCCAACACTCTCCAAATCTGTTCCCGAAGATCTGGAATTTACACACTTGCACATTCATTTCTTTGGCTAAAATTTCCATCTGTAGCTACAAAGCAGAGATTTTAATGTATCAGTCATAATCCATCGTTTACATCACAGTGTGAGCGTGTCAATAGAGGATTTGGGGGAAAGAAAGAGAGGCTGAAAGACACAGTCGGGGTGGCTGGAGGGCAACTTAGGCTTCGAGGTGGGGCTATGTATGCTGCGTTTGCCTTTGTGTTCTCACTGCAGAAAGCCGCAGTTAGCCAACAGCAGTGGGAACAAAGGAGAGAGGGCAAAAGGAGGGGCGGGAGGCAGGAGGGCAGGGAAGGAGGGAGGAAGAGAGACAGAAGGGAGGAGGGAGTGGTGGCGAGGAATTCAGCCTCTCTCAGAAAGGAAAAAATTAGAGAACGGGGTGATGCTGGAAAATAAACCTTGCTTAACTGCGCAAGTCTGCCTCCATCCTTCCTTCTCGCTGCCCTGCGGTTCAGAGATTTTAAATTTCCCCCAGGCTTACGGCAAAGGGTCCAAGGTTCCACATTTTCAAGCCACAGCCTAGTTTTAGAGCAGGAAGCACCTTGAACCCGATACTGGGCAAGGACTGTCCCCCGACCACTCCGCCCATGTCACTACTGAGCTTGCTGGGGCCGCAGGAAGCTCGCGATCTCCTGATTCCTTCGGCAGTATCTGTGGGTTCTTCCCCTTTATAGAATAATTAGAAAGTCAATTTGCAACAGTAACAAACTGTCTCAAATTCTAAGTTCACCTCAGACAATCCTAATTAAGCAACAGAACTTCTCTGGCTCCTGCAGAGCTGCAAACTCCCAACATTTTATTACCAATTATATTTAATTTCGATTTGAGGGAAAACAATGTCTCTCCCATTATCCACACTGGGTCCCTAAGCCCCAGCCTGGGACTCTGTTCCAACCGATCGGCACTACACGAGCATACCTGCCAGCTTGCTCCTTGGTTCCCTTGGAGCCAAGGTTGCCTCCGGCTGGCTTTGGGGCTCCCCAGCCTCCACCGCACATCCTGCTTCTTCCCGGGAGCAGATGGCTTTCCCCGCTGAGGACAGTCACTCAGTGGAGACCTGAGGGCTGGGGTCTCACAGTGTTTGTGCAAGTGTGAATGCGTGTGTGCTATTGTGTCAGACTCTGTGCGACCCCATGGACTGTAGCCCACCAGGTTCCTCTGTGCATGGAATTCTCCAGGCAAGAATACTGGAGTGGGTTGCCATGCCCTCCCCTAGGGGATCTTACTGACCCAGGGATCGGACCTGTGTCTCCTGCATTGGCAGGCAGCCTCTTTACCGCTGAGCCACCTGGGAAACTCCACAGTATTTGATGGAGGGGTCAAGTCCTCCACAATGAAGAGGACCTCATTCCAGCCCTCCTCTGGCCCTGCTGACACAGCACCAGGGGACCCTAGCACCGTGACCACACACACATATACACATCTGTACACGGTACATATCAGTGCACACATGCGGCTGTTTGTCTAGTAGACATACAGATATCCACCTAGCTAAACGTGCACACACACACACACACATATTCAGATAGATTTTGGGGGTCTTAACAAAAAGAAGAGCATTTCTGCAAAAAAAAAAAAAAAAAACAAAATGCCCTGAACGTCCTTCTGACCTAGACATTCGACAAGTTTGTGTCTGGCTGACGGGCGAAGGGTAAAGCACAGAGCTTGCCATTTCATGGATGCGGCCGGGGAGAGGTTTACCACCGCCCAGAGGGAAGGGCTGTCGGCCTGGTTTTTATCAGAAAGAAATATGGAGCGTTCTCCAAAGGATCTGTCAAGTGAAAAAGGCAGGCTGATGTAGAGCAGTGCACTGCCGCTGCGTGTGTGTGTGAGCTCATTGTGACCCCATGGACTGTAGCCTGCCAGGCTCCTCTGTCCATGGGATTCTCCAGGCAAGAATACTGGAGTGGGTTGCCATGCCCTCCTCCAGGAGATCTTCCCCACCCAGGGATTGAACCTGCATCTCTTACGTCTCCTGCATTGGCAGGTGGGTTCCTTACCACTAGCGCTGCCTGGAAGTGCCTGTGTGTGTGTGCATACACCCTGGAAGGATCCACAAGAAGCCACGACTGGTGGCCTCCTACTCACAGGAGGTCAGGAATCAGGGGGTGGGGGTGCAAACCACTTTGAATTTTGTGCCTTGTCATAAACCACCTGCCCCAGATACAAAATGATTAACAAAATAGACAGCGACGCTGCTTTTCAGTTGACCTTCATCTCTCCTCTGACTGTTCCTTCGTCTCTTTTTAAAATCTAGTTCTCCTTCCTTGGGCATCTTCAGAGAACAGGAAGACGTATTTTCCCATCCTGCGATCCAGTTGACACACGATGGGGCCTGATGATCTAGAGGCCTGCTCTCCCCGCTCCCCGCTGCTCTGGGGAACCACCCGGCAGTCAGACATCTCTGGGGACGCACAGGTCGGGAGGACGAGACTCTGACCTTGCTTTCTGGCACTGCGTAGCTGTGCGACTGCAGGTTGCTCGCTACCCCTCTCCGAGCTTCCATTTTCCATTTGTGAAAGAGAGAGATGGCTTCCAGCACCAAGGTCCTGTCCGTACTGCCGGTCAGGGTTCCTGCTCTATGGAGGGCACGCTAAGCCTCTCCCTGCCCTTCTCTCCCGTCTCCCTGGACAAGACACGCTCTCCTGGGCTCCAGCAGGCTCTCCGGCTGCACAAGCCGCTGCAAGCTTCTTCAAAACAAGCCATGAAGGTTCTGCACTCATTTATCTCTCCCTCCTAGCCCCTCCTTCCCTCTTTTTCAACTCCCGGCCTCCAGAGATTGTGTCTTTGGCTTGCTTGATGAAGATAAGGCTTCAGACAGATTTTAATCCTCACGCCGTGATTGGTTACCCCGGCTCTGGTGCTTAGCTCTGGTGCTTACTTCCACCTGCAGGCCTCACGCCTGAGCTTTCAGATGTTTGTTGCTTTTAGGCCTTGATTGAATTTTAAAAGGCCGAATCCTTAATTCTGTTTATAAAGTTAAGCACCTTGTTGACCTGCTCTTAATGGGGAGGAACCGATTTTGCTTGTTTCCAATGAAATATACCGTTCCTCCCCCCGGCATCCAAGCCTTGGAACGGAAGGGCTGGTTTCGCTTTAAGCCAGCAGCTAGGGAAGACAACTGTTTTTCAGCTGGAGGGATCTTCCTAGGGTAAAAAACTCCAAATCTAAACACACATCCTGCCTCTCACTCTGGATCAGTCCCAAATCATATAAGACACTACACAAGAGCCAGACGGCAGAACAATTTGATTTAGGCGAATGGCTCCTCAGGTGGCAGCAGTGGTAAAGAATCTGCCTGCCAATATAGGAGACGCAAGAGGGCGGGTTCAATCGCAGGGTCAGGAAGGTCCCCTGGAGGAGGGCATGGCAACCACTCCAGTATTCTTGCCTGGAGAATCCCTGATCTAGGAGGATCTCACACGCTGTGGGGCAAGTAAGCCCGTGCCCCACAACTATCGAGCCTGCCGGGCTGCAGTCCAAAGGGCTGCAAAGAGTCAGACATGACTGAGCACGCACGCACTTCCTGCAACGGACCAAGGTTTTGCCAGCAGTCAGAGAGAGGTGGGGCCTCATCAGCAAACCACGCCCAGAGACCTGGGGCTGCCCCATAGGGCCCACACAGAGGAAGGCTGGTGGGAAAAAAAATGGGCCAAGCTGGGATGTTGCTTCCAGGCCCCTGTCACACGCCCTGTGACACGCTGCACACGTATGGCACGCTGGCCTGGGAAGATTTCCCGGCCCGCCGTGGCCTCCAGGGTCAATGTCTGGCCACTCCCCTCACTCAGCATCTTCCCCAGACTGCCTGCTACACAGTTGGATAACGTCATCCTGATCGTTTAATACATTTTCTGAGAACAAGGCTGCATGTTTCTTGTCAATCCTAGGGTAATGCCTGGCACAGAGCTAGTTTGCTTCATATGTCAAGATTCTAGAAGGTTACAAGAGGGACTGAGGAGCCCCGCCCCCATGTTATGAGCAAGGAGAAGGGTCTGGGGTGGGGGTAGGGGGGGCTCCGCTCATAGGCTCAGAGCAGGGGACCACTGTGGAGGGCAGCGCCCGGGCGGCGCGAGGGTCACACTCACGTCTCCTTCTCCTGGTGGAGCTTGTGGGCCTCTTGCCGGAGGCTCTCCAGCTGCTGCTGGGCGTCCTGGAGCTCCCGGGATGTCCGCTCTAGCTCCCGTGCCAGCTCCTGGTTGGTGAGTCTCAGCTTGGTGTTCTCAGCCTTGGCCTTGTGCTTGTCACTGTGCAGGGAGGTGCACTGGCCTTCCAGCTGGAAAGGCGGAAGGGGGCGTGCAGGGCGAGTGATGAGGGACCAGCTCCGTCAGGCTGCCTCTCCCGGCCCCACCTGGCTTCCTCCATGCGGCGGGCAGCAGCCCTTGCTACTGCCCCTCACCACCCTCCAGCCTCAGTCAGCTTCGTCCTGCCCCTCAATTCACACACACACACACACACACACTTTCAGGGGCAGGAAGGAGCTTCCAGAGCACTCCTGTATCTCCCCTGTCTCCACGGGGCTACTAAACAGACTGGGCAGGACTTCCCTCGTGGTCCAGTCATTGAGAATCCACCTGCCAATGCAGGAGAAGTGGGTTCGATCCCTGGTCTGAGACGATTCCACAGGCTGAGGCACAACTAAGCTACAATACTGAGCCCACGCTCTAGAGCCCAGGAGCTGCAGCCGCTGCACCTGTGTCCCAGAGCCCGCACTCTGCAAGAGGGACCACCACAGTGAGAAGCCCTCCCACCACGACAGAGAGTGACCCCACTCACCGAACTAGAGAAAGGCCCACGTGCAGCAACGAGGACCCAGCAGAGCCAAAATGAAACCCAGTTTTTAAAGCAACATTTTTTTTTTTTTTCAAATAGTCCTGGGAGGGGGCTGCACCATTCAGAAAGACCATCATCTGTCCCTCTGTCCCAGTGCTGATGGCCATCGTCTCACCAGTGGTCTCATCAATGTCTTAGGCTCTCATGAAACCCCTCTTGTCCGCCACACTAGTTTCTTCCCCTTGGTTCTTGATGGAGGTGGAAACTGCTAAGCGCCATTCTTCACTCAGCCACCTTCCCCGGTCATGAATCCTGAATATCAATCTATCTATTCCCTTTTCCTTTCTCAGCTAAACAAGTCCGAGTCCTTTCATCTAGACAAGTTTGCTCTTTCCTAAGGGTTTGCAGGGTTTCCAGGGTTTGCAGCCACAAACCCTGCAAACCCTTAGGAAATAGCTCAAACCGGTCCAACCAAAGGTGGACCTTTTCTCATGTCCCTAAAGCAACTAAACACCTTAAGGTTTTTCTGGCTGGTGATTAGTCTGTACAGAGCTTCTAACCCTCTCACCAGAGGAAGACTCAGAGCAAGGCACACAGATCATAATGGATTTAGTTGAATGAATGTGGCCAGTAAGAGAAAAAGGAAGCAAAAACAAGGATGTCTGTGCCAATCTCAGGAGGCCCCTGAGTAATCAGGCAAGCATGCAGTAATTAAGTCGAGTGGCAATCACTCATTGAAGGGATAAATCTATTTGGGAAGAACTTAATATGGAACAGTAAGGAGGAGAAACCGGGAGGAGAAGCCAGGTATGACTGTGAGGGGGGGATGGGGAGGCAGCTGGCAGGAGAAAAACCAAAATCTACGGGTTGGGGACTCGCAGGAATGGAACTGTCTTCCAGCCTTAGCATGGGGTGTCTTCAAGCGTATTTTAATGTGCTGCTAAAAATATCCTTCTCTTTTCAAATGGAAGCAGTGTGTCTGGGTCTGTCCAGGGCTAGATTCCTTCCAGCACCAAATAAAGCCAAACAGAGGCCAAGTGGCAACGGTCGTCTCTCTACCTATGGGCCCCTCGCTTTGGAGAGGAGGCTTGCCTAGGTTTCCCTGGTGCCTCGGGTGGTAAAGAATCTGCCTGCAATGCAGGAGACCCAGGTTCCATGCCTGGGTCAGGAAGATGCCCTGGAGAAGGGAATGGCAACCCACTGCAGTAATTTTGTCTGAAGAATCCCGTGGACAGAGGAGCCTGGCGGGCTACAGTCCATGGGGTCACTGAGAGTTAGACGAGCTGAGTACGCATGTGCTATAGAAGAGGAAACCTCAGAGCTCGTCACGTGTAAGGAGAGTGAGCGTGTTTCATGGAGCTTTGGTTTCAGTTACTCACACACGCGAGTGTGTGCGAGCTCCAAAGTCATTCATTTTTCACTTGCCTAGAGAGTCCATCTCTCTGGGGTCCTGGGCCAGGCTCTCCCAGACAGGGTGGATGGACACAGGGATACTGCCTAGCCTGACTCTGGGGACTCTGGTGCATCAAGGGAGCGTCTGGTGTCTGCATCGTGCCGGGGGGCCAGTGTGAGGAACTCCGCCCACGGCAAAGGTCATGAGCAAGGAGGCTTCGGCATACGCAAAGGCGTGATCAAGCCTCAGGAGATCCCCCATTCCCGAACGTCTACCCCAAAACCAGAGTCTGTTTTCTGCTCTCACCTACACCTTTGACTTTCCGGGGGGCTCTCCCCCNGGCCAGAAGATGATGTAAAAACCCCTAAGACCTTTTTTTTATGTAAAGCACCTGATTTTGATAGAAGTCAAGACTGCTGACCCCCATGTGACTCTATATTCATCCCTATATGTAACAAAAGGTATATAAGAAAACCTGAAAAATAAAGAAATGGGATCAGTTCCTGGAAAGACTGACTCCCCCATGTCCTTCTTTCTTGCTCCCTGTTTTTCCGGCTGAATTCCCATCTGGAGCATGGATGCTATTCCATGTAAACCAAGTTATTCAGCCTCTTTTTCTCCACTAATATTTCCTAATACACTATCCATTTCTAATCTCTCTATCTGTAATTAATTATGTATTTTTCCAAGGTCGCTGACGCCGTTCCCACCTTCGAATTCCCTGGATCCACTGGGGCTGGACCCCGGCAGCATTGATCCTGCGGGGTGATGGGAGCAGTCGCAAAGGGGCTGATGTGCATTTTCTGGGGGCATGGAAACAGACAAATGGACCTTTGAGGAGCCTCTTCCAACTGGAGGCATCCCCAGCCATCCCGGCAGGAAGACATCAGAGTCTGCAGCCCCCTCCCCCCAAATCAGTGACTGTGCCCCATGTCTCAGCATCTCCCTCCTCTCTCACACAGGATGCAGGAAACACACTACCGTTTCAGCTTTCTGCTGGCTCCCAGGCATAATTATACCCCCATGTCTGCAGATACCTCGACCAGCGGCAATTTTCCCAAGTTACACACCAGGCACGGGAGAGTATAAAAGTTTTATCTTGGGATCACCTGTGATTTCAAATGCTCTTTTGTACCAGTAAATGGTTCTTCTCAGATTGGAAAAAATTAAGTCCTTAAGTGAAGGGCAGGGAAAGAGGGTAAGAAAAGAGGGGAGGACAGAGTAGAGAGTCGGGTGCTCTGAGGATGCGGAGGAAAGCTTACCCGCTTCTGCTTCTGGACCAGCTGTTCCAGCTCCTGCTCCTTTGAGAGCAGCTTCCGCTCCAGCTCCTGACTGCGGGCCCGGAACCTCTCCGTGTCCTGCCAGACCAGGGAGAGGGACACGTGAGGCCCAAAGGCACCTGGATGGAGACTGCTTTCACCACCTTGAACCTGCTTAACAGCAGGATCCACTCAGCCTTTGGGCTTCCGGTAGTCTTGTACAGATGTGAGAGGTGGACCATAAAGAATGCTGAGTGCTAAAGAACAGATGCGTTCGAATTGTGGTGCTAAAGACGATTCTTGAGAGTCCCTTGGACAGCAAGAAGATCAAACCAGTCAATCTTAGAGGAAATCAACCCTGAATATTCACTGGAAGGACTGATGCTGAAGCTGAAGCTCNTGCTAAAGAACAGATGCGTTCGAATTGTGGTGCTAAAGACGATTCTTGAGAGTCCCTTGGACAGCAAGAAGATCAAACCAGTCAATCTTAGAGGAAATCAACCCTGAATATTCACTGGAAGGACTGATGCTGAAGCTGAAGCTCCAATACTTTGGCCACCTGATATGAAAGCCAAATCACTGGGAAAAAAACTCTGATGCTGGGAGAGGTTGAGGGCAGGAGGAGAAGGGGACAACAGAGGATGCGATGGTTGGATGGCGTCATCCGCTCAATGGACATGAGTTTGAGCAAACTTTGGGAGATAGTGAAGAACAGAGAAGTCTGGTGTGCTGCAGTCCATGGTGTTGCAAAGAGTTGTACACACTTAGCCACTGAACAGCAACAACACGACATCCCAGGGCTTCAGTGACCGCCCCCCCTCCCCGCCCTGTCCAGGTGGACAGGGAGCATGTACACTGGCTCCCTCCAGGAATGACTGAAATCAAGCCCAGCCTTCAGGATGCTTTCAGTGGTAAGCCCCTCCATCCCTCTGTAATCCTCATTCGCTCATTGATCCAACAGACACTTGTTGATTTCCTGCCTACTCTGCTCCAGGCACAGTGGGGGTGCCAAGGGCACATCAGCCCATAAAAGAGGACAACCCCTGCTCTCTGGGGCTAACAACTTAATAGGATGAGACAGACCCCAATCGATCAAAATGAACCAGCAAATTACATGCCAAATTTGAAGGTGACAATGACCTTGAAAAAAAAAAGCCAAGAAATAGGAAATCAATAATGCCATGGGGGTACTGCAATCTTAGGTCCAGGAGGCGGAAGGTGGTCAGAGCAGGTGCTATTTCACTATTTCAGCCTGGCCAGCACAGCCAAGCCCCGGACTTGAATGGACTCTCACCTTCAGGAGAAATTGCTCCTTCTCAGTTTTGATTTGCTGTTCCATCTCCTCATAGAGGTGCTGGATTTCTTCATCATAGGCAGCAATTTTCCTGCACAGGTGAGAAAAGGAGAGTCTGATGAGATGCCTCTGTGCCCCAGTGGAGCTCTGGGTAGTGGGGGTGACCACGCAGGTTGGTCAGCCAAGACTGCACGGTCAGCACCTCAGGGTCAGCAGACTACGGAGGACCAGCACGTCCTCCTGTCTCCCGGCCATCCCTCCCAGATGATCCACACACTTGCTGGTGCGGAGGGGAGCATCCCGGCTCCATCGTCTTGTGCTCTGCTGTATGCCAGCATCAACCCACCCAGCCTCGTGACACTCATCATCGCATTGCCTGCCGACCCCTATGCTTGTCCACAGCGTAAAGGTGTGGGCTTTTTCTCTGCTTGGTTTCTTGGTTTATCTCTTTCCCATACTGGATGCTTTCTCTCCACCTGGCTATATCAGCACCGTCTGAGCTGTACTCTCCTGGTGTGCTGAACTTTGGGTGACCCTCGTTTTTCACAGGCTCTCAAAAGGTTCCATGGTGATGACCAGCACCTCCATCACAACACCCCCTACAGAGGGAGGGGCCACTCCTGTCCAAGGACTCAGACCCTCTCAGCACAAGGCCATGGGGAGGGTGAGACTCAAAGTGTTAGTCTCTGTTGTGTCCGGCTCTTTGCAACCCTATGGGCTGTAGCCCACCAGGCTCCTCTGTGCACCGAGCTCTCCAGGCAAGAATACTGGAGTGGGTTGCCATTCCTTTCTCCAGGGGATCTTCCTGACCCAGGGATCGNCCATGGGGAGGGTGAGACTCAAAGTGTTAGTCTCTGTTGTGTCCGGCTCTTTGCAACCCTATGGGCTGTAGCCCACCAGGCTCCTCTGTGCACCGAGCTCTCCAGGCAAGAATACTGGAGTGGGTTGCCATTCCTTTCTCCAGGGGATCTTCCTGACCCAGGGATCGAACTCAAGTCTCCCGCACCACAGCCCATGGGCTGGTCTTTCTTCACTCGCTATCTGCTGGGGGAACCTGGCACCCCATGCACAGGCCACAATTTTGATTGGCGTCCTTTCAGTTCTACAGGAACCACACAGCCACCCCAGAATGCACGGTCAAGTTTACTCACTGATCTGAGTTCACATTCCTGGTTGTACCTCCAAGACCATAAACCTGACTTGGAGTGAGTACCGCATTGGCCCAGCGTTGTGCCCAGAGAGAAGGGCACAGCTCCCCAAGACTCCTCTGAGCTGAGGCTCTCTGTTCACCACTGGACGTCCCATTTTGGGAGTAACAAGCACGTTTTTGGCAAAGAAGGAGAACTCTCTTCTCAGTAAATGACAAATGTTCGGATTGCTGCTTTGATTCTTAGCTACCCCACAACAATCACAAGAAAATCTTGGCGAGAAACAAGGAACTGAGACACCTGCGGTTGTACAGGGACCCCTTGGAGACAGAAATGGATAGAGTGGATAGGAAATTTCAGAGAGAAAGACAGTCTTCTCCTGGTGCCTGGAATTGTCTTCCTGTGATGGAAGGAATTCAAATGCTACATGGCAAATCGTATTAGGAAAACTGAAGACAGTGATTCCAACTATACAAGCACCAGAGAACTGATGAAGTGAGATGAGAAAAACTTCGAAAAGGATTTGGCGCTGCTAAAGTCATACTAATTACAATCATTCATATAAGCTATGTACCATGTAAGCCTAATAACCATGCAGGGCATTAATTCTACATTATCATTAAATGTGTTATATTAACTTGAAGTTTTATTGGATTAAATTAATAAACTTTATGCTTTTCATGCTCACATGTCAGTTTGTTAGTCGTGAAGTAAGTAATTTTATAAACACAGATGTGAGAATTGGACTATAACGAAGGCTGAGCACCGAAGAATTGATGCTTGTGAACTGTGGTGCTGCAGAAGACTCTTGAGAGTCCCTTGGACTGCAAGGAGATCCAACCAGTCAAGCCTAAAGGAAATCAATCCTGAATATTCATTGGAAGGACTGATGCTGAAGCTGAAACTCCAATACTTTGGTGAAGAGCTGACTCATTGGAAAAGACCCTGATGCTTGGAAAGACTGAAGGCAAGAGGAGAAGGAGATGACAGAGGATGAGATGGTTGGATGGCATCATCGACTCGATAGACATGAGTCTGAGCAAAGTTCAGGAGATGGTGTAGGACAGGGAAGTCCATGGGATTTTGAAGAGCTGCACACAACTTAGTGTCTGAACCTCAAGGACAACAGCAAAACAAATGGAAGGAAGAGAGATGCAGCCTCTGAACGGCACCTACCCCAGCGCTTATCACGGAGGGACCCACCACAAAGAAGCCCTGGGATGCAGGTGGGCATCAGTGGTCCTGGGCTCATATGGGCTCCCACATGGAGCTCATACTTTGGAAATGCTTTTGAACAAACTTCGTCTCCTTGGAGGTTGCTGAGGCATGAAGGACTTCAGAGGTTGAGCTGTGACCCAGGGCTGGACACACAAGCCCGAGAATGAGAATATTAAGGTGCTGTGTATACCACAGGCATCACTAACCCAGCTCAGGGGGTGCAGACGGCCAGGGTTAGGAGCCCAGAACCGGCTCATGTCCTCTGTGTGACCTTGGGTAAATGCTTCGACATCCTGTGATCCCAGGATAACAGCTGCTCCCCGTTCCTCCCAGCATTGTCACAGTGAACAAGCAGGTCAAGTGTTTGGAACTGCAAAGTCCTAGACAGATATAAGGGATTATTTATTATCCTAATTATTACCATGGGCTGCAGAGGGCAAGGGCCAGAGCTCCCCAAGGGGTGGAGGGTCTTCATTTTAAGGAAAAAAGGGCTGCTGGGTTTGGAAAGGGTCAGAAGCAATCAGAAAGGTGCAGAAGAGAAAGCTTAGTCAATAAAACCTCCTGTTGGAGTGATCCATTAGAGATGCAGGCTGTGTGTGAGCAGGGGCTGCAGAGAAATTACTTCTCCAGGAGAAACAGTGGCAAGAGGCACTCTCAAAAGATGTGGGCATATGGCATGTGGTGCCCCAGCCAAGCTCACCACATTCTGCCATCAGAGGAAAGAGGCAACGGATTGTGTTTGCTTTTTACACACCCCTTTGTTGCCACAGTGTCTGGAATCACTCAGATTGCCTGATGCACAATCACAGGCTCTGAAGTCTTCTCCATAAGGATTCCCCATCTGTTCCAGTTTCCTGACCCCTTCCCTGACCTCAGAGAACACCGCACTTCTCTATTTGAAGCTTTCAAATTCCCGGATGACTCTTTCCTTTGGGTTTACGCAGTCTCCACTAGGTTATGGACACTCAGACACTGATGTCACCCACAGCGGCTATGCTCAAAGTGTTAACACTGAAAACCTGTAAGAAATAAATATATGACTTTGGATACCAGACTCAGAAGTCCATGGGTGGACTACATGAGGTGGCAGGGAAATGCCAGATTCCAGGGCAATCGAAGAATTTGGGGGTTGAAAGGCTTGTCTGATCCAACCGTGTTTCCAGTGTTAGAGTCCTGGCCATACTATCTCCACCAAGTATGTACCCAAACTGGTTTAGAAGAGCTCCAGTGAGAGAGAATGCTGAGTTTCTAACCAGCTCTTTTAGAGCGAATGACCTACCGAAAGCCAGGGTAAAGGTCCAACCAACCTCAAGGAGACAGTACCACCCTGAGGGTCTGACTGCAGTGGATTCCCCCTCTCGCAAGGATGACTTGTGTGTGTGTGTGTGTGTGTGTGTGTGTGTGTGTGTAGTGTGTGCATGTGCACAGTATCAGGCATATTGGAGATCTAAGGATGGGACGTGTGTGGGAAGCAAGGAGGGCTGGAGATGGCGATGCTCCCCATCAGTACAAGGCGTAGGTTCACAGAGAATTCTCAGGGAGCAAGACCTTTCCCTGCCAGCCTCTGACAGGCACCTTGGAAATTAATTAACCTTCACCAACTGCACACGGAGAGTCAAGGTACCAGGCGCGAGCAGAGTATTTTAATCCTCAGCACCACTGGGGCCCCAGCTAACGGCACATGGGCGAGGCCTTCCTGCTGTCAAATATTAACTGGTCAAAATATTTTTTTTCTCCAGTCTGCTCTCTCCTTTTCCTTTCCTTAGGAACAAAGGGTCTCAGAAAATCACCAGGTCCAGTGTCTAGGTTCTAGGCAGGATGTGCTGAAATTACTCCAGGAAACAATGCTGTGTCTTCCTTCCCTAAATGGAGGTATAGTTTTGACCTTGGACAGGACAAGCAGCATTTGTCTGCATTTTAGATACATTTCAGAAACTTGAACTCAAAGGACAGCTTAAGCAATGGCCACAGGCCTTGGAGAGGGGTCGTTCTGATTTCATGTGTGTGCCTGTGGACAGGCAGTGGTCTGAAACACAGGACTCTGGTTTGCAGAGCCTGGCGAGAAGCAGATGCAGAGAGAGGAAGAGCCCCTCCCACCACAGACAAGTGTCCTGTGTGCCCACAGGAAGGGAAATGAGGGTCGAGGCAGGGAGGGGGCCAGTCTGTGTCACCCGGTTCCTGGGGCCAGAGCGGCGGGAGAACCCAGGCTTCAACTCCCAGCCTGTGCCCTCCAGCCTGCCCTCGCAGCATATGATATCACATACGTGGGCTCTAAAGCAAATGGTACAAATAAACTTATTTACAACACTGAAAGAGAGGCACAGATGCAGAAAACAAACTTATGGGTACCAGGGAGGAAAGTAGGGGTGGGGTCATAAATTGGGAGACTGGGATTGACATACATGCAATGCTATATACAAAACAGACAAGTAATAGGACCTACTGTATAGCTCAGGGAACTCTACTCAGTACTCTGTAATGACCTACACGAGAAAAGAATTTTTAAAAGATATATTATATATCACATATATATATGGGTTCCCCAGTGGCTCAGCTGTAAGAAATCCTCCTGCAATGCAGGATACCTGGGTTCGATCCCTGGGTCAGGAAGATTACCTGAAGAAGAGAGTGGCTAGCCACTCCAGTATTCCTGCCAGGATAATCCCATGGACAGAGGAGCCTGGTGGGCTATAGTCCAAGGGATCTCAGAGTCAGACTGACTGAAGCGACTTAGCACGTGCGTGTGCGCACGCACACACATGCACACACGCACACACACACGTAGATATATGGGTTTCCCTAGTGGCTCAGATGGTAAAGAATCCACCTGCAATGTGGGAGACTTGGGTTTGATCCTTGGGTTGGGAAGATGGCCTGGAGGAGGTCTTGGCAAGCCACTCCAGCATTCCTGCCTGGAGAATCCCCATGCACAGAGGAGCCTGGTGGGCTACAGTCCACGGGGTCACAAAGAGTTAGATGCAGCTCAGCACAGCACAGCATATATGTATGTACAGCTGGTTCACTTTGCTGTGTAGCAGAAACTAATATAACATTGTAAATCAACGATACACCAATCAGAATGTTTAAAAAGAAAGCTGACAACTCCATACCTCGGTGTTCTGGACTGTCAGCATCCAAATTTCATCTGGCATCTGTCAATTGTGGAGTGAGATAGCACGGGGGAAAGGAACGGGGCTGAAGGTCTGAGGGCTGTCCACTTCCCCTGTCTCCCCGACCCCTGCCCCTCATGCTCTGTTCACAGAATGGAGACCCTGGGCCAGAAACATCTCAGTGAGTCTGCTCTTTGCCAGAGAAGAAAATGGAAGCACATTCCGCCTCTGCCAACTTCGTGGTTGGGATTCAGACTCGCCACTGCTCCCTGCCGCCTTTTGCTTGCAACTGCGGTCTCCAGAGGCAAAGGGAGATTCTTACTAGAAAAACTCACTAGGGTTCTCTTGCTCCCCTGAAAGCGGTCTCTCTCAGTCTGTCTCTCTCTCTCTCTCACACACACACACACAGGATTAGAGTATCACTGAATGAAAGGCAAACATACGAGTTTGTCGAAAATTCTGCGAAGGCTGTAAAATCGCCAATTGGATTTTCAAGATGGATGGTTTCTCCCTAATTAGATTCTGCTGCCTTGTATAAACCATCTTTGCAGCTTTATCCCAGCCTATAAAGCAAACCATTCTTCATTAGTCAGGTTTACAAATCATGCCCCCAGTGACCACAGAGCACAATCATCCTCACTGTTCCTTCTGCTCTCAGGGCAAAGTTAACAATGTGCTTCTGCCTCTGATAATAGTCCACCAATTAAAAAAACACGGGCGTGACTAAGCCGTGGCCTCATGGCCTAGGGCCCGCCCTGAGAACTTCCTCCACTCAGAACAGGAGAGGAGAGACTGGAAGAGCCAGGGTGTGCCTGTTGCAGCCTGGTACCTTCCGGAAGTTTGTTCAGTCGTGTCCTACTCTTTGGGACCCCGTGGACTGTAGCCCACCAGTCTGCCTCCTCTGTCCATGGAATTCTCCGGGCAAGAACACTAGAGTGGGTTGCCCTTCCCTTCGCCAGGGAATCTTCCTGACCCAGGGATCAAACCTGAGTCTCCTGCACTGAAGGTGAATTCCTTACCATCTAAGCCACCAAGGAAGCCCCTGGGTGACTAACACACACAGCTTCTAGAAGCTAGACAGCATTTCTCAGTGAGGTCTGGAGTCTACCTGCTTCAGAACCCACATTTCTGGAACCCCCACCCCCAAGACATACTGATTTAGACCCTCTGGGGTAGGAACCTAAGAATCTACCTTTTAACCCAGAGCCCCTGGTCATTCTGAAACAAGCTAACTTGCCAGAACCAGACAGCTAAGATTCATCACAAGGGCTACCGGCCATACATACAATGCTTTAATTGCCATCAGTGGTCCCTGACCTTTTTGGCACCAGGGACCATTTTCATGGAAGGTAATTCCCCCCTGCCCAGGGTGATAGTGGGGGGAGGATTGTTTTCAGGATGATTCAAGTTGCATTACAGTTACTGTGCCCTTTATTTCTATTATTATTCCATGAGCTCACCTCAGATCAGCAGGCATTAGATCCCGGAGGTTGGGGACCCCCGCCCTACCTGGTGGCAAGGTCAAAGAAACAGTGACCGCCTCCTGCCCCCATCACAGAACACCAGCTCTCAGGCTTGTGTCAGGTATCAGGTATCCCAGCTGGGCTGCCTGTCAGGTTGTGAGACACCTTCCCTCCTGGTCGGGACACCCTCTCGGGGCTGAGGGAAGTGAGTCTGCACGGACAGCAGCGGGACAGTGGCCGGGAGGGTGGAGGTGCAACTGCAGCCCACCCCTGCCAACCTCCACGCTCCTGAGAAACTGCCCAAGGCCTGAACATCTGGACCAGGAAACACTGTGCAGATGAGGGACCGATGCCAACGAGGGTGTGGGCTAAGCTCGCCAAGGCCAAGGGTAGTCCAATGAGGATGCAGAGCTGGTGGCCTGGGTGTGTTTCCAGTCTCCAAGCTGTAGAGGATAGAGACGAGGCTGCCTTTGATCTCGAAAGCACTTCTCTTCAAAGAGCTCAAAGCACTCCCCAGATACAGCCTAATCCATCTTCTCCCCCATCCTCATGGTTAGATTCTGGTAAGGAACTCAACCCAGCATCTCCTCCAGCAGATTCAAGCTCTGGTCCAAAGTCAGGAGATTTTATACATGTGGACTTGGACCCCCACTGCAGACTAAGCCGACGAGGTCCTCCTGAGGTGTGGTTCCAAAATCCCTACTGGTGATGCTGCCTCCAGGCAGCCCCGTTCTGCATCTGGAGAGCCCAAGCTTTTTTTTTTTTTCTGAATCACCATAAATGGCAGGATGCTTTCTACAGTGGAAGAGTTCATCACTCTGATGGCCAGAAGTACTTTCTCATGTCAAACTACTCATATGTCTCCTAAGGTAAAGTATAAGTTTCTCTAAGTCTCTGCATGGTGCATGCAGAGAAGAGTGGCTTGGTTGCGACCTGACCTCCCTTTTCCTTGGAGGGAAGTGGAGGCACTAGAGGGCATGCACCCACCTCTGGAGGTGCAGCAGAGGAGCTGGGCATCAGCCCAAGGTCCCTGCATTTGACCTGCCCCTGCCTCACCCCACTGGGTCGTGGCTGCTTGCCCATGGACATGCAGCAGCATCAAACACTGAACCCAGATTCTAGCCCAAATCTGAGGGTTTCTCAACCCCCGTTCCAAGGGACAGGGTCGGGGGAGGTTGAAGGCTCCCAGACTTGCCTCCTTCCCCTGCTCCTGAGGTGCAGAGTCAGAAAATGAAACTGCCAGCAGGGAGGAAAGGCCTCGCGCTGTTTCTGACACTATCTCAATGCTCAAGTCTCCAGACATCAAGACGTCACCCCCAAGCATCCCACCCGCTGCATCCTCCTCCCTCCAAGAGCCTGGAGGTGACCCTGGAGGATGCTGGGGGCCCTTCCTCACTCACTGCAGCAAAACTAACCACGAGGGGCACAGCCGGCCTGGGAGCTGGGGCCAGGAGTGCCCCCAGGTTAATCGCATTTCTCTGGGCCCCTTGGGAGAGAGAACCGAGGTGTGTGGTTCAGAAAAGAAGGAGGAAGCCGAGGCTGCTGTTGCTGCCAATGGCAACGCTGTCGAGTGTTTCAACAGCCCAGGGATTTTCTGGTTGGCTCTGCGGCACAATTTTTACGGCTCTGCCTCCTGGGCGTGATTGTAAACTCCTCAGAGATGGGGACTCTGTGTTCCGTTTGCCCAGTTCAGCCTGGCACAGAGTAAGTGCCCACTGTGCATGCATGCTAAGTTGCTTTAGTTGTGTCTGACTCTTTGCAACCCCATGGACTGTAGCCCACCAGGCTCCTNGGCACAATTTTTACGGCTCTGCCTCCTGGGCGTGATTGTAAACTCCTCAGAGATGGGGACTCTGTGTTCCGTTTGCCCAGTTCAGCCTGGCACAGAGTAAGTGCCCACTGTGCATGCATGCTAAGTTGCTTTAGTTGTGTCTGACTCTTTGCAACCCCATGGACTGTAGCCCACCAGGCTCCTGTGTCCACGGGATTCTCCAGGTGAGAACACTAGAGTGGGTTGTCGTTTCCTCCTTCAGGGGATCTTCCCGACCCAGGGATCAAACGCACATCTCTTACATGTCAGCTACTAGTCACACGTGACTATGCCCTGGTGCCCAGCCCCAGGTGGCCTACAGCAGTTAACACTGTCACCCTCTCTGGGTGATGCGCATGTCCCAGATAGAGTGACGAGTTAAACCTTGGACTGAACAGTCAGCTCAAGGTGGAGCCTGAGAGATGCTCTAACAGTCGTCAGGGTTCCCCCGACTGCAGCCCAAATCAAACCATTCCCCCAGGGGACTTTCCTGGGGTCCATTGGCTAAGACTCTGCTCCCAGTGCAGGGAGCCCAGGTTTGATCCCTGCTCAGGGAATTAGATCCCACATGCCATAACTAAAGATCCCGTGTGCCATAACTAAGATCCAGGACAGTCAAATAAATACTAAAAAAAAAAAATGGTTGGATGGCATCACTGACTCGATGGACATGAGTTTGAGCAAGCTCTGGGAGTTGATGATGGACAGAGAAGCCTGGCATGCTGCAGTTTATGGAGTCGTAGAGTCGGACACAATTGAGCAACTGAATTGATCCTTCCGGGGTTTCAGTTTCTTGTTTGACTTGAGCTACAAGGACCTCCAGGGATCACTTGGTTCAGGTAGAACCGGGAAGCAGGATATGATGAATGCTTTTTCTTTCTTTACGGGAAGCGAAGAGAACACAGAGACTCCAGTGGGACCTACTGTGTATTTCTTATTGCTGGGCTTCCTAGGTAAAGAACTCGTCTGCTAATGCAGGAAACACAAGAGACACAGTTCAATCCCTAGGTCAGGAAGATCCCCTGGAGGAGGAGATGGCAACCCATTCCTGTATTCCTGCTTGGGAAATCCCATGGACAGAGGAGCCTGGTGGACTGTAGCCCATGGGATCACAAAGAGTCAGACGTGACTGAGTACGCACGTGCTATAAAATAGAAAACTTCAGAGCTCGTCACATGTAAGGAGAGTGAGCGTGTTTCATGAAATTTTGGTTTCAGTTACTCAGACATGCAAGTGTGTGCGAGCTCCAAAGTCAAGTGCGTTTCTTCTGATGAGTCTCCATCAGAAAGTTTAAACAGCACCAATCCTATTCTCTAATGCTGCCAGTAAGGAAACAGGAGCACAGAGAGGTAAAGCACATTGCCTGAGGTCACACAGCTGGTCGGTGGCAGTGCCCGGGTGGGAGCTCAGGGTGCTCCTGTGCCCTGTTTCAGTGCTCTGCTTGCTACAGGCCTCTGGGAAATCGACTGCCAGACAGTTCAGTGACCCCCTCCCCAGCCGAGGGTGGACTCCATCAGCTGACCCAGGGTAGGGGTGGCTGGCCGGGATGTGGACACAGAGGGCTAGAACTCCTGGCTGAACTAACTTCTCCCACACAGCCAACAGTGACCTTGACTTCCAGCTCAGGAACTTTATGACCATCATTAAACTGGGACAAAGGCACAGATGGAGGCCACCTACAGATGGATGTGAGGCCTGAAAGGCTCTGAAGTAAGTCTCTCCCTGTAGGGTGCAGGCCACAGAGGGGCCCTGCAGAAGGCTCTAAGCCCTGAGCTGGGTCACTATGGCCACTCAGGCCCCCCGCCTCCCTAGGGAACCAGGGAACCGCTGGCCCCTCTGGGGGTATCACCTGACTTTCCTGTGGCTCCTTGGGGGTGATCAAGGCTGGGGTCAGAGATGGAGTGATGAGGGGCAGAAAATAATCCAACCCCTCATTTTACAGGTGAGAAAAACCAAAGCTCAGAGAGGCCAAGAGAACAGAGCAAGGTGGCAGAGCTAGCTGGCTGGAGAGCCACACACGGCTCAGACCCAGAGCTCCTGATTTCCTGGTTCTGCTTCTAACATCCACAGAGGAGGCGCTTTGGACCTACTTCTATTCAGTGAGGCTGGGACTCCTCCCAGCCTGAGGTCCCAAAACGCTGGGGCCTTACTGCCCAGAGGTGGGTAGGGTGGTTTCTAATGGGTCTTGGGTACCAGCCTATCTGGCTTAATGGAATACATACTGCCTCTTACGTGCTGTGAATTCTGGGGACGTGTTACTTACCCTTCCACTGCCTCAATTTCCCTATCTGTAAAATGTGGATGGTGATAAATATCCGAATGAGTTATGCAGACAAGATAGCACAGTGCCAAACACAGCTGAGGGCCTAGTGCACATGAGCCAGGGCTTAGAAACATACACACGGTGTCAGCTCAAGCCCAGGCCCAGCTCGGGTGGATGGCCAAAAGGCGGCGTCGCCAGATATAAGACAGAAGGGGTGTTCCTGGTTTGCACGTGTCTGTGCAGAGGGCAGGCTGACACGGGTACCCACTTTTTCAGGGCGCACTCCAGCTCGTTCTTCTCCTCGTGGGCTTCTAGGAGCTGCGAGAAGATTCTGGTCAGGAAATCCTCAAAGTTGGACAGTAAGTGAGGCTCATCCTTCTTGAACTGTAGCCAGAGCTGCTTGACGTCAGCTTCACTGTGAGAGAAAAAGGATCATTGAGGCAGGCGTGTGGACACGAGGCTTCCTGGGACACCCCGAGGCCCCGGGGGCGACAGGGGCAGCCAGAGCATCATCACTGTGGTCAGGACAGTGACGTCAGGGGCTGGCATTTATTGAGTGCTTGCTGCATGCCGGCTGCTTTATGAACATTTGCTCATTTGGTCCTGCAGTCACCTGTGAGGCAGGTGCTGCTAACTCCCCCACTTAAGGGCAAGGAGACGGACAGAGAGGGATGAATGAGACATCTCAGGTCGCTCAGCTGCAAAGTGATGGAGCCAGGAGGCAAGCTCAGGCCTGTCTGGTCCCGTGCTGGCCTCCTACTGGCCACACCTGAGGAAGCAGGAGGACAGGAGCCCAGGGCTTGGGAGGACAGGAGCCCAGGGCTTGGGAGGACAGGAGCCCAGGGCTTGGGAGGACAGGCGTCGTGGAGCTGAAGGAGAGGCCTGTCGCCCCAGGAAGGACGGTCCTCACGACTGAGAGGGAAAGACGTGCCAGCTGATGGGGGGCTGAAAACAACTGTCACTGCAGGCAATGGAAGGGAAGACACTGCGCCCCACTGGGGCCTGGAGGCAGCGGCATGACTGGTAGGTGAGAGGGAGGGAAGTAGCAAGTCTGAGAGATGCGAGTGTGCACACGGGGAGACAGTGGAGAGTGAGGAGGACGGGACAGGCGGAGAGACCGGCGCAGAGCAATGAGCCCAGAACCGCGCCACCCCCGCCCCAGCCAGCACCCTGCGCTCATGCGCGTGCACTTAACAGAGACGTACAGGGTCATGGTGATCAGGGAGGGGAGGGGTGGGAGGCGGCACACCTCGGCCCCTGCTCTCCCTCTGGAGAGACTCATCTACAGCCAGTGATCAAACAGACAGCCAGAGAGCAACCTGATTTGCAGTCCATTAAATTCCAAAGCCACTATGATCCGAAGGTAGCTACAACCAGGGGCCCTCAGGATAAAGAATAAAATCCCTGTGCTTGTATAACAAGCACGATATCTGAGAAATTGTATTCAAAAGTAATACTTGATGGCGCCATCTTAGCAGTGTGCCTGGGGCATAGATATTACTCTCTGCACCAAGCAGGGAGGAGGCTCACCAAGAAGTGAGGCTGGCTCTGGTAAGTCATCCGATCATCTATCTGATTGTCTCTCCCTCTCTCTTTCCTTTCCTTGCTCCATTCTATTCAAACATCCACCAACTCACGTAGACCAATCATCCACCCACCCATCTATCCATCCAAACATCCATCCACTGACCCACCCATCCATCCTTCCATCCATGCATCCATGCATCCATGCATCCATCCATCCATCCATCCATCTATCCATCCACCCAGCCATGCATCCATCCATTCACCCACCCACCCATCCATCCATGCAGCCACCCATCCATCCATCTATCCATCCACCCATCCACCCATCCATCCACCCATCCACCCATCCACCCATCCATCCAACAAGTATCTATTACTTGCTGAAAATGTAGCACTGAATTGGATGACATGAGAGATTTTAGAAATGAGAGAAGGGGAGGTAAGGAGCCTCCCTGTTTTCCAGAATGAGTTCCATCCCCCGCTGCCCAGAACATGTGGTCATCTGCTCTACTGTACTGCAGATATGACGGAGATGGTACAGAGGGCTCTGAGATGAGGGGTCTCAGAGTGATACCACAGTGACCTTCCATCACTGTGGCAGGTTGCCCCTCATGAAGTAAATGCATGATAAACTCAAGATGCACCTCACTGGCCAAGGCTTGTCTGTTTGCGTCCCTCAGGTTCCTATTGGAACCTGGCAGTGAGCCATTGGGGCTCGAGCCACCTTTGAAATTAGCAGACCTCGCGATGCTCTTCAAAGTTCTTTGAACCACCTAGTTGTGGTTACATCTTTTCTTCTTTTCTTTTCTTTCTTTTTGCGTATTGGGCAGTTACTCAGTCATGTCCAACTCTTTGTGCCCTTATGAGCTGTAGTCTCTCAGGTCCTCTGTCCATGGGATTTTTCAGGCAAGAATACTGGAATGGGTTGCCATTTCCTTCTCCAGAGGATCATCCCAACCCAGACATCGAACCCATGTCTCTCTCTTCTTCTGAATTGGCAGGCAGATTCTTTACCACTGTGTCACCTGGGAAGCCCCACATTTCTGGAAAAGGAACAAGTCTCTGGACCCTGGATGAAGATAAGCCAAGGCTGATCAGCTGCCCAATCACTCAGCCAGCCGGAGCACTGAGAAAAGTTGGGAGTCCGGGTGTTCTGCCTGCCACATCTGGACCAGGCCAGGGTCACTCTCTTGGAAGGATATAGGGGTAGCGGGTGAAAAGGGGTTCTGGGTGGTCAGTCCATCCTTCTCCCTGCTTCCAGAACAACACATGAACCAACAAGACGTCATCTTGATTGGTGAGATCTTTAAAGACCTCTGAAATTTCCCCAGCCTCTTCTGCTTCCTCGTCTGGGGTCCTGCGGTCTGGACAGTCCCCCTCTCTCATGTTACAGTGTTTAACTTAAATGAAAACTGCAATGCCCGGGCACCATCTTAATTTACATATATATATAATTTTATGTATTTATTTTCAGCTGTGCTGGGTCCTCATTGCCACGCACAGTTTTTCTCTAGTTTTGGAAAGCAGGGTTACTCTTCGCTGTGAAGCGCCATCTTCTCATTGCGGAGGCTTCCCCTGTTGTGGAGCACGGGCTCTAGGGCACAGGCTCAGTCGTGGCAGTACAGGGGCTCTAGGGCATGCTGGTTTCGGCAGCTGCAGCTCTTTCTTGGGCCCTTACAGCATGGAGGCGTCAGTGGTCGCAGCATGCAGGCTCAGTAGTTGTGGCTCGCCGGTTCTGGAGCACAGGCTTAGTTGATCCAAGGCATGTGGGATCTTCCCAGACCAGGGTTGAACCCATGTCTCCTGCATTGGCAGGCGGATTCCTATCCACTGGGCCACCAGGGAAGTCCCCAGGCCCCCTACTCTGTGTGTTGGTTTTGTCTGCTGTTCGACTCTTCCCTGGAACATTCTCTTCTGCAGGAGCCATCATGCAGGCTCAGCCCTGCCTGGGGCCCTTGACAGAGGTCCTCTGGGCAGCCTCTGTAAGGTGGCTGGCCCGGAAGTGATGAGTGGACAGAAATGCACCTGGCTTTCATGACAGTCCCTTGGCCCCCACATGGCCCTCTCCTGCCCCGTCCTCCAGGACAAAGCTTCACAGGGTCATGGGCATGGTCACTGGGCTCTGGCCTCTTGTCCTTGGAGAGGTGGGGTCTGGTGTCCCCTCTGGCCTACCCATACTCTCGCCAGCCTGTCTCAACT
The DNA here is from genome assembly GCA_006410675.1 of Oreotragus oreotragus. Lineage (NCBI taxonomy): Eukaryota > Metazoa > Chordata > Mammalia > Artiodactyla > Bovidae > Oreotragus > Oreotragus oreotragus. The sequence continues at coordinate 114,328 of SJYX01010476.1, read as the reverse complement.
CTGCCACAACCTAGAAGATGCTTTGAGTTACACATGCTGTCTTGGCCCACACGTTGTGTGAAGACCACTCTCTTCTTCCTCTTCATCCTTTTCCTCCATAATCTTCCTCTTTCTAAGTTCCAGACACAGCAGCTCCAATCATCAGGACATTCCCGCCCCTCAATGAAACTCACTCCCAACCCAGGACCCAGAGACCCCAACACGAAGAGGCAAAAGGTAATGATGGGAATGGGGGCAGAAGGCATTCCACGTTTCTCAGGCCTCTGTCTAGTTTCCACCTGTTACGACATCCCTTGATATCATTTCACTAAAAATGCCTGGGCTTACATTTCTGTGTCTCTTTCTTACAAAATACTTTGTGCCAAAAAGGAAAAAATGGGAATATTATGTTTGGTTTGAAGTGGCAACCATCTAAAATTTTCAGCTGAGTTACTGATCACTCAAGTGATGAGCCGGGGAAGGCAATGGCACCCCACCCCAGTACTCTTGCCTGGAAAATCCAATGGACGGAGTAGCCTGGTGGGCTGCAGTCCACGGGGTCGCTACCAGTCGGACAGACTGAGCGACTTCACTTTCACTTTTCTCTTTCATGCATTGGAGAAGGAAATGGCAACCCACTCCAGTATTCTTGCCTGGAGAATCCCAGGGATGGGGGAGCCTGGTGGGCTGCCGTCTATGGGGTCACACAGAGTCAGACACGACTGAAGTGACTTAGCAGCAGCAGCAGCAAGTGATGAGCTGGTGAAAATGGGTCCACCTCCCACCTTAGCTTCCAGAACAGGTTTGGTTCGGCTCAGGAATCCGACATGCAATCCCGTTCACATAAGGTGCCTTTGGCAGAAGCACAAGGGATGCACTGCAGACCCAGGGACCCGGCGGAGGTGGAGATGCAGGTGGGGAGGCGGTGACAGGAAGCCTCAGGTGCGACTCACTGAAAACCCTCAAGGCCTGGCACTACCCTCCAGCGGGTGAGCACCCCTAAAGTGAAGGAGACCAAGCCAAGGACCCATGCTGATTACAAACAGCAGAGTGAGAGGTCAGGGGATCAGGGTTTTCCCGTGAAAACAATGCAAAAAGCAGGGTCAGAGCCCTAAATCCTAGCACCCAGCCAGGTCACGGCCCCTAAGGGCAGGCTGCACTGGGTCACTGGTCTAGCTGGAGGCAGAGACCCGGGACCTGGCTGAGGGCTTCATGAGCATTAAGGTGGAAGGGGGCAGATGGAGAGGGTGTCCCTGGGCTGGGCCCCGTCCCCCAGGTCACTGTTACCACTTACTCTTCCAAAACCTTTTGGGCTCCAAGTCTGTCCATGAGGGTCTGGAACTGGGCTTCTTCATCTTCGTCCATGTTGCCCAGTTCCTCGTCCCCTCTACTCTGATACACCTTCTCCTCCTGGAGCTGGGCCGGCTGCGTACCTGCATCTTCCTGACTTGGGTTATTCTGGCTGAAGAAGAAGTGACCTGGGGGACGCATGGGCATGAGGGTCTGAATTAGGCAATGCTCACCAAGGAAGACCTTCACTTTCTCAGCGGCCAGGAATCACTTGAGGTTCAGCCGAGAGACAGAAAAGGGAGATCAGACCTTCAGAGCAAAGATCTTTGGATTACATGCTCTGGATTCTGTGTCTTTCCTACTTGGATGAGATTCTGCCAGGGATGCTAGAACCTGGGAAAGGCAGAGTGCATGGCAGGTACTATGGCGTTTTGTGGCTCTCAAAACTTTAAAGGCTGGCTTCAGATCATCTCTTCCTGGATTCCTTCTCTAAGGCCTTCCCCCATCACACCCCAGCAGCCCGACTCCCTGTGCTTTGTGTTACCACCTAGTCCTCCTGGCCGCCAGCATCACAGTGCTTCACATTACAAGTCAGTTATCAATTTCTGAAGGTCAGGAAAGGCCTCAGAGATGTCTAAGCAAATACAAGGTTCCTGGAAGGAGGCAGATGCATGGTGATTTACCTGGCCTGTATTTGTTCTAATCAATATCTGATCAGTATCAGATGTGATGGTGTATCTGTTTTTTTTTTTTTTTTTTTAATCTCATCCATGGATCTCAGTTCTTTCCCTCCTGGTCACTTTGAGAACAACTGGTCTATTCAAACCCTTTACAAATTCCTGTGAAAGCTGGTGCCCCTCAACCTGGAAGACTCAGCCAGCCAGGTTGCAATGAGCCATGTAAGCCTCCCACTCTGTGGTCCCAGACAGACTGGAAACCCCACCTCAGCTCCCCTCTTATGCTGAGCCTCCCCCCAGAGCTTCTCTGCTTGCTCCTTGCTGTTCTCCAGGGGGTGGGCACAAGGGGGCAGTGGTGTGAGCAGGGATGGAGGGCACATGAAAAGAGAACAAATGACCCACAATCTGGAAACTTGGAGAGGCAGGAAAGGGTGTACAACACGCTGCCTCAGAGATGATGGAGCAGAGCTGCTCTCTGTAGGGTTCCGTGCTCAGGCGCTCAGTGTCCGAGTCTCTGCGACCCTCCGGACTGTCCCCCGCAAGGCTCCTCTGTCCATGGGGTTCTCCAGGCAAGAATACTGGAGTGGGTTGCCATTTCCTCCTCCAGAGGNGATGGAGCAGAGCTGCTCTCTGTAGGGTTCCGTGCTCAGGCGCTCAGTGTCCGAGTCTCTGCGACCCTCCGGACTGTCCCCCGCAAGGCTCCTCTGTCCATGGGGTTCTCCAGGCAAGAATACTGGAGTGGGTTGCCATTTCCTCCTCCAGAGGATCTTCCTGATCCAGGGATCCAACCCGCGTCTCTTACGTCTCCTGCATTGGCAGGCGGTTTCTATGCCACTAGCACCACCTGGGAAACCCTTATATGGCTTTAGGCTGACCCGTACCCTGGGGCCCCAGCACCCATCAGATCTTACTAAATCCAGTGGTGAACTCCTCTGGGGTCAGAAAGCCGTTGCCATCAGCATCCAGGGCATCAAACACATCCTCCAGGTCCTCCAAGCTGAGGGGCAGCTCCTTATGGAGTCTCTGAAAACAATGCAGACTGCCGCGGTTAGCACTGCTCATCACAGAGGGCTGCCTGGGGGCGGCAGCGCCTTCCATCCCCGGCCAACGAAAGCTAGAAGCTGGATTCCGAAGCTTCACCTTCCTTCTTCTCTGAATATTAGGACTCCACCATCTCCTGGGTGCCTGCTCATCTGTTTGGCAACTTGCTGGGTGATTTATAAGTAAATATGTGTATATTTCTTACTATATTTATATATAAATATATATAGGATTTCCCAGGTGGGCTCTCAACTACTCCTGAAAAACCATAAACTGCCACTGGCTTAAGGTCTGGACAAGAGTGTTTGTGTTGTAAAGAGAAACTGGCCCAATGGGGTGCGAGGTCACTGGACCTGGGTCCTGGGCCGCCCCAATCACCCAGGGAGGAAAGGGCAGACACGCACAGATGAAGAACAAAGCTGAGCTTCCTCCTGGCCTCTGCCTGACGCGTAGTGGCCCCAGGCTAGGGTTAATTTGCACCCTTGAAGCAATCACCCTCTTGCACACTAATAATCAAAACTTCCCAGTGGTGACTCCCCAAGGGAGTTCATTAGAACCCAGCTGTCCCTCTCCCTTCCTCCTGTTCCCCTGGGGATGGCTGCACAGATTTTCTCACTGTGGAAGTGACAGACAGCTGAAGACAAGAAATATACGTAGCCGCACGAGGGAAGGCACACGCCCATCTGAATGGTCAGAAAGAGCTGGCAGCTGTGAGCGCCCATGACATAACTTGAGAGACACTCAGCTTGATCCTCCGGCAATCTTCTCGCTGATATGCCATAAAGATTAATTTGGCAGGTATATGCATTAAGGAAGACGGTGATGGATCACACTGTGGGAAGGCAGGATGGTGTGGGAGCCGTTTAGAATCATTGAATTAAATATGAATGGGTTTTTTTTTTTTTTAAAGGAAGGGGAGTGAGACTGTGTGTGCAGGTTCTGGAAATGCATCTGCCAAGCAAAGAGCAAAATCTCTAGCTTATCGACAATCCATAAACCAGCTGTCCCAAAGCCAAAGGCAGAGAATACAGGGCGAGGAAGGGGGGTCAATCTGGCAAGTGGGAAGTCTAGTAACTTCTTCTGAAGCTAAAGGCATCCCACTGGAGGCAGGCTGAAAACCAAGATTCCAGTCCTTTCCTTGTGATAATCTACCTCTCTCCCACCCTCAGCCTGAATGTGATATCTAAAGTGTGGTCTCGGGCTTCCTCGGTGGTCTGGTGGTTAAAAATCCATCTGCCGATGCAGGGGACATGGGTTCCATCCCTGGTCCAGGAGGATCTCACATGCTGTGGGGCAAGCAAGCCCGTGTATCACAACTATTGAGCCCTCACTTTAGAGCCCAGGAGCTGCACTACTGAAGCCCACGTGCCCTAGAGCCCAAGCTCCGCAACAAGAGAGGCCAGCAAGGTGAGAAGGCCACACACCGCAACTAGAGAGTAGCCCCGACTCGCCGCAACTAGAGGAAGCCTGCTCACAGCAACAAAGACCACCACAGCCAAAAATAAATACACAAAAGTTTCAAAGATAATAAAATGTGGTCTCCGTGCTGCACCCAGAAATGGGCTGGAAGGAATTTCAGAGTCAGTGGGACCCTCAAATTGCCTCTAACCACCGACAGGTGGGTACCCTTGCTCTTGCTAGCATCGCCCAGGAAAGGCTAGGTCGCACCCCATCTCTGGCACCACTTCTGAATCCAACAACACTTCTGAGCACAAGTCCTCCCCATGACAGAATCCCACACCTTGTCTCCGTCTCAATCCAGCTTCCTCCTCCTGCTGTCACTGAAACTGAGGGGCGGAAGGACGACAATCTTAACACCTTCCGAGTCATCCTCAGTCTTCACATCCCGGCAGAGCGACACCAACGGCTTCTCCAGCCTCCGCGGCAAACTGCCTACGCTAGATCTCTTCACCTCTCTTCATGGGCCCTACCTGCAAAATCCTTTAGTCTCAATAACCATAATTACCTCTTATTTATCTTTCGTCTCCGGGCCTGCAGAGCTCTGTAAAACCAACTTATTCTCCTCTTGTCCCCTGGGTACCTAGTGCTGTCTACATTTTTAACCAAGGGAGCCAAGCCAAATGGAGAGGGACGCGATGATTCATTCCATGGTGCTGATAACCCGCGAGACTTGGAGATTTGCCTGAAGTCACAGTGGAGGCCAGCCTGGGATAAAAAAGTGATTTCTCCTTCAGGGCCTCTGCTGTGGGCTAGTGGTTCTCTAGGAACCCCTTCCTTAATTCCCTTGTCTCATTTCTATCCCACCCCTGCCACCAAAATCTGCCCATACCAGCCTTCCAGAATCTTGCTTCATGGGTGGGGCCTGTGTCCCTTCAGCTCCACCTGGACGGGCAGGCAGAGGATGGAGGGAGACGGGGAGGAGGCAGGGTCACCCTCCTTACTCAGCCCACAGCCCAACCAGCTCTTCACAAGTTCACGCCCCCCAAACCCTGGCCTCCCTCCACCGCCTCCCAGTTAGCTCTCAATCCCTGCCTCTTGGCATCACTTCCCCAGGAAGGCTTGGCAGCCCCCAGCTTAGAAGAAACCCAGACTCCCTGAAACACGTTGCACTCATTCACAAGTCTCACCTCACTTTGTACTTCACATCCTGATGGAGGTAATTCGTGGATAAATGTCTGCTCCTCCAGCCTGGAAGCTCTGGGAAAAGGGGCCCCACTCAAGTTTACTGACTACTGTGCCCCCAGGATCTGGCCCAATGTTGACAACCCAGGAGTATGCAACTCATTCACTTATTGAACGAGCGAATCAATTAACGAGTGACTACGAGTGATCTCAGGCGGTTCTGAACTCCTATTCACGGGGCTCTGGTTGACACCCCACCCACTGCAGATCCTGACCAGCCCCCCTGGAATGCTCAGCAAGGTCTTATAAACTAGGCCCTAGAACAGGAGCCTAGGCCCTAGCATAGCCGTGCTGAGGGGGCAGGCTCCCAGGGCCAGGGACAAACGCTGTCTCCTGCTGCGGCCCAGCAGGACAGAGCCTCTGTCTCCCAGGCCGCCAGCCCCTAACGTGTCTCTCGCAGCGTAAAGCTAAGGTTTGCATGGCTTCAAACACATCTAAGGGAAACACCCACTAAAGAGAAAACCAACAAAATGAAGTCAACTTTGCAAAAAGAGTAACAATTGCATATGAACAATGTTCTGTGATCTCATTTTAAAAGAATAAAACTGAGTGTATGTGCACAGAAAAAAAAAAAAGAAAAAGTTTCAGAAGGACACATACCAGCCCTGCACACTGGTTTTTCCCCGGAGGGTGGCACTTGGAGGGAGGGGTGGAAACCGTACCTTTATTTTCCTCCTGTCTGTAATGTGCTTCTTAAAATGATGAAGTGAGTTTTACTCTCATAAAAAAGGATAAAACCACAAGGGATCCACCTTTACAGCCAGACTGAAGTCTTCCTCTTCTCCCACAGTCTCCTGTTCAGACTCCTGTCCTTGTGGTTGAGCCCAGCCACAACCAACGTCTTCAGAACATTACTGTGAGGTCTGGAGGTGGGCTCTACCTTGATTCTGCCTAGTGCTTTGAGGTGCTTGGTCCACGCTGACGACTGGGCTTAGACAGGTGTCTCAACCTCCACTACTGACACTTCAGGACGGAGGATTCTTTGGTGGGGAGAGAGCTGCTCTGGGCCTTACAGGACACTCAGCAGCATCCCTGGACAATGCTTTGCAGACGTCAGCAGCAGCTCCCTCTCCAGTCACTCCGGTCAAGAGTGTCCCCAGGGCTTCCTTGGTGGCTCAGGGGTGAAGAATCCGCCTGCCAGTGCAGGAGACGTGGGCTCGACCCCTGATCCTAGACGATGCCACGTGCTAAGAAGCAGCGAAGCCCCAGTACCACGACTGTTGAGCCTGTACTCTAGAGCCTGGGAGCTGCCACTGCTGAGCCTGAGTGCTGCAACCCCTGTGGCCCAGACGCCCCGGGCCAGTGAGCAGCAAGAGAAGTCACCGCGATGAGAAGCCCCCACACCAGAACTCGAGTAGCCCCGCTCGCCGCAGCTGGAGGAAGCCTGCTCAGCGACAAAGACCCAGCACAGCCAAACACAGTGAGCCCCACTCGCCGCAGCTGGAGGAAGCCTGCTCAGTGACAAAGACCCAGCACAGCCAAACACAACTGAGCCCCACTCACCGCAGCTGGAGGAAAGCCTGCTCAGCAACAAAGACCCAGCACAGCCAAACACAAGTGAGCTGATGAAAAGAATTAAAAGAAAGGACGTCCGTAGACGTGGCCGAAAGTCTTCTAAGAAGCGTAACTAAGAAGCGTAACGGCGTTTGCTCCCGCAGACTGGACACAGGCGAGATCAGTGCCTGTTGGAGATGACCAGAGGGGACACTCTCCAGCAGAAATGTCCCTTCTTGACCTTGGAGGCAGAACAGATGACACCCACCTGACCGCCCAGTGTGACAGTGCAGCCGCTGTGGAAACAGGCTAGGGCTCCTGCAAACACCACACACAGAATCGCCTGCGATCTGGCAATCCCGCTTTGGGGTACACACCCCAGAGGACTGAGAGCAGGGCCGCCAAGCCTATCTGTGCATCACAGCAGCACGGTTCACAGGCAAGGGTGTGAAGCGAAAGAAGTGCCCACTGAGGGTCACATGGACAAACAGAATGTGATCAAAAGGCACAATGGAATCTTATACAGCCCTGCAAAGAGACGAGACTCTGACCAGTGCTGCAACGTGGCATCTTGGAGACATTCTGCTCAGTGAAATACAGCAGGCACGCCAGGACGGACACGACACGATTCCACTTACGTGAGGTCCCCAGAGGAGCCATATCCACAGAGACATAAGGCGGGAGAGTCCTGGGGGCTAGGTGAGGGGGATGAGGAGATAGGCTTTAAAATATGAAGAGTTCTGGAGCTGAGTGGGAGTGATGATTACACAACAACTTGAACGTATTGAAAAGCACTGAAATAGCCACTGAGAAATGGTTAAGAAACTTCTAGCGGATTATCAGTTGGCGCTAGTGGGAGAGAACCCACCAGCCAGTGCAGGAGTATAAGAGTCGAGGGTTCGATCCCCGGGTCGGGAAGATCCCCTGGAGGAGGACGTGGCAACCCAGTCCAGTATTCTTGCCTGGAGAATCCCATGGACAGAGGAGCCTGGTGAGCTACAGTCCATGGGGTCGCACAGAGTCGGACACGACTCAAGTGAGTTAGCAGGCACACACGGGCACACACAATTTTAAAGCATCACAATGTGGAGGACACCAGGGATTAAGAATCAGGGTATAAGTAAGTTTCCCACCACCACCAACACACACACACACAGAGTGAGCATTTATAGGGAGATTTCAGGTCCCAGCTTGGGGCTAAGTGCTCTGCATGAACACAGGTGTCTGACTCTCTCCTAGTGCCGGGGGGAGGGGGGTAGTTATAAATAATTCACACATGAGCAACTACAGCTTATAGGGGTTAAGAGACTCACACAAGTGCACACTGCCAGTAAGCTGTAGACTCAGGATTAAAACTGATCAATTTTCCATAAAATTCTTTAAGCGTCTCCTTGCTACCCTAATTGAGGAGTCATCTAGCTTCTCCTGTAAGAGTGGATGGTCCCTCTTTGAGGCTTTGTGCACCTCTGTGATGGCTTCTAAAAGTCTGAGCTGTAACTTGGAATCTGCTGTGGAGGGTATGCAGAGAGCCGGCTGGGGTCCAATAACACGGCGCTCACAGAAACGGGGAGCAGCTGGGTTTGGCTGGTTGGCCGGCTGCTGGGTGGTTCTTTATAGCTTGGCTGACCCAGGAACCGCAGGCGGTGTTGGGAGGCGTGCAGTTGGCACTGGTGACATCATCACACCACTCTCAGGTGCTCAGTCTCTCAGGCCGCCCGACTGTGCGACCCCAGGGACTGCAGCCCACCAGGCTCCTCTGTCCATGGGCTTCTCCAGACAAGAACACTGGAGTGGGTTGCCATGCCCTCCTCCAGGGGATCTTCCCGAACCAGGGACTGAACCCACATCGCCTGTGACTCCTATACCCGCAGGCAGTTTCTTTACTACAAGTGTCACCTGAGAAGCCCACAGACTTCTCTAAAAAACTGGGAAAATGGGGTTTATGAGGCTGCAGACTGCCCATCCAGTTCCAGCTCTCTCTCCCAGCTAGAGGGGTCCTTTCAAGCCCTTCTCCAGCCTGGCCCTTCAGTGTCCCTCAGCCTCTCACTCGGGACCCTCCAGCCCACAACTCTGCTTCTCTAAGGGACCCCTCCCTGCAAAGCAGTCTTCACCCCAGCTCTCTCAGGAATGATCCCCAAGGGACACACTGTAGGGTTCCTTGTGGAGGAGGGTGTGAGGTGTGGCGGGTATACAGGCAGGGCTGAAGACCCTCACATCCCTGCCAAAACCCTGTGCACCCACGCAGATCAGGGTCTAGAAGCAGGATGTCTGCCCCTGGAGCCTGAGCTCAGGGCAACTAGCCATCCCCGAGACCAGCTCCTCTCTACCTGTTGTCCTGCCCTGCTGGGCCAGCTGGCTGCCCACCGCTGCTCTGAGCACCTGTCAGACATCTGGAGCCCGTCTCACCTGCTGCGAGTGGACTTCCTGTCCTTACACAGGAGAAAGAACAGGAGCACTGGGGCAGCAGCCTACCACAGCATCGGCTGTACCCCAACACACAATAAAAAGACTGGGGAAAAAAAGAAAACCTGCCCATCTTGGGTCTTCATCCCCTTAACACCGCTGTATGTCCCCCACCTAAAATGCACTTGGCAGGTAAGTGAGGGCTGATAGGGGTAGGGGAGATGCTGTCAGAGTTCCAGCAGAACCTATGCTTCCTCTAGTCTACCCCTCCCTGCAAAGCAGTCTTCACCCCAGCTCTCTCAGGAATGATCCCCAAGGGACACACTGTAGGGCTCCTTGTGGAGGGGGGTGTGAGGTGTGGCGGGTATACAGGCAGGGCTGAAGACCCTCACATCCCTGCCGAAACCCTGTGCACCCACGCAGATCAGGATGTCTGCCCCTGGAGCCTGAGCTCAGGGCAACTAGCCATCCCCGAGACCAGCTCCTTTCTACCTGTTGTCCTGCCCTGCTGGGCCAGCTGGCTGCGCACCGCTGCTCTGAGCACCTGTCAGACATCTGGAGCCCGTCTCACCTGCTGTGAGTGGACTTCCTGTCCTTACAGAGGAGAAAGAAGAACAGGAGCACTGGGGCAGCAGCCTACCACAGCATCGGCTGTACCCCAATACAAAATAAAAAGACTGGGGAAAAAAAGAAAACCTGCCCATCTTGGGTCTTCATCCCCTTAACACCGCTGTACGTCCCCCACCTAAAATGCACTTGGCAGATAAGTGAGGGCTGATAGGGGTAGGGGAGATGCTGTCAGAGTTCCAGCAGAACCTATGCTTCCTCTAGTCTTGTCCAGGTGAAACCACGACTGCAGCATATGAGACTGCAGGAAGACGCTCGGAAGAACTTTTACATTAGAGGCAGGAAGGCACCAGACCAGGGGTGGGCAAACCACGCCCCCGCCCTGTAAGTGGGACCCAGCGCCTGTTTCCCTATGGCCAGTGAGCTAAGAATGACTTTTTCACTTTTTAACAGTTGGAAACAACATCAAAAGGATAGTATTGAGTGATGCATGAAATGGCATACAGCGTTCATTTCAGTATTGGTGAGTAGAGTTGTCTGGGGGCGGGCCACACTGTCTGTGGCTGCTGGTGCTGATGTAAGCAAGCAGGACCCTCTGGGGCCTTCCCAGGACAGACCCCTCCCCGGCATCCTCTGCTTTAGATCCTCTCTGAAGGCTACCCACTCCAGTATTCTTGCCTGGAAAATCCCGCAGACAGAGGAGCCTGGCGGGCTAGAGACCATGGGGTCGCAGAGTCAGACATGACTGAAGTGACTTAGCACGAAAGACCTAGATGATAGTATCTGAAGCACATTGCCCGAGTTGTTCTACAGACGATAAAAAACCACCACCAAACGGAAGACGTCACACACCTGATGATTATGAGTACGTAGCCCCCGGGCCTCCTGGAGCCCGAGGACTGATCACCTGAACTCCTGTGGCAGCACTCTGATCTCTCACCATCGGCCAGTCAAGAACTGTGCACGAACTGATCACAGACCCTGGAACTCTCCCTCCCAAACTTGGCCTTTAAAGATGCTTTGCTGAAACCCCTCAGGGAGCTTGCAGGCCCTGGGCTCCTTGCCTAACCCGGTAATAAATGCTACATTTCCTCCCCCACAACCCAGCACGGATAGATAGCTTCATGGCACAGGGGGCAGTAGATCCGGGTTTGGTTTAGTAACCTGGCCACAGAGCTGAGAGTCACAGCACCTTGTGGGAGTGGCTTGAGCACAACTCAGAGCTGTGCTGCAAGGCAACAAGTCAGTGCCTTTCCACCTGTGTTCCAGAAGGTTCTTCTACATGTCTTCAAGAAACTTACATTGCAATCACTATTTTCCACAAACCTAGGGAGTTACCGAGTCAGAGAAAACAGCTCCCAAGTCAGACAGCAAGTATAGATCAGAAAAAGAGCACCCAGGAGATCTGGCTCCCAGAAGAGTCTGGGTCGATGTCTCCTTCCAGGACAGAGTTAATGGCATCTTTTCTGTTAAAGGCCTTCCCTGGTGGTTCAGACAGTAAAGAATATGCCTGCAATTCAGGAGACCTGAGATTGATCTTTGGGTTGGGAAGATTCCCTGGAGAAGGAAATGGCAACCCACTCCAGTATTTTTGCCTGGGAAATTCCATGGACAGAGGAGCCTGNTGGCATCTTTTCTGTTAAAGGCCTTCCCTGGTGGTTCAGACAGTAAAGAATATGCCTGCAATTCAGGAGACCTGAGATTGATCTTTGGGTTGGGAAGATTCCCTGGAGAAGGAAATGGCAACCCACTCCAGTATTTTTGCCTGGGAAATTCCATGGACAGAGGAGCCTGGCGGGCTACAGTCCAAGGGGTGGCAAAGAGTCAGACACAACTGAGCGACTAACACTTTCACTTTCTGTTAAAGACGTCACATCCCAAGAGACAGGTCCCAACCCAAGAGAGGGAGACCCAGGCCCTTGGCATTCCCAGTTAGCAGGCCCAGCCCAGGGCCCCCTTACCTGCATATCTGCCCTGGCGATGAAGCCCTTGCCCTCGGTGTCGCAGGTCTGAAAGAATTCCTGTGCCCTCCTCAGCATGGCCAGCTGAGCTGGTGCCAGCTCCTGAGTCCCCTCGCACGGCAGGTCATCCAGGGAGCCCAGGCAGGCCCCGCTCCCCTGGTGCCCCTGGCCAGATCCCTGGGGTCTGGAGACCATTCTCCCATCAATGGTGGCCATCTGGATCTGTCAATTTCTTTGAGTCTCTTCAGAACCTGAAGATGGAAGATGAGAGAGAGGCGTGGTGAGGATGGAAGGAGGCTGGAGAAGGATGTGGAGGTTGGTGAGAGGGAAGCAGAGAACCAATTACCAGTGTGCCTGTATCTCTCTTAATTATCACGAGCTCAGAACAAGGGAAATGCAGCATGATCACTAACAGATCAGCCGGCCCATCAAAGTAAGCAGAGAAGATTGGTGGGGGGTGGCAGGGGATAGATGTTTCCAGATTGAAAGGAGGCAGCCAGAGAATTGAATCAACAAATTGAATCAACAAATGTTGTTGATGTAAATTAACAACCAAAGTGCAGATCCTGATAGATCAGTTATCATTTCTGCAGTGTTCTTCTGGAGGCAGGCACCACACCAAGATCCCTCTACATATTTCCCCACCCTTGAATGGAGGGATTTCAGTCATGGTGACCAGCAGTAGAGGAAGCTATCTGGGGTTGGGTCTTCCCTGGAGGCTCAGATGGTAAAGAATCTGCCTGCAATGCAGGAGACCTGGGTTCNCCTGATAGATCAGTTATCATTTCTGCAGTGTTCTTCTGGAGGCAGGCACCACACCAAGATCCCTCTACATATTTCCCCACCCTTGAATGGAGGGATTTCAGTCATGGTGACCAGCAGTAGAGGAAGCTATCTGGGGTTGGGTCTTCCCTGGAGGCTCAGATGGTAAAGAATCTGCCTGCAATGCAGGAGACCTGGGTTCAATCCCCGGGCTGGGAAGATCCCCTAGAGGAGGGCATGACAACCCACTCCAGTATTCTTGCCTGGAGAATCCTATCAGCTCTATCAGTTTTTGTGCTATGCTTTTGTCATCTGTTATTAGGCACATTTGTGTTTAGATTACTTTATTCTATTGATGAATCTTCCCTGGAGAATCCCACAGACAGAGGAGCCTGGCAGGCTATCATCCATGGGTTGCAGAGTCAGACACGACTGAAGCCACGTAGCATGAACGCATTGCTGAAAGAATTTTCAGTTCATGGCACAGGAAACAGAAACCTAGGTGGAGCCTGGAAACCCAGTCATGAGTGTGTTCAGTTGCTCAGTCGTGTCCGACTCTTTGCGACCCCACGGACGATAGCCCGCCAGGCTCCTCTGTCCACTGGATTCTCCAGGCAAGATTCACCAATAGGATAAAGTAATCTAAACACAAATGTACCTAATAACAGATGCCAAAAGCAAATGCACAGAACAAGAACTGACAGAAATTCAAAGAGAACTAGACAAATCCAACCACATTCAGATTTCAATATCCCTCTATCAATAATGAATAAAACAAGGAGACATAAATCAGAAAGGATATAGAAGACTTGAACCAAACTGTCAGCTGTTTTGACCTAATTGACATTAATAGAAAAATCTACCCCAAAAAATCTGAATACACTTTTAAGTGTAACATGGAACATTTACCAAGACAGTCCATATTCCAGTCCACAAAACAAGATTCAACAAATTTAAAAGGATTCAGTCAAACACAGTATGTACTCTGACCACACTGGAATTACATTAGAACAATGACAGAAAGACCTCTAGAAAATCACCAAATATGAGGAAACTACATAATGTTCTTCTGAAACCCATGGCTCAAAGGAGAAATGTAAAGGGAATTTAAGAAGCATTTTGAACTAAATGAAACTGCTGCTGCTGCTAAGTCACTTCAGTCGTGTCCAACTCTGTGCGACCCCATAGATGGCAGCCCACCAGGCTCCCCCATCCCTGGGATTCTCCAGGTAAGAACACTGAAGTGGGTTGCCATTTCCTTCTCCAGTGCATGGAAGCTCAATATATCAAATTTTGTAGGATATTGCTAGAGCAGTACTCAGGGAAAGATTTATAGCACGAAACACATATAAAAGCAAAGAAGAAAGGTCTTGGTCCAGCAGCCTCATCTTCTACCACCGGAAACTAGAAAAATAAGAGCAAATTAAATCCCAGGTAAGGAGAAGAAATAACAATCAGGGCAGAAATCAATGAAATAGAAAAGCAATGGAGAAAAATCAATGAAACTAAAAGCTAGTACTTTAAGAAGATCAATAAAGAGAGAAGATACTATATCACAGTATCAGGAATTTGAGACGACCCCATTACACATTCTATAGACATTAAAAGCATAATAAGGGAAAATTATGAGCAAGTTTATGCCAATAAGTTTATCAATTTAGATGAGATGGAGAAATTCCTTGCAATATCACACTAAACATCAAAGCTTACTCAAGGAAAAATAGGTAACATGAATAATACTTTATTTAAAAAATTGAACTGACAGTTTAAAAGCTTCCTATAGGAAAACTCTAGGCCCAGGTGGCTATGCTGATGAAGTCTACCAAATACTTAAAGAAAAATTAATGGCAATTCTATTCAAACTCTTCTGGAAGATTGAAGGATAGGAAATACTTTCTAACATATTCTATGGGGCCAGGATTACCCTGACATTCAAACTAGACAAAAACATTAAAAGAAAAGAAAAACAGGCCAAAAACCTTCATGAACATAGATGCAAGTATTCTTTAGGAAATTACAGCGGATTGAACCCAACACTGTATAAACAGAATGATACATCCTGATTAAGTGGGGTTTTATCCCAAGAGTACAAGAATGGCTTAACATTTGAAAATTAACACCATAATTCACCACATTAACAAATTTAAAAAGACAAACTGTATGATCATCTGAATAGATGCAGAACAAGCATTTGACAAAATCTAACACCAACTTCTGGCAAAAACTCTCAGCAAACTAGAAATAGGAAGGAGTTTTCCCAATCTAAAAATGGGTTTCCACAAAAAAAAAAGTGACAGTTAAAATTATACTTGGTGTAAAACCAAATACTTTTGCCCTATGATCAAGAAAAAGACAAGAATATTGTCTTACCACTTCTATCC
The DNA here is from genome assembly GCA_006410675.1 of Oreotragus oreotragus. Lineage (NCBI taxonomy): Eukaryota > Metazoa > Chordata > Mammalia > Artiodactyla > Bovidae > Oreotragus > Oreotragus oreotragus. Next base: position 99,130 of record SJYX01010476.1, on the reverse strand, counting down.
AACATTGTTGTTAGAATCTCGCCAGTTTGATGAGACAAGAAAAGAAATAAAAAGCACCCAGATTGGAAAGCAGGAAGTAAAATTATCTTTATTCCCAGACAGCTTGAGTGTCTAGTAGGAAATCTGATGAAATTCACAAAAAGCTGCTAGAACTAACATGTGACTTTGACAAGTTTAAAAGATACACACCCTCTATACGAAAATCAATTGTGCTTCTGCATGTCAGCAACAAAAAGCTGAGATTGAAATAAAAATATCATTTACAGTAGCATCAAAAATATGAAATGTTTATGGATATATCTGAGAAAAAAATGTGTAATACTCATAGATGGAGAGCTATAAAATATTGGTGAGAGAATTTAAAGAAGACCAAAATCAGTGGAAAGAGTTGAATGTTCATGAACTGAAAGACTCAGTCCTGTTAAGATGTTATTTCTCCCCTAAATTCATCCATAGATTCATCTCCATCCCAATCAAAATCCCAGCGGGGTTTGTAGAAACTGATCTGAAATTCATGTGAAAATGCAAAGGACCTAGAAGAGACAAAACAACTTAAAAAAAAAGGAAACAAAGTTGCAAGAACACCACCAGGTTTCAAGACATTCCGAGTCTGCAGTCATGAAGACAGCCTACTATTGGTATAAAGATAGAAAAGTAAATAGACAAATGAAACAGAAGAGCCAGAAATAGGCCTGTATATAATAGAGCTAATTTTTTTTTCAAAAGCAGTTCAGCAGAGAAAGTATAATCCTTTTAGCAAATGGTACTGGAATAATCGGATATCCATTTGCAAAAAGGAATTTCAGTTCATACCTTATCCCATATACTAAGATTTACTCAAAACGGATCATAGAACTAAATGGAAAATCTAAAAATATTAAACTTCAAGAAGAAAACATCTTTGTGACCTTGGCTTAAAGTCAAATATTTCTTAGGTACAGTAGCAATAGCATAATCCATTTAAAAGAAACCCTGATAAACTGGACTTTATAAAAATTTCAAATTTCTGCTCTTTGAAAGATACCATTTAAGCTCCACGGAGAAAAACACTTGCAAATCATGTGTCTGATAGAGAATTTTGATCCAGAATATATAAAGAACCCTCAGAACTTATTAATCAGAAAATAAACAACTCAATTTTTTGAACAGGTGCTTCATCAAATAAGATATATTGATATTAAATAATTACATAAAAATGGTCAACATTATTAGCCATAAGGGAAATGCAATTTAACACCACAATGAAAGGGCACTATACACTTACTAGAATGTCTGAAATGAAAAAGATTGACCAAGTCTTGGCACAGATATGGGGTGATTAGATGGAATACTCAAATGCTGCTGGTGAGAATGTACACAAACGTACAACCCCTTTGGAAAACATTCTGTGGTTTCCTAAAAAAGTCAAACAAACTTCTATCATCCTAAATATTTACTAACAGAATAAAAGCATATGTCTGTACAAAGACTTGTCCATGAAGGTTCATAGAAGCTTTATCTGTAGCAGCCAAAAGCAGTCAAAACGTTCATCGGCGTGTGAGTGGGTCAGACTGTAATATAAACCCGCAATGGGGTGCTACTCAGCTTTGAAAAGAGAGGACTGTTGATCCAAGGAACAAACTGCATTGAATATCAATCACATGAGTGAACCCTATAAAATAGTGCACCCTATTTGATTCCATTTATATAAAGTTATGAAAAAGGATGACTGACCTAAGTGATAGGAAAGAGATAAGGGAGGGTGGGAGAAGGTAAAAAGCAGGAATGGGAAACGGGCAAGAGGAACCTTTTGGCGGTGTAGATGTGTTCAAAATCTTACTTGCTGTGGTGGTTTCCTGGAGATACACATATACATACAGACACCCGTGCACATATACACATACACGTATGTACAAACATGGGCTTCCCTGGTGGCTCAGTGGTAAAGAACCTGCCTGCAATGCAGGAGACATGGGTTCAATTCCTAGGTCTGGAAGATTCCCTGGAAGAGGAAATGGCAAGCCACTCTCGTATTCTTGCCTGGAGAATCCCACGGACAGAGGAGCTCAGTGAGCTACAGTCCATGTGGTCCCAGAGAGCTGGACACAACTGAGCGACAGAACAATTGTAAGTCAACAGTTCAACAGATCGATTTAAAATATATATGGGCCAGCCAGCCCCTTCTCATGCTTCCCGGAACTTGCAAACCTTGCGCCACCTGCTGTGTTTATTCCCAGGATCCTGACTCCTCCTTTGAACTTCAACTCTGGCAAGCCGGAAATGCCTGAAAACTCAGCAGTTTCCCTGTGAAAACCCTCAGGCACATAGTGTGGGAGCTAAACGAACATGGGAAGGAGGAGAGCAAGGCAGGGTTCCTTCTGCAGACTCTTGCCCCAGTCGGATGCGTGTGTTCACCTCCTTCCTCCTCTGGCCTGGTCAGCAATCTTCCCATAGTTTCTGTGGAGTTCCCAAGGGGAGAGAAGGCAAAGCCACAGAAGCGCTTCTGCTTTCATTTCCAAGGAGAATGGAGGCCTGCACTGGGCTGGGCCATCTCACATTCAGAAGAAGCCTGGTGATGCTCTGGCCCGGGACTGAACACAGCTTTCTGCCTCCAAGATGCTTCAGGCCACCAGACAGTAACTCCGTAAGAGGGAAGAGGTATGTGTGTTAGTTGCTCAGTCCTGTCCAACTCTACATGACCCCATGGACCATAGTCCTCCGAGCCCTTCTGTCCCTGGGGCCTTCTAGGCAAGAATATTGGAGTAGGTTGCATTCCCTTCTCCAGAAGATTTTCCTGACCCAGGGATCAAACCTGGGGCTCCCCCACTACGGGCAGAGTCTTAACTGTCTGAGACACCAGAGAAGCCTCCATAAGAGGGAAAGTGGTGGGATACGGCCCAAAGGCAGTGGACAAAGGGTGTCTCCATCACAAAGGGAAGAGAGAGCCTATCTCCGTCAGAGCTGGCAGACGGCCGTTCTTCCTCCAGAATGGCTCCATAAAAGCCTTCATGCATGGATGGAAATTATCCAGCCCTCTTATATTTCCAGAAGCATCTCCCAGACTTCCAAAGTGATTCACAGCTCAGTAATGGCTATAATCAGAACATTCACAGACAAAGCCTACATCCTCTCTGAAGGCTCTGAGCCCTTTCCCTGTGACTCTGGGCTCCTCAGCAATGGAGCAGGCTGGTACCCCCTCTCCACTATGCCAGAGGCAGACTTCAGGGTCACCCCGACCTTCCTTGAAGCTCTCCTGCCGCAGGTAGGACCAAGAGTCCCACAGCATAGTCAGTATCTGATCAGATCCTATTAATTACTACTGAATATTGCATATTCTACAGGCAGCAATGATACAATAGTCTTACCTGGAGAACCCCGTGGACAGTGGGGCCTGGCTGGCTACAGCCCATGGAATCGCAGGGGTCAGACACGAATTAGCGACTAAACCTCCACCGCCACCGCCCGCTCGTCAATGACTACCTTCATGTTGCCAGCATCACAGGGAGGCAGGTGGGCTGCCGGGGGGCTGCTGAGCAAAAGGGAGCTGCAGCCAGAGGGGCTGCGTAAAGCTCAGGGGGCCTGGTTCTTACCCGCCCCTGGGAGGGAGCAAGTGAAGGAATAACTGAGGAGGCATCAGACGGGAGCTGTGTCAGTTTCCTAGGGCCATTTTGCAAGAGAGGACCAAAACCTGAGTGGCTTAAACAACAGGAACATATTCTCTCGTGTTCTGAGGGCCAATCCTGAGGCTAGAAGCCCAAATCCCGAGTGTCTCAGAGTGGGCTGTGCTCCCTTTTGATAGAGACAAAGCTGGTGATGAAACAATTAATCTCACTAGGGGACTGTAAGTAGAAAAAATATATGAGCAACCCCTGTAAGTTAATGATCTCTCAAGAAAGCAGGTTTGCTTAACCACAAAACCAAGCGGCAGAAGACATGCCTCCAAACAATAAAACAATGGCGGCACGAGCCCCACATCCTGCCCAGTGAGCTCAGTAAGTTCATAACCCCTAGCACATGCTCTCTGCACACATTTGGTGGAAAGTCACTCATTGTACAGAGACCTGGAACAATATTTTTCAAGTCCTGGCTTGACCACGTCGGGACAAGAAAACTCCCCTTCCCGACCTAGAGGAGGAGTTGATGGAAGTGTGATGGCTGCTCAAGGATGGGGAAGAAAGTGGCCTGTTTCTAGCCGGGAGTCCCTGGCTCTTAGCTGCATCTCTCCTCTGATCTCTGCCTCCATCACAAGGCCTCTTTCTTCCACATCTGCTCCTATCATCTTTCCATCTTACATAACCAGTCATGTTGATTAAGGGCCCACCCTAATGGCTTCATTTCAACTTTGCCAATTGCCCTTACAATCACCCTACTTCCAAATGGCTTAGCAGTAAAAAAAATATATTTTTTTTTTTCTTTTTTACTATGCCTGCAATGAAGGAGATACAGCTTCAATGCCTGGGTTGGAAAGATCCCCTGGAGGAAGATACGGCAACCCACTCCAGTGTTCTTGACTGGGAAACCCCATGGACAGAGGAGTCTGGTGGGCTACAGTCCATGGAGCCACAAAAAGAGTCGGACATGACTGGGCAACTTAACACGCACACAGGCTACTTTGAAATCAGGTCACAGTCCAGGGTGCTGGGGGTTAAGACTTCAATGTGTCCTAGAAGACCCTGAGACAGGGATGTGGGTGAAAGGGGCTAGTTTGTGATGGACGGAAACATTATCCAGGGAGTAGAAAGGGAGGGCAGCCTGTGAGAGGTGCTTCTACAGCCAACTATTGTGGGGGGGGGATGCCAAGGGCTACTGGAGCCTCCCAGGAACTTGGGGATAGACCACAGGTCTCAGTGATCCAACCCCAGGCCAAGGAAATGGATTCCTTGTATGTCAACCCCTCTCAATCATGGGGAGCTGCCCCTGAGGATGTCAGCCCCCAGCACTCCAGGGGCCATGTGTGGTGGCTCTAAAGAAAAACCCCCAGACAAAGGGGCAGCTAGAAGTGGCCAGAGGACTTGGAAATGGTCAGCACTACCCCTTCCATGAAGTGGGCAGGGCACCAACAACATCTGGAACTTAGAACATAGGGGAAGGGGAGTCTCCAGGCCACCCACCTGCAATTCAGATGGGTCCAACCTCAGTTTCCCTATCTGTAAGACACAGGTGACAGTACTTACTTCCTGTGAGGACCAGGCAACGTAAAAACGTGCAAAACTCTTGGAAATGATGACGGGCACACAGTAAGTGGTTGGTAAGTGTGAATGAACTCTTACGTGGGCCTGGCTGGCTACAGCCCATGGAATCGCAGGGGTCAGACACGAATTAGCGACTAAACCTCCACCGCCACCGCCCGCTCGTCAATGACTACCTTCATGTTGCCAGCATCACAGGGAGGCAGGTGGGCTGCCGGGGGGCTGCTGAGCAAAAGGGAGCTGCAGCCAGAGGGGCTGCGTAAAGCTCAGGGGGCCTGGTTCTTACCCGCCCCTGGGAGGGAGCAAGTGAAGGAATAACTGAGGAGGCATCAGACGGGAGCTGTGTCAGTTTCCTAGGGCCATTTTGCAAGAGAGGACCAAAACCTGAGTGGCTTAAACAACAGGAACATATTCTCTCGTGTTCTGAGGGCCAATCCTGAGGCTAGAAGCCCAAATCCCGAGTGTCTCAGAGTGGGCTGTGCTCCCTTTTGATAGAGACAAAGCTGGTGATGAAACAATTAATCTCACTAGGGGACTGTAAGTAGAAAAAATATATGAGCAACCCCTGTAAGTTAATGATCTCTCAAGAAAGCAGGTTTGCTTAACCACAAAACCAAGCGGCAGAAGACATGTCTCCAAACAATAAAACAATGGCGGCACGAGCCCCACATCCTGCCCAGTGAGCTCAGTAAGTTCATAACCCCTAGGACATGCTCTCTGCACACATTTGGTGGAAAGTCACTCATTGTACAGAGACCTGGAACAATATTTTTCAAGTCCTGGCTTAACCACGTCGGGACAAGAAAACTCCCCTTCCCGACCTAGAGGAGGAGTTGATGGAAGTGTGATGGCTGCTCAAGGATGGGTCATGCTCTCTGCACACATTTGGTGGAAAGTCACTCATTGTACAGAGACCTGGAACAATATTTTTCAAGTCCTGGCTTAACCACGTCGGGACAAGAAAACTCCCCTTCCCGACCTAGAGGAGGAGTTGATGGAAGTGTGATGGCTGCTCAAGGATGGGAAAGAAAGTGGCCTGTTTCTAGCCGGGAGTCCCTGGCTCTTAGCTGCATCTCTCCTCTGATCTCTGCCTCCATCACAAGGCCTCTTTCTTCCACATCTGCTCCTATCATCTTTCCATCTTACATAACCAGTCATGTTGATTAAGGGCCCACCCTAATGGCTTCATTTCAACTTTGCCAATTGCCCTTACAATCACCCTACTTCCAAATGGCTTAGCAGTAAAAAAAATATATTTTTTTTTTTCTTTTTTACTATGCCTGCAATGAAGGAGATACAGCTTCAATGCCTGGGTTGGAAAGATCCCCTGGAGGAAGATACGGCAACCCACTCCAGTGTTCTTGACTGGGAAACCCCATGGACAGAGGAGTCTGGTGGGCTACAGTCCATGGAGCCACAAAAAGAGTCGGACATGACTGGGCAACTTAACACGCACACAGGCTACTTTGAAATCAGGTCACAGTCCAGGGTGCTGGGGGTTAAGACTTCAATGTGTCCTAGAAGACCCTGAGACAGGGATGTGGGTGAAAGGGGCTAGTTTGTGATGGACGGAAACATTATCCAGGGAGTAGAAAGGGAGGGCAGCCTGTGAGAGGTGCTTCTACAGCCAACTATTGTGGGGGGGGGATGCCAAGGGCTACTGGAGCCTCCCAGGAACTTGGGGATAGACCACAGGTCTCAGTGATCCAACCCCAGGCCAAGGAAATGGATTCCTTGTATGTCAACCCCTCTCAATCATGGGGAGCTGCCCCTGAGGATGTCAGCCCCCAGCACTCCAGGGGCCATGTGTGGTGGCTCTAGAGAAAAACCCCCAGACAAAGGGGCAGCTAGAAGTGGCCAGAGGACTTGGAAATGGTCAGCACTACCCCTTCCATGAAGTGGGCAGGGCACCAACAACATCTGGAACTTAGAACATAGGGGAAGGGGAGTCTCCAGGCCACCCACCTGCAATTCAGATGGGTCCAACCTCAGTTTCCCTATCTGTAAGACACAGGTGACAGTACTTACTTCCTGTGAGGACCAGGCAACGTAAAAACGTGCAAAACTCTTGGAAATGATGACGGGCACACAGTAAGTGGTTGGTAAGTGTGAATGAACTCTTACGATCATTTCTAGAGCATTTTCAGTATTATTCTTTCTAGTTCGAAAATCTGAGAGTGTGATGACTCCTTGGAAGGTGATACGGTAATCCAAGATGTATAAACTCCTCATGATGCTAATTATCCTTTTCAGTTGCAAAAGAACTTTCCCTTCCACCCTCCCATCTCCATCATGTGAAGCTGTCAGAACTGGCTGCCCTTTCCCCCTTCCATTAATGAGCATCTCAGTCTCCGAGAGACGACCTGATGACCTGTCTGGGGCCATCGAGTCAAGCTGAAACTCAAACTTACCACCCCTGAGAGTAAGAGAAGACCACACCAGCAGCCTGGGGCTCTGTTTGCTTTCCAGGACTCAGCAGAGGGCAGTTTGCAGTTCTTTCTCCTCCTGTGAGAATCCTTCAGTCTGCTCCAGCTCTCAGCGTTGTACATGGCTCCAGGGCCCAACGCTAATTCCTCCTCCTCCGAGAAGTCTTCCCTGACCACCTGGTCTGGATTGCCTTGGCCTCTGAGTACTTACTCTTTCTTACTCTTTTTTAGAACACACTGCTTAGTCCAGTTGGCTAGATTTTCAAGTGCACATAATATGTCTAATTTCTTCCACAAAGATAAATGCCCTATTAATAAATGCTAGTAGGCATGGAATGATCATGATATGATCATAATATGATCATTTAAATGAACACATGCCCAGCCTGGTATTTTGCATATGACAGGTGTTCAATAAGTGTGTGTTGGCTTCCTAACTGGCCCTGGAGAGTGAGGGCTGAGAAGGATAAGTATTGGTAGTGTGTGTGTGTGTGTGTGTGTGTTCAGTTGCTAAGTCATGTCTGACTCTTTGCAATCCCATGGACTGTAGCCCACCAGGCTATAGTACTCTTGTCTGGGAAATCCACCATGGGATATCCCAGGCAAGAATACTGGAGTGGGTTGCCATTTCCTTCTCCAGGGGATCTTCCCAACGCAGGGATCAAACCCTCACCTCTTGCATTGGCAGGCAGGTTCTTTACCACTGAGCTGCCAGGGAAGCCCAAGTCTTGGTGGTACAAGGAGAAACATCTATCCGGTCTTTGTGCCTGGTTTCTGGTGCAGGGCTCCTAAAACCCTTAGAATTTCCTGTGCGAAAGAAGAGTCTTTTGTTATTTATGATGAGCCCCTTTCAACCACACCTTAGTTCAAGCTAAGGAGTGACTTTAGGTGGGTGGCTTTGGGTGGGTTTCAGGATGGGGACTGGTGGCCAGATGAACCAACCGTGTGATTAGAAGTGTCGACTGGAAAAAAAAAATGCATGGCCTAAAAGTTGAGAACTATATTTTATACAAGGAGACTGCTAAAGAATTCAGCTGTGGAAAACAGCCTCTCAGATCACTGTCTCAAGGAGGCAAGGGAGGAGTCAGGGTACACAGGAGTTCTTGTTGAAAAAATAAAAGTTACAGTCAAAGATTAAAAGATTACTGCTAATCACGCACACACACACACACACACACACACACACACACACACCCAGACATTCCAAGTTAATGAATTTAGCCCCTTTCTACTGCCTGAGAAGATGCAAGAGATGGGCTCATTGAAGTTATCCCTTTGCTATGCCTCTTAACTATCTAGGGCCAGTATCCTGGTTTTTCTCCATCCTGAATCCCCTCAGGGGCCACCACAGGGAGCCGCTGCTGTGGCTGATGACCTGATGGTTGCAATGTGGTTAACTGAAATGGCAGGTGACATTTTTTATTCACAGTGGGTTCGAATCTCAATCCCACCCCACACCTCCAGGAAGGAGAGAGAGGCTGCAGCTTGACTTAGTCACTCGTGGCTAATGATTTAATCAATTCTGCCAACATAAAGGAGCCCCAACAGATGGGGTTCGGGGGGACCTGGAGGATCCTAGGATCTTTCCCTTACCCTGGGCATCTCTTCCATCTGACTGCTCCCCAGTTTCATCCTTTGTAACAAAGGGTGATAAGTAAGGCACTTTCCTGAATTCTGTGCGCCCTTTCTTGAATTCTGGGCGCCGTAGTTAATGAACTTGAGGAGGGGACTGGAAGATTTGTGGTGGGTCAGATATATGAGAGTGTATGGTCAGGCCCCCCACAGTGACCCCTCTCTTGCTCTCTGTACATCCCCTTCTCATCCAGCCCCTGGCTGAGACTGAATTCTCACTGTAACTGAGACTGGTCGCAGCCATACCAGCTCACAGGACTGACCTTCCCTCTTGGTGTCACTGTCGTTCAGTCGCTAACTCCTGTCTGATTCTGTGTGACCCTGGGACTGCAGCACGCCAGCCTCCCCTGTCCTTCACTATTCCCAGAGTCTGCTCAAACTCATGTCCATTGAGTCGGTGATGCTACCTAACCATCTTATCCTCTGCTGCCCCTTCTCCTCTGCCTTCAGTCTTCCCCGGTGCCAGGGTCTTTTCCATTGCTAATTGCCCCCTGCACTTCTCCAGTAGCATACTGGACACCTTTCACCTCAGGCAGCTCATCTTCTGGTGTCATATATTTTTGCCTTTTCATACTCTTCATGGGGTTCTCGCGGCAAGAGTATGGGACTGGTTTGTCACTCCCTCCTCTAGTGGACCATGTTTTGCCAGAACTCTCCACTATGATTCATCTGTCTTGAGTGCGGCTTCATTGTCAATTCAATTCTGAGACTAACGCAGACCCCACAGGGTAAGGGCTCACAAGCCCTCAGAATTGAATTGACAATCCAAGGACACACATTTGGTGTTGGAAATAAGTGTTAGAAAAAAAGATACCACAATATTTCACAGCTGGTCCTCTGGGCAGGGTGGGAGAGAACCTCAATTTGCAGCTTCTGCTTGTTGCTATGGTGTCAATCTTCCCACCACAGGTGATGTCAACCCACCAACCATCAGCTCTCACAAAGAAGGGAAAATGGTGAGGCTACTGTTTCTGCCCAGGGTCTCCTGAGGGGGTGATCTGTGAGTCCCCACTGTCTACACAGGTGACAATGGCTGATGACTCTGTAGACTGTATTCCCAACCTGAGACTTAAAGGTTAGGGTATGTTTAAGATCCCTCTTCAGTTCAGTCCCTCAGTTATCTCCAACTCTTTGCAACCCCGTGGACTGCAGCATGCCAGGCTTCCCTGTCCACCACCACCTCCTGGAGCTTGCTCAAACTCATGTCCATTGAGTTGGTGATGCCATCCAACCATCTCATCCTCTGTCATCCCCTTCTTCTCCCACCTTCAATCTTTCCCAGCATCAGAGTCTTTTCAAATGAGTCAGCTCTTCACATCAGGTGGCCAAAGTATTGGAGTTTCAGCTTCAGCATCAGTCCTTCCAAAGAATATTCAGGACTGATTTCCTTTAGGATGGACTCTCAAGAGTCTGCTCCAACACCACAGTTCAGAAGCATCAATTCTTCGGCGCTCAGCTTTCTTTATAGTCCAACTCTCACATCCGTACATGACTACTGGAAAAACCATAGCTTTAACTAGATGGACCTTTGTTGGCAAAATAATGTCTCTGCATTTTAATATGCTGTCTAGGTTGGTCCTAACTTTTCTTTCAAGGAGCAAGCGTCTTTTAATTTCATGGCTGCAATCACCATCTGCAGTGATTTTGGAGCCCAAAAAATAAAGTCTGTTACTGTTTCCATTGTTTCCCCATCTATTTGCCATGAAGTGATGGGACCAGATGCCAGGTCCCGTTCGTTTTCTGAATGTTGAGCTTTAAGCCAACTTTTTCACTCTCCTCTTTCACTTTCATCAAGAGGCTTTTTAGTTCCTCTTCACTTTCTGCCATAAGGGTGGTGTCATCTGCATATCTGAAGTTATTGATATTTCTCCCGGCAATCTTGATTCCAGCTTGGGCTTCACCCAGTCCAGCATTTCTCATGATGTACTCTGCATATAAGTTAAATCCACCTTAGCACCTGGGAAAATGTGTTTTTCCCAAGCTTCAGAGTCTCACAGGTGGCCTGCCCATCATTTATGTCTGTGCCCCCTCCTTGCACCACAGCCCTGGGCAGACCCTCTGGCGGGACCAGAACATAGATGAACAAAGATGACGCTTCCTCACCACCCACTGCTCAAGATTAAAATATTTAGCTCAGGAGACAGGCCAGTCTGGAAAGGAGAGTTTCCCTGCTGCGTATCAGATTACTCTTTACTTCTTCAGCACACAGTATCAGGGGGCTTCAGACAGTCACCCCACCTTCTACAGTAGACTCTTACTGCAGAGGTAGGAATACTAGGTCCAAGGCCACAAACAGGCTACTCAGCCTCTCTGAGTCCCTCTGTCCTCACCTGTACAATGAAGGCACGAGTGGAGCCTTATGGGTATCAGCTCCTGTTATTATTCTTATCATTTTGTTGTCGCTGTTGTTCAGTTGCTCAGTCGTGTCTGACTCTTGTGACCCCATGTGCTGTAGCCCGCCAGGCTCCTCTGTCCATGGGATTCCCAAGCAAGAATACTGGAGTGGGTTGCCATTTCCTTCTCCAGGGGATCTTCCTGACCCAGGGATCGAACCCATGTCTCCTGCATTGGCAGGCTGATTCTTTACCACTGAGCCACCAGGGAAGCCCGTTCTTATCATGATGAAACCCAAATTGGCTTCCTCCACCCCTGATACAATTCTAACAAATAAACTCGTAGACAAAAATAATAATAATAATAACAACAAAACTCGCTACAGAAAAGACAGTCAAGAAGCGCAGAAATCTACCATTGAAGGCCCAGGGGGAGAGGACCTTATGAAGTGATCTCACCCTCCCAGGCCACTGGGAAGGACACCTGCCCCACCAGCCCGTTTATAGGGGCAGGTTTACGGGAGCATCTTTGAGAGGGCAACTCACCACTCTGCCTGCTGTGCCTTATGCAACTGCTACACCGCACCTCCTCTTCCCTCGAACTGGATCCAATTTCCTTTTCCACCTCAAGGGAGACAGGGAACAGCTGTCTCTACCATTGTAAAACAACTCTCCCAAGTTTGGACAGCTAATGTTCAACAGCCCCGCTCACACCTGTCTTGTTCTATTATAAGATGCATTAAAGGCCTTGCTAATGGTTTGGGGTCTCCATGAGATGGCTGCTGTTCACCCTCATTTTTCTCATAATTAGTGGTTGTAAACCACTTTGAAGATAAAAGGTGTTTTATAGGAGCTAGGTCCTGTTATGATTAGTCTTCCAATATTTCCTTGCTGATGAGCACATCAAAGCCAACCACAGGCTCAGCATGAGATCTGGTGGTTAATTAGATGTATTTCAAGGCGGCTGGTATATATTAAAGACATCGCTGCAAAATGTATCAACATAAAAAAAAAAAAAATGCCTGCTTTCTTCCCAACAAAACAAGCTCTCTCCAAAGGCTGTCATTGCTGATGCCGGCCAGACGGGCAAAGACCACAAGCTAATATATCCTCTGATCCTGAGAGAGAATGACTAGATAACGGCACCTGGCTTTGTGTAATGTCCAAGGTTCTGGGCCCCCGACTTCTTTCACTTTGTTTTCAAAATCATCCTGTGATACGGGCAAGTTAACAGGATCCCCATTTGGCTGATGAGGAAGCTTCAAAGTGGTTTTAGAGGCAAGGGCATCAGTGTGGCACAGCTAAACATGGTTATGGATGCAGTTACCCAGGCAACACTACAGATGCTCCACCCACATCCCTTCCAACATTTGTGCACTACCCAACCCCCTCCGCTGCCCCATCTTTGCCCTAGCTCCCTGCACCTGGGACTCTTAGAAGGCCAACTGTTGGGCTTCTGGAGTTACTTTCTCTTCTGGGCAGAGCCAGGAGTGCCTGAAGTTTCCCAGTCACCCCTAAAAAGCCCTCAGCTGATGCCTGCCTGGTGCGGAAGTGGAAGCCCATTTCCCAGTCTCCACCTGGCATGATTCTGAGTTGTGTTTATGCTCTCGTGGAACCAGGCTGAGGCTGGACCTCCATCCCACATCAAACCCCTGGCTTCCTCCTCTCTCCTGTCCTGTGAATCACTCCTTCACTAGGTCTTCCTGGAGCATTTCCTTAATACATCATTTGCCTGAGCATAAACAAATCACTCTTTCGGGGTCTGCTTCTGGGCAACTCAGCCTAAGATAGCTCTCTCAACTCAGCACGAATGAGAATGTTCTGCATGTTTTCTGTTAAATACGTGCTCCCAGATCCCCTTAGTTCCAGTCCTTCCCTGCCAAGTTTCAAAAGCAGGTGGAACATAATGATCAAAGGGAAAACAGGGACTTAGAGTAAAGAGCTAAGAGCTTGGGGTATCAGGGTGGACACAGGACTGTTTTCCACCTGTCCCCTGGAGGAGGGTCAGATGGGACACTGAATATGAAAGTGAGTGGTGATGTTGTACACAAAGGTAGACGTGCCCTCATCATTGCTATGGGGGAGGGAGGAGATTAGAGGAAAGAGGATGGAGAGGTGGGTCATGCTCCATGGGGAGGTGACTTCTATCAGTAACCAGCGCCTAGGCAGCAGCACCCCGTGGAGAGGAGCGGCAAAGGTTCCAGACCCTTCTGCCCACATGTAACTACGGGGCAAGAAGATTTAGGGAAAGTGACAAGCTTTCTCATCCAGAGGCCTCCTTTAGACAGACTTAGGTGATATTTTACTTGTTTCATCAACTTCCCCAGCGGGCTGGGACAGACCTCTGTCATCTGATGTTTAAGCAACTGTGTTGTCATCATATCCTTGAGGAAAATAGACATTCTCAACAGAATACTAGCAAACCACAACCAACAGCCCCACTGCAAAGATCATACACCATAATCAAGTGGGATGCATGCCCGGGTTATAAAGTGAAAAGTGCAGCCGCTCGGTCGTGTCCGACTCTTTGTGACCCCATGGACTACAGCCCACCAGGCTCCTCTGTCCGTGGGATTTATAAGGATAGTTCAAATTATACAAATCAGTAATGTGATTCACCACATGAACAGAACGAAAGATAGCTCTTATAAGATCATCACAAGAGATGCACAGAAAGTACTGGACAAAATTCAACATCCATTCATGATAAAAAAAAAAAAAAACTCTCAACAAATCGGGCACGGAAGGAACATACATCAGCATAAGGATTGCCATATAGGACAAGCACACAGTTAACTTTACACTCAATGGTCAAAAATTGAAAGCCCTCCCTCTAAGATCAGGAACGAGATGTGCGTGTCTACTCTCAGCACTCCTACTCAACACAGCGCTAGCAGTCCTAGCTGGAGAAAGCAGGCAAGAAGAAGAAGTAAAAGGCAGACAAATCAGAAAGGAAGACATAAACGTGTGTGTGTTGATGGCAAAACTTTATGTATAGAAAATCTTCTTTAGATTTCACCTAAAACCTGGTGTGTGTGTCAGCTGCTCAGTCATGTCCAACTCTTTGTGATGCCACGGACTGTAGCCCGCCAGGCTCCTCTGTCCATGGGATTCTCCAGGCAAGAATACTGGAGTGGGTTGCCATTTCCTTCTCCAGGGGATCTTCCTAACTCAGGGATTGAACCCAGGTCACCCACATTGCATGTAGATCCTTTACCATCTGAACCACCAAGGAAGCCCTAAAACCTGTTAGATCTAACTGATAAATTCAGAAAAGTTGTAGGAGTCAAAATCAGCATGCAGAAATCAGTGGCATTTCCATATACTAACTGTGAATTATCTGGAAAAGAAATGAAGCAAACAACCTCAATTATGGTAGCATCGAATAGCAATAAACTACTTATGAATAAATTCAACCAAGGAGGTGAAACATCTGTGCACTGAAAATTATGACATTAATGAAAAATTATAAGACATTAAGAAGACACACATAAATAGAAAGATAGCTCATGTTCAGGGATCAGAAGAATTAGCATCGTTAAAATGCCCTTGCTACCCAAAGCCAACTGTAGAGTTAATGTATTCCCTATCAAGTTTCCAATGTAATTTCTTGCAGAAAAAAAAAAAAAAAATCCTAAAACTTGCTTGGAACCATAAAGAAGAGGAAATGGCAACCCTCTCCAGTAGTCTCGTCTGGAGAATCCCATCTGTTAGAGGGGCCTGGTGGGCTACAGTCCATAGGGTCACAAAGAGGGGGCAGGGCTGAATTGACTTAGCACACACACATGCAACTCTGAGTTTGTTTTCTATGCCTATGAGTCAGTTTCTATTTTGTAAATAAGTCTGTGCCACGTATTAGATTTCACATATAAGTGATGTCCTGCGGTACTTGTCTTCCTCTGTCTGACTTACTTCACTTGGTACGATAACCTCTAGGTCCATCCATGTTGCCGCAGATGGAATTACTTTATTCTTCTTTACGGCTGAGTAATATTTCACCTTGTATATATATACACACTATGTCTTCTTTATCAATTCGTCTGTCAATGGATATTCAGGTTGCTTCCATGTCCTGACTATTGTAAACAGTGCTGCTATGAACATTGGGATGCCTGTGTCTTTTTGAATTATAGTTTTCTCTGGATGTGTGCCCAGGAGTGGGATTGCTGGATCATATAATAGCTCTATTTTTAGTTTTTTAAGGAAACTCCATCCTGTTCTCCATAGTGACTGCACCAACTTACATTCCCACCAACAGGGTAGGAGGGTTCCCTTTTCTCCACACCTTCTCCAGCATTTGTTATTTGTAGACTTTTTACCAATGGCCATTCTGACCAGTGTGAGGTGGTACCTCACTGAATTTTAAAATATTTTTGTTATAACAATGTCTTATTTTGCAATAAAGGGAAAAAAAATCCTTAAAAAGATGAGAGAATTGGCCTAGCTAAATCAAATGAATAAGAAATACATTTGGGCAAGGAGGCATGGATAACATCCTACTGAAGTCCATAGGGTCGCAAAGAGTCAGACATGACTGAGTGACTGAACTGAATTGAACTGAAGCCACTTGTTGATAAAGCAGTTTCACAATGAACACCACCCTTGACCTTCACAAGACTTTCTCAAGGTTACAAAGAAAATAAACTTCAGTATAAGAACATGTCTGATGCTCAGGGTCCTGATTGCAAAGCCAATGTGTTTTCTTTATCCTTCCTGCCCTTCCATAGTTAACCTTGCTTCTCTCTACAGCAGAAGGCTCCCAAAAGCCACTGAGCACCCCAGCTCCAGCCCCCCTCCCTGCCACCATCTGAGCCTCTCCTGCTGCACCCAGGCTGGTGAACTCATCAATGCACTTATTAAACCATAGTCTTTCCCAATTCTCTTCTGGGTTCTAGGCATCACATTGAACTGGGTCTTGGGATAGAGTGAGGAGCCAAAAAGGTGTCCCAGTGCAGGAAGGAGCTTTTACCAAATTAGTGACTATATACAAGTCAAGATCGTGGCAGTGAAATAAAAGTAAAGGATGTTGTGCAAATGACTAGCACCAGAGGGAGCTGTTTGGACCAGGTGATCCTTTCTCCTTACAGAGTAACTGTCACTGAGCCCCAAGGTCAGCCAGGCAGACATCCTAGCTGGAGGCCAAGATCACAAGATCCCAGCTCTCAAAGGGTATTCCTTCTGGATGCACAGGCAGTGCATGAAGCCAGAAGAAAATTTAATGACGGCAGCAGGGCATTCACAGTGATGAAACAGCCCTGGAACCCTCTCTGGGACAAAGCGGAATTCATCACTGTCACAAGTTAATCTGTGAGTGTCACTGGGAGAAGCCACAAAAAGAAAGGGCACAGCCATACAGAACACGCGTAGTTAATAATGCAAGGTGGGAGCTTTGGTGTCTAAGAGAGGGCAGAGTCCTTCAGCACTGCAGGATGCTAGAGATGAGACAGGTCCGGGCCGTGATGACATGAAGAAAGGCTTTGGGGAGGAGGTAGTATTTAAAGTGGCCCTCAGAGAGTGAATGGGATCTAGAAGCTCTTCAAGGTGATCCCCTTCGGCAAGACCATAAGGGTGCCTGGCAAACCCACAGCAGTCACTTGGTTGTGTCTGATTCTTTGCGACCCCATAGACTGTAGCCCGCCAGGCTCCTCTGTCCATGGGATTCTCCAGGCAAGAATACTTCAGTGGGTAGCCATTCCCTTCTCCAGGGGATCTTCCTGACCCAGCGATCAAATCTGGGTCCCCTGTATTGCAGGCACATTCTTTACCTGAGTCACCAGGGAAGCCCAAAGTACATATAGAAGCTTGCTGCTGTTATTGTGTGGTTAGTGTCATTGTTGGGGTTGAGTTGATGGTGTCCTTTCCCCCTTGGACACCCGTGGTTGGCTTCCCGGCCCTCCATCACGTCTGAGGGCTTCCCAGTGTCTCTGCAGCTCTGCTCTGAACATCCAGGCATGCTGCTGGCCACCCCAAGCTGGATGTAAAGATGATTTCAGCACAGGGCGAGCTGGCAAAGGCTGAGAACACCTGGCTAATTAGGTCACCTGCCCAGTGGGTTCTATTGTGATAACATCCATGCGAGAAGTGTCAGCCTGCCGGGTGCTGGACCCTTCCGGGAGCGGACAACTCAGGTCACGTCAGTTCCTGTTTGGCACTACCGGCACCACTGCAGCGGCCCGGGCTGAGTGAGCTCTCCGGCCACACCATCAGCTCAGCTCTGACAATGTTTCTAACCACACAGTAGCAACAGCAAGCTCTCGTACGGTACTTGGGGCTTCCCAGGTGGCTCAATCGGTAAAGACTCTGCCTTCAATGCAGGAGACTCGGGTTCGATCCCTGGGTGGGGACGATCCCCTGGAGAAGGAAATGACAAACCAGTATTCTTGCCTGGAGGATCCCATGGACAGAAGAACCTGGTGGGCTACAGTCCATGGGGTTGCAAAGAGCTGGACATGACTTAGCAACTGAACAGCAGCAGGAACAGCCTGATGTTATATCGCGCTGAAATGATATCCTTGGGGGAATATTACGTTAAAGGAAAGTGTTAATAAAGTTAATTCTGCCTGCTTCCTTTCCTTCTTCTGTGTTGGCAACCAGAACAATTGGAAAGCTCCCGTGCTCAGATATTCGTCTGCTACATAGCCCTGATCTAGCACGAGCCCCATGAAGCCAAGGTTTTGTGGCTTGGGTTCCCTGCTTGTGTCCAGGCCCCACCCCCTGGGACAGGCCCTGAACTCATGAGCACAAGGAGGAGGGAGGCCTGGAGGGAGAGCCTGTAGGGTCAAAAGTTATGGAGGTCACGCCTGAGGGGGTTGGGTTAGCTTGGGAGTCACGTAGTTGCTGTTAAGTCGTTCAGTGGTGTCCAGCTCTTCGAGACCCCCACCAGGCTCCTCTATGAGATTTCCCAGGCAAGAATACTGGAGTGGGTAGACATTCATTCTCTTCTCCAGTGGATCTTCCCAGCCCAGGGATCGAACCCATGTCTCCTGCACTGGCAGGCAGTTTCTTTATCACTCAGACATCAGGGAAGCCCTTGGGATTCCAGGAGCAAACCGAGTCTGGGGAAAATATTAGAAACTTGCCACCAACAGCAAGAGTCTAACCAAGTGCTTCCGAACCACACGTTCTTTCTACTAAGTCCCTTTACCTCCCATAGCAATGCGGAGTTGAGAAAGAAAACTAGATTTGGGATTTTCTTAAAACAGACATCTCCCTTACCAATATCACCACCAACACCCCAGCTTCAGCCTCCTTGGGCATCGGGCTCCCAAGCTTCCCCTTGGCACTATGTCAACCACCAAAACCCTTGCATTTCCTGTCCGATCCTGGCGTGCAGAGAGAGGCCAAGCCCTGAATATATCCACGTTCTCCTCTCCAGGCTTCGGTCCCCAGAGAGCCTCCCCAGCTGAGCTTTCTTCCCAACATCCGCATCAATAATGTGTTAGCTTAAGGTTCCCTTTGATTTCACTTGGTTTTAGATGCTTTTCATCCGAAGCCAAAACTTTGCAGACTTTTTCCTTGATCTTGTCATGAAATTCCCTCGGAGGTATTTAACTCTAGAAATAGCTTCTGCTCTGCCACATATTTTTAAAGAAAAAGGATGTCTAAATAACAAACCTCCTGCTGTAGTCAAGCACACATCTCAGAAGACACATGGGCCTGTCACCCTCTGTCTGCTCCCTTGGTGCTAAGTTATGGAGGTCACGCCTGAGGGGGTTGGGTTAGCTTGGGAGTCACGTAGTTGCTGTTAAGTCGTTCAGTGGTGTCCAGCTCTTCGAGACCCCCACCAGGCTCCTCTATGAGATTTCCCAGGCAAGAATACTGGAGTGGGTAGACATTCATTCTCTTCTCCAGTGGATCTTCCCAGCCCAGGGATCGAGCCCATGTCTTCTGCACTGGCAGGCAGTTTCTTTACCACTCAGACATCAGGGAAGCCCTTGGGATTCCAGGAGCAAACCAAGTCTGGGGAAAATATTAGAAACTTGCCACCAACAGCAAGAGTCTAACCAAGTGCTTCCGAACCACACGTTCTTTCTACTAAGTCCCTTTACCTCCCATAGCAATGCGGAGTTGAGAAAGAAAACTAGATTTGGGATTTTCTTAAAACAGACATCTCCCTTACCAATATCACCACCAACACCCCAGCTTCAGCCTCCTTGGGCATCGGGCTCCCAAGCTTCCCCTTGGCACTATGTCAACCACCAAAACCCTTGCATTTCCTGTCCGATCCTGGCGTGCAGAGAGAGGCCAAGCCCTGAATATATCCACGTTCTCCTCTCCAGGCTTCGGTCCCCAGAGAGCCTCCCCAGCTGAGCTTTCTTCCCAACATCCGCATCAATAATGTGTTAGCTTAAGGTTCCCTTTGATTTCACTTGGTTTTAGATGCTTTTCATCCGAAGCCAAAACTTTGCAGACTTTTTCCTTGATCTTGTCATGAAATTCCCTCGGAGGCATTTAACTCTAGAAATAGCTTCTGCTCTGCCACATATTTTTAAAGAAAAAGGATGTCTAAATAACAAACCTCCTGCTGTAGTCAAGCACACATCTCAGAAGACACATGGGCCTGTCACCCTCTGTCTGCTCCCTTGGTGCGGTTGCCATCTATACTGATGACGTGTCTACATTTCATTCCCCAAAAGGAAGGTAGTCGATACGCCGCCAGCCTCCCATGTTCCCCATTTATACCGTGAAGGGATTCTGATGTTCCGTGAACATTTTCTGCTGCCTTTCTTCCCGTGAAACCCTCTCAAGTGCTCTGATCTGCTTTCCCCTGCAGTCCCCTCCCTGCCTTGCTCCCACCCACCTCAGCCAAATACCACGCTTTTTTGGAAAAGAGTCTGTCATTTCCACTTCCAACCTCAGCTCAAGAACCTCTTGAATTTTCATCTAAGCAAGAGTATTTTAGAGCCAAAGCTGATGTCTCAGAGAAGGAAAAAAATCTCCCCCCACTCCCCGCTCCCAGGTGTAACGCCGACACTATTTTTGATCAGAAAGAATAAAGAAATATTAGCTAGAATCAAGTGTGTCATTCTAGGGGAGAAAAGGGCCTCTGCGAGCTGGCAAGGACAGAGCTGCTTTCGGACCGGCCTGACGTGGGACGCAGAATGCACGGCCTCACCCAGCCGTGTCCCAGCCGCTGGTAGCATCACTGTGGATTTCGATCCACTTCCCCAGCCACCCAGCAGAGTGCCTGATGGGCCAGCAGCGGCTGGTGCTGGAGGGCTGCATGTGAGTTTTAAATCATCAGCAAGTGCCAGGACTGCACGTTCACCTCCTCTAACTCATGATTTGCTGCATCCTGAGGCCAAACTAATTCACCCACGGTTCTCCTGGGCTCACACTGACAGAGGCTCAGGTGGCGCCAGTGGTGAAGATCCACCCGCCAGTGCAGGAGATGCAAGAGATGAAGGTTGGATCCCCGGGTCGGGAGGATCCCCTGGAGGAGGGCACGGCAACCCACTCCAGTATTCTTGCCTGGAGAATCCCATGCACAGAGGAGCCTGGCGGGCTACAGTCCATGGGGTCACAAAGAGTCGGACACAACTGAAGCAACTTAGCACGCACAGTAATGCAAGATGCTGTGTTAGGGAACAGAGATAAAACATGAGTGACACAGCATCAGGGTTCCCAGAGCGCTCAGCACCGAATGGAGTCAGACGCATGTGAGCAACTAAAAGGTACGGTAGAAAGGGAATAAGCATGTGTGTGTGTGCATGAATGTGTGTGTGCATTTTGTGAGTGTATGTATGTGTCTGTACTGAATAAAAAAATGGGAAGGAAATACACCCCGATGTTACCAGCAACTCTCTGTTATTTGGGTTTACGGGTGATTTTTTTTTCTCTCTTCTTTAACATTTGCTATATTCTCAGCTCTTTCCTCTTAGGAAAAGCATATACTGCTTATACAATAAAGGATGTTTTTCAAGAAAACTTCAGCACATGATAAAGAACTATGATTTGGGTGAGAAGTTATGACTTGACAGAGGATGGGGTAGGTATGTGGGCCCTACATGGTACAGAGAACTGGGTGAGAAGGAAAGGAGCAGAGGAGATTCCAGGCAAAGGGACAGCAAGAGGGAATTCCATGGTGATGCAGTGGCTAGACTCCATACTCCCGATTCAGGGGGTCTGGGGTCTGGGGGTTGGGACGTGGGTCCTATCACAGCCCTCTCAGTTCATGAGAGCTATCTGGAGATGCTTTTAGACTCCAGATCCCTGGCCCTCACTGCAGAGACTCACCTGATCTTGAGTGGGGTCAAGGTATGAGGTGTGTGCGCGGGCTGGGGAGGTATGAGGTGAGGTTTTGTTTTTGTTTTGTGTTTTAGAGTTTCCTAGCTTCTGAAGTCCAGCCTGGGGAGAGCCAGTGCTTTTTTTTTTTTTTTCACCTTCATCAATTCATGTTTTGCATCTTATTGATGGATTTTCCATATTTTTCTTAACAAAGTTACACTGCAGAAAGCAAAAGTCATACACAGTTCTGACTGACATCAAAGTGAATACTTTCAAATNGTCCGGCGTGGGGGGGGCCATTTTTTTTTTTTTTTTTTTTTTTTTTCACCTTCATCAATTCATGTTTTGCATCTTATTGATGGATTTTCCATATTTTTCTTAACAAAGTTACACTGCAGAAAGCAAAAGTCATACACAGTTCTGACTGACATCAAAGTGAATACTTTCAAATGGAACTGCATTTAGAATATATGTATTGACCACTGGAAAAGACATGACAAACCTAGAGAGCATATTAAAAAGCAGAGGCATCACTTCGTTGACAAAGGTCCGTCTAGTGAAAGCTATGGTTTTTCCAGTAGTCATGTATGGTTGTGAGAGATGGACCATAAAGAAAGCTGAGCGCCAAAGAACTGATGCTTTTGAACTGTGGTGCTGGAGAAGACTCTTGAGAGTCCCCTGGACAGTAAGGAGATCAATCAATCCTAAAGGAAATCAGTCCTGAATATTCACTGGACGGACTGATGCTGAAGCTGAAGCTCTGACAGTTTGGCCAACTCACTGGAAAAGACCCTGATGCTGGGAAGGATGAGAGCAGGAGGAGAAGAGGTTGCTAGAAGGTGAGATGGTTGGATGGCATCACTGACTCAACGGACGTGAGTCTAGCAAACCCTGAGAGACAGAGAAGGACAGGGAAGCCTGGAGTGTTGCAGTCCGTGGGGTCCCAAAGAGCTGGACACGACTTGGTGGCTGAGCAACAACTGGCCATGTGCTGGGCATCGTGGGAGGCACTGGGAAGGCAGTCCGTGCCTTGAGTCTCAAGGACTCCCTGCCGCCCATCCAGGCAGACATCAGGAGCGACACTGCCTTTCACCCACAGGAGGATTCTCCGTTTCCTCACTAGTCGCGCTGTCTGTGGTCTCCTGGTTTTTCAGTATTGCAGAAGAAGATCAGAGACCTCAGAGATCATTCCACCCAGTGACACCCCACCCTCTCCAATCAACACCCCATCTTTATAACAGATATTTGGAAAGGCCCTCTTCGCTGCCAGAGATGAAATTCCTCAATAAGTCAGTTGACCTACATGCATCATTGAGCTATAATTGTGATATAAAAGAGAAAAAGGAAAGCCACTTATAACAAAATCATAACTATTTCAGGAAGGAAGCATTCACGCGTGACTGCCCTAGAACACTTAATGGGGCAGGCCATGCTCACACCTACTCTTGATGGATAAGGTTAGACTAAACCATCCATATAAACAGCATGAGGAAATAAAAGAGCAGAGGACAACAAAATAAAAAATGTGAGGACGCTTACCTGTCTGCATCTGATAACAGGAAGGAAATAACCTCACTGCCAAATTAAATTATGGTGTGGAAACAGAGAAAACAAGGACACAAGGAAGTATGTTCTTCTTGGGAACGAGCTATACAAGTACACTGTAATACTCTTGGCCATGCTGAGACCTGGAACAAAATTTCATGAACAAGTGTCCATCCGGGAAACTCCACTCACAGAGTGTCTTTAGCATCAAAACACAATGGAGTATTACTCAGCCATTAAAAAGATTACATTTGAATCAGTTCTAATAAGATGGATGAAACTGGAACCGATTATACAGAGTGAAGTAAGCCAGAAAGAAAAACACCAATACAGTATACCAACACATATATATGGAATTTAGAAAGATGGTAACGAGGACCCTGTATGCAAGACAGCAAAAGAGACACAGATGTGTAGAGCGGACTTTTGGACTCTGAGGGAGAGGGAGAGGGAGAGGGTGGGATGATTTGGGAGAATAGCATTGAAATATGTATACTATCATGTAAGAAATGAATCGCCAGTCTATGTTCGATGCAGGATGCAGGATGTTTGGGGCTGGTGTATGGGGATGATCCGGAGGGATGATGTGGGTTGGGAGGTGGTAGGGCAGGGTTCATGTTTGGGAGTTCGTGTACACCCGTTGCAGATTCACGTCAATGTATGCCAAAACCAATAGAGTACTGTAAAGTAAAATAAAGTAAAATGGAAGCTCTAAAAAAAAAAAAAAGAATTTAAATAAAAAAAATAAAAATAAACCCCTGGAAAAAACCCTTTTTCTTTAGCTGGTAGGGAGAGGAAGTTGAATTGGAAAAAGCTTGGATTCATGTCAATGTATGCCAAAACCAATAGAGTACTGTAAAGTAAAATAAAGTAAAAAATAAAAATTAAAAAAAAAATTTCACTGTGTTAGACTCTGGATAGGAAAATGAAATATACAGATAGAGTCTGGAAACATTTGAGAAGTGTTCAGTAAAACATGGATAGGAAACCAGATGTACCCTTACAAGGCAGGATGAAGTTGTCAAAATTACGGCATCAGGCAATAAGTACTTGAGTGCTGAGGGTCAAGGAGCTATGACTGCCTGGAAGGATCAGAAATTATCTTGTTTTTAAGCTCTACTATCCTGCATACCAGGCAACTAAGTATGGATTTAAAAATAAAAACAAAATGACAACTCCAGAGGCTAACAGCCATGTTAGCTACTTGCTCAAATTAAACAGAGATCTTCAAAGTCTCCTTAAGACAGAGCTGATTTTATGACTTTAAATCATTTTTCAAAGCCTTTAGATTTAGCCTGAACTCACAGAGTTTTCTAATACAGGAAAGCACTTTCTTTACTTTTCCGCCTTGAACTCATCCTTAAAGATGTGGGTTAAAAATCATTTCCTCTGTGTAGGCGGAAACGTGGGCTTTGGGGCCAGAAAAGGATGACTGTGAGTCACTACTTGCTAGCCTTAGGGCTTTGCCCAGCTCTATTAGTTTCCTAGGTTGCCGTAACAAAGTATCACACACTGAGTGGCTTAGTTTAACAGAAAGTTACTGTCTCACAGTAGGCTAGTAGCCCAAAACTTTGGGGCCCTGATCTGCTGAAATCCCCAATTTCAGTATGAAATCCGGGTCTATTTTGAGCTTCCAGTGTTTTGACAGCAAACTTTGGCATTTCCTTTTCTTATAAATGCATTACTCCAGTCCCCTTATGGGGCTTCCCTTGTGGCTCAGAGGTTAAAGCGTCTGCCTCCAATGGGGGAGACCTGGGTTCAGTCCCTGGGTTGGGAAGATCCCCTGGAGAAGGAAATGGCAACCCACTCCAGTATTCTTGCCTGGAGAATCCCATGGACGGAGGAGCCTGGTAGGCTACAGTTCACGGGGTCGCAAAGAGTCGGACACGACTGAGCGACTTCACCTTCACCCAGTCCCCTATCTGACATGTCTGCCTTCTCACTGTCTTCCTTCTGTGCATACTTGCCTCTGTTTTCAAATTTCTTCCATTTATAAGAGAATCAGTCATACTGAATTAGCGCTCACCCTAATAGCCTATGTTTAACTTGATTGCTTCTGTAAAGACTATTTCCATATGGTCACATTCTGAGACGCCTGGTGTTAGGATGTCAACATACCCTTTGGAAAGGACAAATTTGACCCAAACATCAACTTAGCTATTTTCCTTAGCTTCAGTTTCTTTGTCTGTAAAATGGAAATAATACTGTCTGTAGCATTATTGAGAAAAGTGGAAGAAATAAGCTGGAGGAAACCAACTAGCATAGCAGCTGGTGTATCACAGGTGCTCAAATATATAGAATTTTCCTTTTTCATTTGCATTTCTCCGAGATATTTATATCTCCTAAGCATTCACACAAAGCATGATGTGATTTTATTTCCAAGTATTACATTCTATTGAAACTGCATATCTATTTGTCTAACTTGGTACTATTTTTGAGCTAGAGACTGTCACAGTAATTTTTAGATACCTAATATACAACTTAGTCTACTCATTAAGGATTCATTGATTAAATAGAAGGAGGAATGAACAAATAGATGGATAGATGAAACGTGCCTAGACTTTACAAAAATTATTTCCTTTCGATCTTAATTTCTCTTAGTGGGTCAGAGTTTAGGTAGTTTCAAAGTAATCTTAGGGATATTCATATTTTGCATTGTTACTGCTTTTGTTATGCTTTCTCATCTCCTGTTAGTTTCCTAGTTAACTAATTGAGATCTTCAGATTTTTTCATTACTCCAGGCACTTGGATCTTTAAAATCCTAATGGTATACACTGCAGTTTCCTGGGAGTTTCCTCTTAGAATATCTGCCCAAATAATTAATTGTTCTCTCAGGTTATTTCATCTTCAAATACATCAACACCCTGTGCAGGAGTGTATATGGGGAGAAATCTCATAAGTAATGGTCCTGGTTATAATTCAGACATCTATCACAGTTAAATGTTATCTCACACACTCGAAGAAGGTGGAGATATGGAACCAATTTACATTTTGCAATAAAAATTATTTCTTTCTCATTTACTATATTTGGAAGAAAAATCTATTAGTGTCACTGATTATTTATGAGTAAAAGGACTGAGAACAGCATTGTAATAGAATTTTAAAACACACCCATATTCTTGAAGTAACGACAGAGGAAATGGACTGATTAATCACTAAAGACAGATTTATAATAAAGACCTGCAGTTCAAAATCCAGGCTTCATTTAGGGACATGAACAAATTATTCTTAACACTGGAATAGCCTGAAATAATCTGGCTGCATACAAATCAGAAATTAAGGGGGAAAAATCCACCCCTTTACTATGTAAAAGGGTATAAAACAATCAGAGCCTTATACTTTCCAAAAAAAAAATCCAAAGGAACACCTCAATTCCACATTTTTTGGTCCAAATGAACAAGACCAAGAAAAGGTTTCGTCAGGCTAATTAAATTCATCTATACTTTTAGCAGTATCACTGTTTCCTAGTTTCACAAAGTTGTTTTTTTTTTTTTTTTTTTTTTTGCCCAGTTCACTAAACTTTGATCCACTCACAAAGCTAACCCTCTCAACTACTATTTAATAAACCTAAGCAACTTTAAAAGGTAAATCAGGAAAAGAGCAAGTTAGATATATAGCCTGTTTCCATATTAATTCGCTGTTTATTTTATAGGTGTCTGGTATAAACCCAAACAACTCTGCTGGGAATTATTTATAGACATCTAGGTGGTATAAAGAATGAAGTGGACCCAGAAAATTAGACACAGCTTTTACTTTAGATAGATAAAACAGATAAAACATTGAATGCAAAACCACAAATCATAGTGGATTTAGAATCTTATATGCAGTGATATTCTGATAAAGGTACAAGAACCTGCTCTCTGGAAAATAAAAAACCCTGATATATAGCATTTATTGATTTCCATGGCATAAAATATTCCCACCATTGCCAACTTCAAGCTGTCAACATGAAGTTGCTGAACACTGCGTTGGGCAGAGAAGCACAAAGTTGGACCTTGTGAGTTGAGGTGAACAAACAGCAACGCACTGCTGCTTAGACATAAACGTGTAGAGCAAATGATTATTTTGCTAGATACAATATTAAAGAATCTACGTGAACTTCAACTAAGACAGTAAATTCTATGCATCCAAAAGAATGGTGGTGAAAATTATAATCTTGAATATATAGATTTGCATGCGTGCTCAGTCATGTCCAACTCTTTGCAACCCCACGGACTGTAGCCCACCAGGCTCCTCTGTCCATGGGATTTCTCAGGCAAAAATATTGGAGTGGGTTGCCATTTCCTTCTTCAGGCGATCTTCCCAACCCAGGGATTGAACCCACATCTCCTGCGTCTCCCACACTAGCAGGTGGATTCCTTAGCACTGAGCCACATTGGAACAGTCATCCTTTTAACTGATGTTATTAAATAAAACACAGTAATGACATCCTCTATGGAACATATTAGGGTATTTTCAATTATATAGAATACATACTATGTTTCTGACACCATCCTATGAACAAAAGATTCAGAGATGAGCTGGGCATCGCATCTGCCCTGACATTCTAAAGAGGGCCACTGGCAAGACAAGTGGTTCCAGGAGGTCATGGAACAAGTACTAACGTGGAGGTGAGCACCGGTTCTGCGGTGCAGAGAGAGATATTCAGCCTAGTCTGGTTCAGGATGGCATTCTGGGAAAATGGTGCTGCCAGAGTCACATTATGAAACAGATTCTTTTATTTTAGGATCCTTCTAATATTGCCACGCACACCTGGCCCTCATAGTTGAAGTGATCCCTGAAGAATTCCTTGAAGATGAAGCAAGTCCATGACTTTGTGAGGATGATAAACAGAAGCTGAAAATCGAATAGAAATTTAGGTCATTTATAAATCCTGAATGATCTTAAAGCCATAAGGGGTGACGGTGAGATGGGCCAGGAAGTTAATGAATTCCATATGTTGGCTTAGTCATTTTTCCCTTACTTGTTTCCTTATCAGTGAAATAAATAGTTTGGGCTGGATAATAACAAAATAACAGCTGTTTTTATTGTGTGGTTTCGATGGTGTCAAGTCCATCACATATATTAATTCTCTCCACAGACCCATAAGTGGATATCTTTATTTCCCTTTTTATAACACCAATACACTATACTAACACATATATATGGAATTTAGAAAGATGGTAATGAGGCTGTATGCAGGACAGCAAAAGAGACACAGATGTGTAGAGCAGACTTTGGACTCTGAGGGAGAGGGAGAAGGAGAGGGTGAGGGAGAGGGTGGGATGATTTGGGAGAATAGCATTGAAATATGTATACTATCATGTAAGAAATGAATCGCCAGTCTATGTTCAATGCAGGATGCAGGATGCTTGGGGCTGCATCAGTATGGGGATGATCCAGAGGGATGATGTGGGGTGGGAGGTGGGAGGGGGGTTCATGTTTGGGAGTTCGTGTACACCCGTGGCAGATTCATGTCAATGTATGCCAAAACCAATAGAATACTGTAAAGTAAAATAAAGTAAAATGGAAGCGCTAAAAAAAAAAGAGAAAGAAAGAAAGAAATTTGAGATCCTTGTAAGCTACATAAAATCCCCAAATTAAAAATGCATGGAAGTAGAATTCCAATCTAGTTCTTCCTGACTTAAATCTGTCAGACATCTCCTGAGGTAGTTCGTAGGGTTAATTTTTTTTGTTTGTTTTAAATCTCAGAGCCTCCCTGGAACATTCTCTTGATTGGTGTACTGGCAATATAGCAAAGCCAAGGGGTAACTAAGGAGCCAGGCTGTGCTCCGTCAGGTATATGCATCTTTGTGAATAAGCTTGATGGCAGGGAATTTTGCCATCAAGTCTTCGCATTAACTTTTCAGCAATATTCCCCAGTTTACTAATTAGGAGGGAGGTCTGTCTTCTCCTTGGCCTTTGAAAAAGTGATCATCTGCTTGATTGCCCTCATCAGAGATCTTCCCATTGCTTCTGATATTTTCTTTCCATCTCTTCTGGGTTGTTCATTTTTAATTACTTAACATTTTTGAAACCTCCTTTTCTGAATGCATCTCAAACCTAGGGCTAAACAAGCCAAATGCTTCAATTTGTTCCCCCATTTTCTATGCAAACAGGCAAAATGAATTCTGCAAAGGAGCCATGTTTTCCCACAACTCTGGAATTATGCAGGCTTTGTCCACTTCTGGGAGTGGTCCTACCCTTTTGCTCATTTTTTGACATAGCTAATTCTCTTTATTCTGTGTGGTTTCAATGATCCTCTGAGAGACTCCCAAATGATCTCCATTTTTAACTCTGTCTTAACCCTTATCCTATTTTATTACATGCTGCTTTCTCCTTCTTTCATAAAGCTATCAGCTGCTTAAAAGCAGAGAAGCTTTTTTATTAAATAAAAACAGTTTGACTCCTGCACCTGATAGAAGCTGGGTAATAGTGGGGAATATGGCTGGGGAATATTAGAAGGAGAGGGTGGGCACGAGAGGGTGATAGACATTTCAGGCTTGTCGGCCGGGTAAGAACAGTGGATTTCATTCTGAGTGAGCTGGAGAGCTATTTCAGAGTTTGGAGAGAGATTATGACATGAACTAACAATGATTCAATTGAGAATAAAATAAATAACTGGGAAGAAGGGCAGTTTCAGATAGACAATAAAGTGTCTAGTAGCCAGCTGATAAAAAGGATGCATTAAAAGAGATGAAGTTTAGGAAATGGTTATGAATTGATGAATGAGATATTAACAGTAAAAATAGACTGAACCTGTGTGAAGGAAGATTAAGACAAAGACACAGAGATCAGTGTAAGACTGTGAGTGTATGTATGCATGCCTGGGTTTAGTTATCAAGTTTCAAGAACCTTTGACCATTTATTTTATTTTGCTCTATGAGCTCATACTTTAGAACATTCTATTCACCAAAAAGCATTTATAATTAATTCATCTTACCATACGTTATTCACCAAAGCCATAAGTAACCATCAATTTGAACTTCTGACTGTTGGGAGCAAACCAATGTCATCCTCTCCCAGAATCACCATTCTAGCCAAGGGCATATCCAAGCAAGAGCAAATGAGTCTCCAATTTTCATCAACCTGTGTTACTTTATTGCAAGCATCATATGCTATCTCTTGGGTTCTTTTAAATATTGAAAATAACTTTATACACCATTTATTTCTTTGGTGGAATCCTAGGACTCTATGAACCACAGATTTGAGACTAAACACTCATGCAAACCTTCAAATATATATATATGTATACATATATTTATATAAACATATATAAAGTTCTGTCTTGCATAAGACATTATGCTGCTTCTGCTGCTGCTGAGTCGCTTCAGTAGTGTCTGACTCTGTGCGACCCCATAGACGGCAGCCCACCAGGCTCCCCATCCCTGGGATTCTCCAGGCAAGAACACTGGAGTGGGTTGCCATTTCCTTCTCCAATGGATGAAAGTGAAAGTGAAAGTGAAGTTGCTCAGTCATGTCCCACTCTTCACGACCCCATGGGACTGCAGCCTACCGGGCTCCTCCGCCCATGGGATTTTCCAGGCAAGAGTACTGGAGTGGGGTGCCATCGTCTTCTCCAATCTTAATAAATCATATGTATGTATATAATACACTGTATTTCTAAAGCATATGTACATATTGTGTATATGATGCTCCCAAAAAAGGTAACATTCACAGGTCCTGGGGGTTAGGATGTGGATCTATCTTTTGGAGACCACTTCTCAACTCCTGCTGAAATACACACACACACACATATATATGTATAGCTTCCAAAAGATAGATAGACAGACAGACAGATGTAGACAGCCACTGGAAAATGGACTGCAAAGGAGAGCTATCAAGCTGCATTAACTGTTAAGCATCTAGAACTATTATTTTAACAATGTCACTTTTATTGGTATGTGTTTATTTGGCTTAATCAGAGGTTCCACAGGCACCATGAATGTGTCATACACACATCTGCACCCAATCAGAAGATTCAGGCCTGTTGTGTTTATATACTTTTATCCATTGATCTTATAAAAACTCTGTGGGGGAAGAAAAATGTTACCATTGAAGATAAATGATTTTCAGTTGGGAGAATGATTAGAAGGTAGAAAAGAATGGGAAAATTATGTCTGGGTATATATTCCCAAAGACTGGGCAATATTTATTAATAAAGTTGGCCTGACAGCAGACCATGTCAGGAAGCAAAAGGAATGCCACAAGAACCAAGAAGACAATGTATTCAAGAGGTCTGGATCTCATTAGATTGGTTCTCCCGGAAGCCTTCTTAGTGTTGTGTGTCTTTGAGTGCTGGGCTCCTTTACTATCTCTCAAAAGCTCATTCCAAGAGGCATTTACTAGAAACCTAGTAAACGCCAGATACTGAGATGAACAAACGAACACAACAAAGTCCCTTGCTCTGCAGGCATGTTAAGTTGCTTCAGTTATGTCTGATTCTTTGTGACCCTAGGGACTGTAACCTGCCAGGCTCCTCTGTCCATGGGATTCTCCAGGCAAGAATACGGGAGTGGGTTGCCATGCCCTCCTCCAGGGGATCTTCCTGACCCAGGGATTGAACCTGTGTCTTTTAAGTCTCCTGCATTGGCAGGCAGGTTCTTTACCATTAGCGTCCCCTGGGAAGCTCTAGGGTAACATAAAGCCTGGAGTATGCAGGGCTGTAGCAGATGGTGGGGCCTTTGGGAGATACATGCACATTGACTGCATTCAAGAAATATAGTGTGTTATACACATACATATGATTTAATAAGATATATAATCTTCAGTTCAGTTCAGTGCGCAGTCGCGTCCAACTCTTTGCGACCCCATGAATCCCAGAGCGTCAGGCCTCCATGTCCATCACCAACTCACAAAGTTCACTCAAACCCATGTCCATCGAGTCGGTGATGCCATCCAGCCATCTCATCCTCTGTCGTCCCCGTCTCCTGCCCCCAATCCCTCCCAGCATCAGAGTCTTTTCCAATGAGTCAACTTTTCGCATGAGGTGGCCAAAGTCCTGGAGTTTCAGCTTTAGCATCATTCTTTCCAAAGAACACCCAGGACTGATCTCCTTTAGAATGACTGATTACATCTCCTTGTAGTAACCAAGGGACTCTCAAGAGTCTTCTCCAACACCACAGTTCAAAAGCATCAATTCTTAGGCCCTCAGCTTTCTTCACAATCCAACTTTCACATCCATACATGACCACTGGAAAAACCATAGCCTTGACTNAGGATGGACTGGTTGGATCTCCTTGCAGTCCAAGGGACTCTCAAGAGTCTTCTCCAAGACCACAGTTCAAAAGTATCAATTCTTTGGTGCTCAGCTTTCTTCACAGTCCAACTTTCACATCCATACATGACCACTGGAAAAACCATAGCCTTGACTAGACGGATCTTTGTTGGCAAA
Organism: Oreotragus oreotragus; assembly: GCA_006410675.1. Classification (NCBI taxonomy): domain Eukaryota; kingdom Metazoa; phylum Chordata; class Mammalia; order Artiodactyla; family Bovidae; genus Oreotragus; species Oreotragus oreotragus. The sequence continues at coordinate 66,426 of SJYX01010476.1, read as the reverse complement.
GTAATGTCTCTGTTTTTGAATATGCTATCTAGGTTTGTCAAAACTTTCCTTCCAAGGATTAAGTTAAGTCACTTAGTCGTGTCTGACTCTTTGCGACCCCATGGACTATAGCCCACCAGGCTCCTCCGTCCATGGGATTCTCCAGGCAAGAATACTGGAGTTGGTTGCCATTTCCTTCATAGCTGCAATCACCATCTGTAGTGATTTTGGAGCCCCAAAAAATAAAGTCTGACACTGTTTCCACTGTTTCCTCATCTATTTCCCATGAAGTGATGGGACCGGATGCCATGATCTTCGTTTTCTGAATGTTGAGCTTTAAGCCAATGTTTTCACTCTCCTCTTTCACTTTCATCAAGAGGCTTTTTAGCTCCTATTCACTTTCTGCCATAAGGGTGGTGTCATCTGCATATCTGAGGTTATTGAAATTTCTCCCAGCAATCTTGATTCCACTTGTGCTTCTTCCAGCCCAGTGTTTCTCATTATGTACTCTGCATATAAGTTAAATAAGCAGGGTGACAATATACAACCTTGACATACTCCTTTTCCTATTTGGAACCAGTCTGTTGTTCTGTGTCCAGTTCTAACTGTTGCTTCCTGATCTTAGAATACTTTAATTTTTTTCAGCATATCAAAAAGAAAAGGAAGGGAAGGTAGAAACAAAGAACATTATCTAAATACTGCTAAGAAGTTTAAAAATACATTCAAAATTCTGAAGAACCCTTAAATCTACTTAATATACAAAAGAGTAGAAAATGAATTATACTGGCCCTCCATGTTTGCTAAACATGAATTAATTTGAAAGCATCTCTGTAATCAGATAAAATAATTGATATTTATTCACAATTAAATCAAAGATATTTAAAATTATTAGCTTGTTAATTTCAGACACTCTTGCCTCTGAAATTCAAGTTTCCAGCATTAATACTGGGCCATATTAATGAAAAAAATCAGGGCAGTGCAACAAGAATGTCTCTCAAGTCATTTTACTAGCAGGTAAGACATGTTTCATTACTTTATTTGCTATTTCCAAATTTAGAGGACATTTATACATAAATCCAAGAGTTATCTTCAAGAAATGATCTCACTAGATATCATGCTGGGATATAGGCAGCACTATGAAATAATGCTTTTAATTTGGGAGAAAACCTTCATAAAAACTTTTTCTGCCTGTGTTCATTTTACTTTCTAGGCAGAGGTGAAGAAGAGCAGATGTCAGTAAGTTTTTAAGAAATAAATATATGCCAAAATACTAGAAATTACCTTGGTTAAAAATGATCACAATCAGGGTATAATGACTATAGCATCTGACTTGGAGTTGGTAAATGGAGCACAGATTTTGAGCTCTGTCACATATTAGCGATGTGACTGTGTGAAAATCACTTCATCCTACTTATATACCTTCTTCCACTGCTCAAAACTGAGTGCATCATCACGGCAAAGTTAGATGGATTAAAACACACTGGAATCCACACCAGAACAGGTTAAGGTTGAGGAGATGATCAGTGACTATTCTTCTTGAAAAGAAGCAGTAAGTAAGGTTCTTATTACTATCTTGAACACTTAAATACCAGTACCTTTGTCTGTCTGTCCTAGTAATTTAAGTTACTTTGAGGAGTTGCGGTAGTTCGGCTAATGCATGGGGAATGCCGGACTGGAAGCAGATTTCAGAGTTCAAGTTCTAGCTCTTCCATTTTTCCGGTTATGAGACTTTGCACAGGTTACTTCCCTCTTCTGTACTATAATGAGGACTTCCTTAGTGGCTCAGACAGTAAAGCATCTGCCTACAATGCAGGAGACCTGGGTTTGATCCCTGGGTGGGGAAGATCCTCTGGAGAAGGAAATGGCAACCCACTCCAGTACTCTCACCTGGAAAATTTCATGGGAGGATGCTGGTAGGCTACAGTCCATGGGGTCACAAAGAGTCAGATATGACTGAGCGACTTCAGTCCTCAGCTGTCTAATAGGGATGCTTGTGAGAATTAAGTAACTACACCTACAGTGCCTATAGGTTTGGCTGGCCTATAGTTCTTGTTGCTTAGTCGCTAAGTCATGTCTGACTCTTTTGTGACCCCATGGACTGCTGCCTGCCACACTCCTCTGTCCATGGAATTTTCCAGGCAAGAATACTGGAGGGGGCTGCCATTTCCTTCTCCAGGGGATCTTCCTGACCCAGCAGTTAAACTTGCATCTGTCCTTGGCAGGCAGATTCTTTTATCACTGAACCATCTGGGAAATCCAGTCGTCATGGGAGAATTAAACTAAAACCGTGCTAACCACTGGGAGGTCACAGGTGGTGGGGCAGTACTCCACAAAAGCCCCACAGGGAACTCCTCTGCCTTCTGGGCTCCGAGTCCACCCAGGGCCTGCTGCTTCTGCCACACGTGGACACTGAGACCACTGGGAGAGAGAAGACCAAGAGAGACAGAATGGTGGAAATAGAAACAACGCTATTTCATTACAGTATAAGGCAGAGCGCCGGGCCACAGCTCTGGACCTGGCCTCCAGTGCTCCATTTTACTGCTAAATGTTCGCATGACTTGAAAATGTCACAAGCTCTCTGCAGCTGTTCTCATTTACCCGTATGTCTGAAATTATTCTAATTACATGGAATGTCTGTAGGCTTTACCATATAGGTTTTACTAGAGCTTTGGAATCAAACAGATATGGATTAAATCCCAGTTCTGCCCTCTACTCCCTGTGTAATCTGGGAGATTCATTTAAGTTCTCCATGCCCCAGTGTCTTCATTTGGAGAGTAGTAATTATGATGTGTTCCTCACAGAATTAGTCAAGATATAAAGAAACTTGTCTAGGCACATATACATAGTTACAGAATCTGGTAGCAGAAAATTTGGCAGTGGTGGTCCTCACAGCTTCCAAAGCATTTGACATGCTCTATCTGTTGTGACTGGTACCATCCTCACGTGATGCCACTACTACTTGAATCACTATCATCTGAACTAAAAGCAAAGTAAGACACTATTGATGAAAGTGTTGCTGTTGCTAAGTCATTTCAGTCATGTCCGACTCTGTGTGACCCCATAGATGGCAGCCCACCAGGCTCCCCTGTCCCTGGGATTCTCCAGGCAAGAACACTGGAGTAGGTTGCCATTTCCTTCTCCAATGCGTGAAAATGAAAAGTGAAAGGGAAGTCACTCAGATGAAAGTCTGTTATGTAACAATACCACACATATACACAAAACAGAATATGTCCTAAAATACTAACCATAGCTATCAACATGAGAGTAAAACTTGGGGGCAATGTTTCTTATTTACACTTTTTACATATTTTGTCATCTTTCTATGAATACTCTATTTTCAGCATTTGAGCAAGTGGCATGTGCAATACAAATAACTAGGAACAGAGTCCCACGTGAACACTGCCCATTTTTCAGTGCTGTTCAGAGTCAAGTAAGCTTGTTGTTCCCTGCCTTCTGCCTGGTAGCTGCAACAGAAAGGGTTTCACCTGAAATGCCTAAGATGGCATGATAGGGTTTGAAAGTAATCGTCATGATTCACCATCTCTCCTTACATGATGAAATAAAAAGCCAATTATTAGACTCTTTCCTAGTAACATGAATAACAATGATCATTTCGGGTCTGGTCAGTAGTGACCAGGCTTCCCTGATAGCTCAGTTGGTAAAGAATCTGCCTGCAATGCTGGAGACGCTAGTTCAATTCCCGGGTTGGGAAGATCCACTGGGGAAGGGATAGGCTACCCACTCCAGTATTCCTGGGCTTCCCTGGTGGCTCAGCTGGTAAAGAATCTGCCTNGGTCAGTAGTGACCAGGCTTCCCTGATAGCTCAGTTGGTAAAGAATCTGCCTGCAATGCTGGAGACGCTAGTTCAATTCCCGGGTTGGGAAGATCCACTGGGGAAGGGATAGGCTACCCACTCCAGTATTCCTGGGCTTCCCTGGTGGCTCAGCTGGTAAAGAATCTGCCTGCAATGCAAGAGGCATGGGTTTGATCCCTGGGCTGGGAGATCCCCAGAAGACAGGAAAGGCTACCCACTCTAGTATTGTGCCCTGGAGAATTCCATGGACAGTATAGTCCACGGAGTTGCAAAGAGTTGGACACAACTGAGCAAATTTCACTTTCACTTTTTTCACTTCAGTAGTGACTACATCCTTGCTACCCCTCCTGCCACAGTCTTGTTCCTCTTTCATCTTTCACATATAACCCCCAGATCAGACAATTATTTTCCTCTGTATTTGAAAATGATAGCTCAAAGCACAAAAGCTAAGGAGGCTAATTCTGGGGGTCTATTTTTCAAAAGTAACATGACAAATTCCATTTTCAGCTTATCTTTCTATACTTTCTTCTATGACCATATTTTATTTTCTAGGTACATATTCATAAAGCTTTGGTCACCTTCTTTCTCTGACTAGTACACATTATTCTTCTCCTGTTATTTGCCTGTGAAAATCCTTTGCATATCTCAGATTAATCTAACATGCCCCCACAAAGTAGATTTTACACTGATTTAGATGTAGGTCAGATTTTGGGACACCCACTGCACAGGTTGCATTAGCAAAGAGTAAAGTCACCCCAAAGTATGCAGTTGTCCCCTCTCTCCATTCCTCACAGAATTCTATCAGCCTATCTTTCTTTGCCTTTTCTTACTCCCTTGGTGCTCAGGAACTCCCATCACTATAAACTTGGCAGCCAGATTTGGTTTGGTATGACCTGGACTTTGATGTAGGAAGCTTAGCTTGGGAGTATTGAGAGCAATTCACATACTCCAATCCAGCTTTTTCAAGTTTCATTGGCAGTTATAGGCACTAGCTTAAGTAAAATTAAAGTGGAACTTTGATTTCCCATTATTCATTGTTCATTGAGGATATAATTACCTTGGAAGCCTCAAGGGGAATAGATTATTTATAAGACATGGTTCGAGCAATCCTGAGCTCTTCTGGCCAAATACAATTTAATAGAAATCTAAAACTCATCTTACAGTTAACATATTATGGAAGCTGGCATCTTGCTCTTCCTCATCTGCCTCCTCTCTCAATGTGGATGGTGTGTGAGGTACACTGAGTCTCAAGGTCCATTCCTATTAATATTCTTCTTTCTTTATTACCTGCCACTAGTCCCTTGGACTGCAAGGAGATGCAACCAGTCCATTCTGAAGGAGATCAACCCTGGGATTTCTTTGGAAGGAATGATGCTAAAGCTGAAACTCCAGTACTTTGGCCACCTCATGCGAAGAGTTGACTCATTGGCAAAGACTCTGATGCTGGGAGGGATTGGGGGCAGGAGGAGAAGGGGACGATGGAGGATAAGATGGTTGGATGGCATCACGGACTCGATGGACGTGAGTCTGAGTGAACTCCGGGAGACGGTGATGGACAGGGAGGCCTGGTGTGCTGCGATTCATGGGGTCGCAAAGAGTCGGACACGACTGAGCGACTGAGCTGAACTGAACTGACCATGTGGCTGAGTGGCTAAAGTATCTTCCCATTCTTATTTCTGACTCTATGTTTTATGTGCCTTTTCCTTTTGCTCTGACCCATGCATTTCTTTAGCAAGAGAAACTTGCTCCACCCTCAGCCACCCCTGGTGACTTCCCTGGTGGCTCAGATGGTAAAGCATCTGCCTACAATGCGGGGGATCCAGATTCCATCCCTGAGTCAGGAAGATCCTCTGGAGAAGGCAATGGTACCCCACTGCAGTACTGTTGCCTGGAAAATCCCATGGATGGAGGAGCCTGGTAGGCTTCAGTCCATGGGTTGCAAAGAGTTGGACACAGCTGAGCAACTTCACTTCGCATCCACCCCAGTATACACATGGACAACACAAACACGCTCTGTTTCAACCTCCTGCTTCTTTCCTTCATGGCAGTTACTGCAACTTACATTTTTCTCTTTTTGTGTCTGTTTGCTCGTTGTTTCTCAGCCTTCCCCACTGGCACATAAGCTCCAAGAGGGCAGAAGCTGAGTCCCATCTTATCACCTCTGCAACCAGAGCCTCCATGGCAATGCCTCACATAGATAAGGAGCACAATAGTGATCAATACATTTTCACCTGGTGTCAGGCATCCGGAGCCCTGCAATGAGCAGCCACAGATATTTCACTCACAGTCATTTTGCAGGCAAATAAGATTTCCCCTGGTGTTTCCTTTCTTATTCCTCTAGAGATGTTGGATATACTTCATTCTTTTCTAAACTGTGATATTTTTCATTAATTACATGTACAGTGTTGTATAGCCATCCTCACCGTCTCCAAAATCCTTTGACTCAAACAGAAACTCTTAATTGTTAAACAATAATTTCCCATTCCCCTCTCCCTGTCCTTGGTAACCACTAATCTACTTTCTGTCTCTTTCAATAGGGCTATACTAGATTTTTCATATAAGTAGAATCACACAACATTTGACTTTTTCTGTCTAGTTTATTTCTCTTAATGTTTTCAAGGTTCATCCATGTTGTAGCATGCATCAAAACTTCATTTTTATGGCTGAGTAACATTACATTGGATGGATATATTCCACATTTGTTTATCCATTCACTTGGCCATGGACACTTGAGTTGTTTACACCTTTTGGTTGTTGTAAGAGAATGATTTTACAAATGTTGGTGTGCAAATATCTTTGACTCTGTTTTCATTACTTCAGCTACATACCTAAAAATGGAATATTTGGGTCATATGGAAACTCTGCATTTAACCTTTTGAGGTACCATCAAACTGTTTTCCATAGCAGTTGCACCATTGTACATTCTGGTGGGTGTAATTTCATTTGTTTTTTCCTTTAACTGACATTGTGAGGAGGAGATGGATTAGACAAAAGCTTAATAAATTTTCTCATATATATGTCTAAAATTGCCAAGCAGTTAGACAAAGGGAAATATTGCCACTTATGACATTTGAATCAGTGGCAGTTACAAGCAAAACTATGAAAAACAGCTGAGGTATTTAAAATCAGTTTTAAGCAGGAACTCAGTAGTTGAAATATCCATTCACAGGAGATACATATATATATATGCCTGTGTGCTAGGTTGCTTCAGTTATGTCCAAGTCTTTGACCCCATGGACTGTAGCCCATCAGGCTCCTCTGTCCATGGAATTTTCCAGGCAAGAATACTGGAGTAGGTAGACATTCCCTCCTCCAGAGCATCTTCCCAACCCAGGGATCGAACCTATATCTACTATGTCTCTTGCACTGATTGGCAGGTGGGTTCTTTACCACTAGTGCTATCTGGGGGAGTGTATACACACACACACACACACACACACACAGCAGAATATTTTATTTCAGTTTAAAATAAAAGTTCTAAAATTCCATGCCACTTAAAATCTAACAAATGCTTAGGAATTCCTGGTTTCTGTCCTTTTTGATGGTTAGGAAATGGAAAGGGAAAAGAAATCCAAATTTCTCGCACACTCTGACGTATTAAACCTTCTACCGGTATGAATATTCACCCTAAACTAACAAGTAAGCATCTGATGTTATATTGGAAACAAAATGGTTTCTTTATAAACAAGAATAGTATTTTTTTCCCTAGCCACTTCATGATTTTTCCATGTGACACACCTACTCCCAAAGAGATGAAAAAGATTAAAATCCACAATAGAGAGCCTAATAACAATAAAAGGTGACTGGCTATTTTGTGCACAGCTCAATTCGGGTACAGGGATAACTGGGCTGAACTCTCTGGAGACTCATAAGAATTAAAAAAAAGATTCATTTTTAACAAGTCATTTGCCTACTCAGTATTGTAATTACATAGCTTGTGTAGGTGTCTGTATCTTTATATATTTATCTATCCTGTTTCCTGCTGATTTCCTCCTGAAAGAAAAAAAGAATGATGGCATAAGCAAGGTGAAATTAACACAAGCAAATTAGAAGGCAAGTAGACAAGAGTACTGAAAGGCGAAGTTTCCCTCTTTGTTAAAACTCTCCAGCCTTTTCTATCTCTATGATTGGCAGTCGGAGTAGTTCTCTGGTACCAACAAAACTTTACCCCAGGCAGCATACTATACTCAAAGAAGCATTGAGGTTCAAAACCTTTGTTTTTATGCTGGTTGTGTTTCTAATGAGCTCTGTGATATTGAATGAGCCACCAAATCTCTCTGAGCTATGTTCTTTATTTGTAAGCTAAGGAGGTTGAACTAGATTGTTGATTTAAATGTTGGATTATATCAGAAGTTAAAATTAGATGTAAAGTGTTGGTAAACTGGTGAGGCTCTGGGCTCCTTTTCTTCAC